>VWPW01022477.1:170467-233589 GCA_013389825.1 Crypturellus undulatus
GCGGCCGCGGGGGCCGCAGCGCAGGTGAGCGCGGGGGGGAGGCGCGGGCGGCCGTGAGCGCGACCGTTAGCGCGGCCGTTGGCGCGGCCCTTGATGCGACCGTTAGCGCGGCCGTTAGCGCGGCTCCGGAGGCGACCGTTAGCGCGGCCCTTGATGCGACCGTTAGCGCGGCCGTTGACGCGGCCGTTAGCGCGGCCGTTAGCGCGGCCGGTAGCGCAGCCGTTAGCGCGGCCGTTGACGCGACCCTTGACGCGGCCGTTAGCGCGGCCGGTAGCGCGACCGTTAGCGCGGCCGGTAGCGCAGCCGTTAGCGCGGCCGTTGACGCGACCCTTGACGCGGCCGGTAGCGCGACCGTTAGCGCGGCCGGTAGCGCGGCCGTTAGCGCGGCCGTTAGCGCGGCCGTTGACGCGACCCTTGACGCGGCCGTTAGCGCCGCCGTTGACGCGACCGTTAGCGCGGCCGTTAGTGCAGCAGTTAGCGCGACCATTAGCGTGGCCCCAGACACGACCGTTAGCGCGGCCGTTAGCGCGGCCCCGGGGACACTGAGCCACCCCGCAGACCGTGTAAGCGCAGCCCCAGGGGGTCTCCCCTCTCCGCGGGTCCCCACCACCCCGCAGCCCTCTCTGGGCAGAGGGTTCCGTCCGCCGTGGCGGGCAGCGATGCTTCGGGAAGCGGCTCCTGACACCGGGGCCGGCGGTGGTTCTCCCCCTCGCGTTCGGCAGCGGCCTCCCCATCACCGTCACCGCGCGGCTGCATGGGGACCTCTCCCAGCACCTCCTGCCCGCGGCGCGGCCCCTGTCCCCCACGGGTGTCTGGCCGTCCGTTATCCACAAGGTTGGGCGCTGCTCTCGGCCACCCGTGGACACTTGTGTGTGGTAGCCGGGGCTGCTCGGCGAGCGTCGGTGGCGGCGCGCGTTTCCGCTGCGCTTGCCGCGTTGAACAGGAGCTTCAGCAAGGCCTCTGACAGCCCCTTCGTTGACCACAGCGTCCCCCAGCTCCAGGGCTGTGCCCGCGGTCACACAAATGGCACACAAAGACCCCAGACCACATTGCTGGTACCCAGGGGTTGCCCCATCCTCCATGAAGCGGCCTTGTGGTGGAGGAGGCCCAGGGGCAGAGCGTTGGCTGTTTGGGGCACCGAGCTGGGTGGTGGGTTGGGAATGGAACTTTGCCGGTTGCCGCTGCTCCAGCTCTCGCTTTAACCACGAAATACGCTGTTTCTCACTAGATGCTTCCTCAGACACCTCTGAAAGCGTAGCTGACTGACTGTGAACTTGCCTAGCAGGCTGCTTGAAAGTTTCCATCAGGACAAGGCTCTCAAGTCCTCCTGTCAGATGCTTTTCTTGCTCTCTGATGTTCCTCTGCCTCTCTAGCCATGCTGTTTTACTTCCAGAATGAGGTATGGCCTTAAACTTCTATTTCTCTTAAGTCGCTGCTCTTTTCCTGTTACTTGTGGCTGGATGCGGGGCCTGGCTGAGCTCCGTGATTCCTTTACTCTTTCCCTAGTTGCACTGGAGATGGAAGCCCCATAGTTCTGCAGTCGTTACTACCACACGCACGTTCTGCTTTCCTCTCTCCTTCCTTGCTGACAGCCCCTTTACTCATCAGCCCTGCACACAAACAAGGTTAGCTCCGGTCGAGATTACATTAGTGTAGTTCTGCTTCCCATTACTTTTCACTGCGAATCTCTTTTATGGTGGTGTGTGTGTACAAGGCAGGCCCTGAGTGCTGTAAGCTCTCAGAAGGGCATTTTTATTTGAGAAAGGGAAGGATAAGCCAAGGGATTCCTTGAATCCAGTGGTTGCTCTGGGCCTGGTCTTTGTAGTGTCGCAGCCAGAGCCACCTCCTTGCAAGGTGGCAAAATCCATGGTGGCTGCAATGATAGTTCTCTGTTGGCATCTTGATGCATCAAAGATGATGATTTTTGTTTTGTGATTTTTGTTATGTAAGTGCTGGCTTATACCAACCTTTCTGACAGGGAAAGGTCCCTCTGCTGTAGTCTAATGGGTTGTATAGGCAAAGTGATGAGTAAAGGTGATCGAGGGGCTTAGAAATCCCTAATAAAAGGCATCATAGAAACAATGTAACTGTACTCTGCAGACACTGAAAGAACAGCAGGTTACTGTGGGGGGAATGAATGAATCAATGCACAGAATTGTCTGGCAGTATATAAGAGATCAGGATACAAAACAGAAAGCTGATAATGTGCAGAAACCTTTCTTTGACTTTTCTATTTGTTAGAAGCAAGTCTTATTAAGTTAAACTAAATAAAGCAGCTTAGAATATTTAACCTAAGATTTGAGGAAATTAATGTTGAACATACTAAAGCATCAGTTTTGAGGGATGTGCAGTAGATAAATACTTCTCGACCTTACAGGGATCCTAGTTTTCTCCTGCTTCAGGAACCAAGTTTTTTCCTCGTGTGTACATGCTGGAGGAGGAACCAGAGACATGTGGAGCTGTGGTGCAGCTCTTAGGTTAATGCTGAAGGTGCAATACTCACCCTGGAACTAATGATCAGTAAAGATGGCCTAAAGTGCAGCAGGGCCGTCTGCACTTTATGGAGAGATGAATGGAAATGGGAAAGGAAGCATCTTTTTTACACGAGAGCAAACTCTATCCTGTTAATGCCTCCTCCACAGTTAGTGAGGTGGGCAGGTATTTGAGAAGGCATCAAAGCTACTCTGATGCTGTAAAGGTGCCGCTAAGCCGAATGGTCAGGCTGAGTTGTTGTCAGTGCCGGGCTAGCTGTGAGGTTTCGATCCAGTTTGGGTTGTCCAGGCTGGCCCTGCTCTCTAGCTGCCTCCCTGGTGTTTAGAAAGGAACCAGCATCAAGTCTGCATCTGCTGCCTCAAGAGCCCCTGCTCAGTTGGGGTGAGCGGGCAGCAAAACAGACACTTGGAGCTCTCTAGACAGGCAAACTGTGATCCCTGGGGCTGTGCTTCTAGCACCCATCAGCAGCATGTGCTCCTTCTTCCTAAATGAAGAAACAATCAGGTTGTCACGGCTCGTCAGCAATTAGAGCTGCAAAAGCCAGTCTTGCTCTGAGTTTCTGCTGGCTGATCCTCCTCAGGGGAATGGAGCTTGAAATAGGAAATCTTACGTTATGCCACAAGGGAGGCAGGAGTGGCTTGTTTGTGCTGCACTGTGAATTTGAGTGCCTGGCATCTTGGTGGGAATATCCAGCTGGTCCTGCAAGGGTAGGAGGCCCCTTTCAAAACTCCCACCTATGGTCACAGTTTGACTGGCTTGTGTGTCTCCAGGGGCACGTGCTTACATGCTCTGAGAGTTTTCCAACTCTGTTCTTTGAGGGGAAGTTTTGGGTTAATTTTGTGGTCTGTCAGTGCTCAACTGTCTGGTCGTTGCCATCAATGTACCGTAAACAGCTTCTATCAAGCTGTGCAGCCCAAGGGACTGTTTTACCCTGTGACCCCCTCTAAAAAGGTGAGCGCAAACTTGAAATTTCTTCAGAGCACTCGGTGACTTATGTCTGCCTGTGTCCGTGAAAGCTCAGGGGTGGTTAAAATGAGCTAAGTGTTTTAGTGGTGTGGTGGAGATGTGCCACGCGCATCTGTACGTAAAAATTCCCGTGGTCTCTTCCCCCAGTGTAGCCGATGCCTGCAATGAAAGTGACTTCCTGCTGTCTCCCACGCTGCACGCATCACCTGTGAGCGCTGTGCCACTCGCTTCTTATAAACTTGAAAGGTATTTTTGTAGTCCTAGGGCTTAGTAATTCTGTAATCTGTTTGTAGGCGTTAGAGCTTCCGTGTCTGTCTAAGGCAGCAGCCTCACAGAGGTTTGTGGAGCAGCTCTGGGTGTGAGCTTGCTAGCTCACGGCTTTTTTTTTCCCTCTTCATTCTCAACAGCAGTTTTGTTGTAAACACCAGAGCTGTGGTTGTTAAACTTTATAGAAGGAGATGGTGTTTGTGCTTTCTGTATTGACTGCTCTTTTAAATCCTGACTGCACCTGTTCCATTCTGCACAAAAACAGCCTTTACATCCAACTGTGCAGTCCTCAAGGTGTGTTATGGACTCGGCATGTGCTGCCTCCTGCTCCTCGTGTTGTGTCTACACATGCTTCTGTAATGCAGGGTTTCGCGTTCTGACCCAGCGAGTGAACGGCTGGGCTGGCGCTATGTAAATGTCACCTCTGCAGTGGTCCTCTCTCCGCTTTGGGAAAGCTGTGCATTTCTGGCCCTTGCTCTAGCTCATGTGAGATGAAACCTTAAGGAGAGGAAAGCGATCTGCAGCTTTCTCTCAGAATAATAAACTAAAGCAGAAGGGGAAGAGGATGCTGAGGGCTTACGTTCACTGGAAAGCTGCAAGTTTTGTCTAGTGATTTTTATTTATTTATTTATTTCCACTTCTTTTTCTACCAAGTGAGAAAGATATCTGGGCATTTTAAAGTAGGTACAAGGGCCATAAGGCTCTCAGCAGGAGGTGATTAGCACCAATGGGTGCAGCTTTCCAGATTGCTCTTCCAGGAAATGGACTGAATCCACATCTCAAAATTAGAGAATTAAGGAGCAGCTATCCTCTGCTAATAACTTTTGCTATTTATTGGACAGCTTTTGAAGCAGAGATGGCATCACTCTGCCCATCTGTATTTCATTCCTAGTGTCCTGAGAAAGTTGTTCTTGCACAGATTCTTACTTTCCCTTTGTATTAATATTCCACAGTGCAGGAGTTTCTGTGAAAAGGGGATTACACTTGAATTTTCTAGGAGCTGTCCACAGGCAGCGGAGGGGAATAGCTTTCTGTTTGAACCTATGGAAATTTGTTGTTGGGCACCTGCCAAGTGCTTTGGAGGCTGTGTTGTGTGACTACATTCACTTCTCTTCCTCTTTGATTCTATGAGAAGTTCGAGGACTTTTAGAAGTTGACATTTACAATGAGGAATCCTTTTCTTAATTATTTTTTATTTTAAAGGCAGCTACAATGAAAGGCAAATAATGTATTTCAAACAACTCTGCGTTTGGTTATTCAGAAATGGCAGAGTGACCTGCAGAAAAGGAAATAGTAATTGCTAGTACTTGTGAGGTCAAGACAGTACAAATATGGCCACAGCCTGGAGAGCTCTGTTCCAATTCCCCAAGGCAAAAGGGAAGGTGAAAGTGGGGTAGATGCCTTGTCCTGACTTAGTTTGGTGCTGAGCAGGTATCCTAGAAACTTATTTTCTTGTTAATGAAGAGAAGGCAAGGCAGGCTTGTTTTGCTTTATTCAAACTTGTAAACCCTGCCTCCTCCCCATTTTACTTCCCTTCCTCTTAAGGCACATGGGTGGTTTTGTGGTCTCTGTATCCGGTCTCTGTGTGATACAGCATGTGCACTGAGGAAGCAGGACAGATAAAACACAGCTCATGTTTCTGGGAATCCTTCCCTCACTGCAGATGGGGAAGTGTTGTGCTCCCAGGCACTGCTAGATAAGGTGCTGGGCTGTTGTCCCACTGAAGTGACATACTTGTCATACTGCACATACATAGTGACATACAATTGTCATACTGAAGTGAAGGTGCTTTATGAGTAGTTCCCTGCAGGAATGATGAGTTGGGGGACATGGATCCTCAGCAGCGCGTTGCTTGGTTTCTTTCTAAATATGTACCCTGCCTGACAGCTTTAAAGATATGTTATAAGCTGTGAATTGAACAATTTTTATACTGGTTTTGTTAACTGAGGATAAGTGACGTGGTTAGAATTGCTCAGGGCATGTGCAGACCAGATTTAGAACGTGCAGAGAGTACGAGTGGCAGAGGGCTGAGGCCTGGGTTTCTGTATCCAGCAGCTGGGTAAGTACCCTCCAAGCCGTGCTACTGGCACGTGTCCTGCCGACCTGGTAGGAAAACTCCCTGTAAATGAGGGGCAATTTAGTCAGGCGAGCTGGTTTCTCTGCTGAGATGGTTGAACCAGGTTAGTTAGAGGGAGGTGTAAGTGGACTGTGTTGCCAGGAACTAATGCCAACGTCATCTGTGGAGGAAACTCTCAGAGTCTTCTTACACTACTGAGGCATTTTGGCAATGGGCAAAGCTTGAGGGTGTCTCTGAGCTTGGTATTACAGCTCTTTAAGCAAGAAGTCATACAGCGGGTTTCTGTTGGATGCCTGTTGTTTATCTAATCCTGTGTGCATTTATCCTGTGCTTCAAAATGACAGTGTGTACCTGATAGTGTTCGGATTCTTCTTCTGTCTTGTGCTCTTTGGAGGTGCTGGGGATAAACTGTAGAGTCCTGCAAAGCAAAGGGATAAAGATAGAATTAACAAACCCATTTTGATTACCTCAGACTTGTTTTTTTTTCTTGAACCTTTTCTCAGGGATGGGGGCAAGAACCATAGTGGAGTCTTATTTGTGTGTGTAGAAGTATGTGCATATTGTGAACCAGCAATAGCCATTTCTCCTACTGTAGTCTGGAATTTAGCTCTGGAAAAACAAAATGCAGCTTGGAGAATGTACTCCGAAGATTTTGTTACAAAGCCATGGGTAGGATCTTTTTGTTTCTGTTGGCTATTTGGCCCTAGATGAGCTATTGGGGCAAGTCTTTGTTTTCTAGTAAAGGTAATTTGTTAACATCTTTGTATGGATGTAAACTTAATCCAAAAGAGAATAAGAAAGAGTTGCTCTGAGTGGATTATATAGCTAGAGCACTCTGGTAGTTTAAGGTACTGGCCTGGAAATCTATTTAAAATGCCAATTTTCCTGAGCTGTGTGGATATGAGGCTGTGCTTTGCTCTATGTCTGGCTTTTTTTTCACACTACCTTTGAACAGTGCTCAGCACATATTTGCGCTGTGCTTTAAGGAGTTTTTATGTAATGAAAAGCAACAGACTTTTTCCCTTCTTTTCTTGCAGGTTGTAGCTAAGAAGTGAGCAGGATGCCCCCGGGCATTTACTGCCCTGTGGAATTCTGGTCCAAGGGGGAAAACCAAAACATCCAGGTGGATTTTCTGCTGCCCACAGGCATATACCTAAACCTCTCTGTGTCCTGTAATGCCAGCTTGGGCACCATCAAGCAGGTAACAGCCTTATTGCTTGGTTTGATCCGCAGTCTCCTGGAACTAGGAGTCTGTTCTTGAGGAAATGTGATTGGTCTTTACAGCAGTTCGCTTTCTTCTGCATTTCTTTAGACAGTTCCTTGTGATTGACTCTCTCGAGAGTCCTTACTCTGCAACCCACTAAAATCATGTCTAGCTGTTGAGACTGTCAGAGACAGGGTGCTGATGTCAGTGGCACAGGGGGGCAAACTACTGGCTGCTTGGGCAACCTTGAGATGCTATTTAGTTTTTGAGTAACTACAGGATGAGGCCAGATTTGGGTTGCTAGTGTGGGGTGAATGGATCTAAGCCAACTGGACCCCAGACTGTATTTTTCATTATGAATGCTCTTGGGTGTGCAGATGCAAGGACAAAAACTCACCCTTAAGTAATCAAAGTACCAGACTGTCTCAAAATATTCAGGTGGTCAGCCTAGCCTCCTCTTGCCTCACAGAAACTGAATCCTAAAAACTGACGCTGTGATGAGAGAGATTTTTTCTTGGTGTTTTATTTGTGAAATAAAATGCTGTAGTGAAACCATGTGTAAAAGAAATGAAACTGCTTGCTCGTTTCCCCAGGCAGGAAGTGAGGGTATGGGAGAATGAAGGAAAGCAGAATGGAAAAGGTTTTCTTTGCAGCAGCAACCTGGCCTAGATGAGTCACAGATCACAAGGGACAGAAGCACAGTGCCAGATTATTCCAAGTTTTCTAAGGCAGCAGTTTTCAGGTCAAAAAAAAAAAAAGAAAAAAGAAAAGAAACCCTGCCAGCAGAGCTTAGTCCCAGCTGTTAAAGTCTGTGTTTTTCAGGCAGCAGGTTCACTGGGTCACATCAAAGGTATATCTGCCTCAGGATTTTGTCTCCTATAGCAGGTATTTATTGTATGAATAGGATATGAACAGGCATATGTAAATGTCATTCCTCTGGAGGGAAGGGTAGTAGAGAATTGGATAGAATTCAGAAGTCTTAGGAAAAATTTTTGGCTTTGTCACAAATTTCATGTTTCTGAGGATGAGTGACTTGATCCAGTTTTGCTTCCAGTGGGAGTGATACCTCTGTTTCACGAGGCTAGCAGTCAGCAGTACTTACTGTGCAGAATTCAGGTGGGAGTTACTTAAATACCGAGGCAAAAGGATTTACTGTGCCTGAAACAAATGGCAAGTGCAGAAAAGAAAGTCAGTTAAAGGCTCTTGCAGATAAGTCTACCAGCAGTTCAGCAAGAGTTGCAACCACCAAGCCTGGCTGAAAAGCAGCCTATGACTACTGGTCCAGGAATGCTGTGAAAAGGCTTTGCTCTGCATTCCCATTGTGGAATGACATGTCTTGGAGTGAAGTTGATACTAAGAGGAAGATAAGTCCTGACAGCAGTAGTTTTATTGTGCTGTTGGTCTGTCCTAGGTGGTGTGGCAGCATGCACAGTATGAGCCGCTATACCACATGCTCAATGATCCTGAAGCCTATGTATTCACGTGCATCAACCAGACAGCAGAACAGCAAGAACTGGAAGATGAGCAACGGCGACTCTGTGACATCCAGCCCTTCCTGCCGGTGCTGCGGCTCGTGGCTCGAGAAGGCGACAGGGTCAAGAAGCTTATTAACTCCCAAATCAGCCTGCTTATTGGGAAAGGTCAGTTTTCCTCCATCGTCACCAAAGGCTGATCACTGCTCTTGGGTGTAGGTGCTTATTTTCCCTTTCTCTTTCTCTCTTAGGTTTGCATGAGTTTGATTCTGTGCAAGACCCGGAGGTGAACGATTTCCGCATCAAAATGCGCCAGTTCTGTGAGGAGAGAGCAGCAAAGCGGCAGCAGCTTAGTTGGGCAGCTTGGATGGAGTACAACTTCCCTTTGCAACTGGAGCCATTGGCCAAAGGCTTTGGGACAGGCCCCCTACAAACCCCCACCAAGAACATTTTTGTCAACGTCAAGTTTCAGTCTGGCGGGGTAAAGCACAAACTTTTCTGTGACGGTGTTTGACTGGTTTGTGCTTTCACTTCGGGCATTCACAGACAGAATAACGTGTGTGGACAGTGTTTTCATGTGTTCGGTATTTATCTTTGTTCTCCAGACCCTGTTGCCTGTGGATATGGTTGAGAGGGAGTCTTTGAGCCTCCAACCAAGATGCTCCAAGGGAGCCATTGCCCCTCTTGAACATGCATTGAGGGTCCTGGTTAGCTGGCAGCTGAGGTTACTGTGTGCATGTGTGGAGCAAGCTTTTTATGCATGAGTGGGAATGGAGTAGAGAGTCCAATATATATCATTAATTTTCAGGCTTAATGAGTCCACTCAGCTCATGCTCAGTGTGCACCGCTTGCAGGCGTTGGCCTGTGTTGCACACGGGCTCCTGCTGCCCTTTGTTAATGCTGCTTTGTGCATGCTGAGCCTGCATGTGAAGCAGGAATTGCCCTGGGACAGGAGAAGGGCCTTCCGGAGTGATGCAACCCCAGTCACCACCTGCTCTGCTGGTAGGAAAGCAGTTGGAATACTCAGTGACTTGCAGCCACACATACTGGTGATGGTGCTTACACTGTACTTGAAGTTCCTGATTTCCAGACTTGTGCTTGCACCGCAGAACCATGCTGCTGCCCAGTTTGGCAAGCATTGCTGCTTATTTGCCAATGTGTGTTGTGAGGGGAGGTAATTCTGCTTTTCTAGCCTTCTCTTTACTGTGTCAGCAATAGGAAAGTTGTCACTTCCCTGCTGAGCTTCTCTTGCTCCTTGTGGTGATTTCAGCCCTTTGCTGATATTTGACAGCATATGCTGTGTTGTTGGGATTGCAGGAGAGCTTCACTTTCCAGATCTCCCCAAAGGAGTTCCCCATCACGCTAATGAGCTATGCTATCAAGAAGCAGGCTACCGTCTTCCGCCACGAGACTGTGGAGAACCCAGAGGATTATACCCTGCAAGTGAATGGAAAATGTGAATATCTCTATGGGAACTACCCTCTGTACCAGTTCCAGGTGAGCCCTTGTCTTGCTGGCAGTGAGTGAGCACTGCCCCGACGTGTTCCCCTCATGCTGGGAGGGCAGGGTGAGACCTGCTGTCCTGTGTCAAGGGCAGCAGGAATGCAGCCCACTGATGGCAGGAACCTGGCTGCTGCCTAGGGCAGGAGGCACTCTTGAGATCCTAATGGATCCTTATGCTTTTGGAGGGCAACTGAGCTAAGCCCATCCCATCTATTTATAGATTATGATTCTAGAGGTGACTGTTTGCTTAGATGGTGGGTGCAACTGCTTTTCCTAAAAGTTGGGCAAGTAATCCTGTATCCTTTGTTCCCTGCTGGCAGGAATGCCGAGTCCCCAGCAGTTTCCCTTAATGCAACTGGCTGAGTGGGTGAGTCAGCTGATGAAATGCTGCATGTGATGCCCATCACATTCCTGGTGCTATCCAGTGGGATGTGGGTTTATAAAGCCAGAGAATATAATTTAAAACTGAATTTTGATGGCTCTGGGGCCTTTCCCTATGCCGTTCACCTCTTTCTGCTCTGCTTCACTGCCTTTGCCAGCCTAGTGCCGTATCACCTGTGAACTGTCCTGTCTTTGCAGTATATCCGCAGCTGCCTGCACCGAGGCCTGACGCCCCACCTCACCATGGTGCACTCCTCCACTATCATTGCCATGAGAGATGAGCAGACCAACTGCATTGCCAACCCCCCAAAGCTGACTGCCAAGCCTCCCCCACTCCCTAAGAAGAAGGTAAAACGACACAGTGACCCAGCCTGCTCACCCTCAATACACCCATTGATGGAAATGCTAATGTAGTCTGGGAACATCTCCCGTAGAAGCTGATTTTCCCTGATTCTGTCAGGACAGGTTCCTAACAAGGGCCCAAGAGCTAGAGATTCCCAGTCTTCCTGTTTCCTGCTGCAATACAGTGCTCTTTTCTGCTGGGCCCAAAAGCCCGTGATGAGAGTCCAGTGGTAGCAGGCCTAGGAGCTAGGAAAGCTGATGTCTTACTCTCAGAGTAGCTCTCCAGAGTAACTCTTCAACTTTCCTCCTTGCAGCCTCCCTCAGCGTGGGCGGTAGCGGGAGTGACATTGGCTGGTTGTGACAGCGGGGAGATGCAGAGGTTGTTTGGGTCCCATACTGTCTCTGCCATAGAAACTATGACAGTGCTCTTTAAGAACTATCCCTCGGCTAGTGTTGGCGTTGCCTCTGTGGCTACAACAACCTCACCTAATTCCCTCTGCAGGGAATGGAGAAGTTAACACAGAGCTGAGACATAATCATGGTGTTTTGGGTTGAGAATTCTTTGAGCTGTTTCTGATCTGAGCTGTTCTTTCCCTCTAGCCAAACTATGGTTCTCTCTGGTCCCTAGAGCAATCCTTCTACATTGAGCTGGTGCAAGGCAGCAAGGTCAACGCAGACGAGAGAATGAAGGTAGGTGCTGACTGTGGTTTGGTTTTGTATTTTGGCTTGCTTGCTTTGCCTGTTGCTTGTGTGTGGTGAGGAAAGCAGAGGCTGGCAGTCTCCTGTCATGTGGTCCCTCTTTATGTTTCATTCAGCTCTCGGGCAGCTTCTAGCTGCAGGGCAGCAGGAAGGGGAAGGGAACTTGCCAGCCAGCAGCCCAGCCACGCAGCTGTGTGATCTTAGAAACATCCCTCTGCTAGAGCTTCAGAGTAGCAAGCAGAGCTGCTGCTCCGTGGTGGCGATCGCTCAACAGTGTGAAGAGGCAGAGAAGCCTGCAGAGAGCGTAGGGAAGGAAGGTCATCCCTGAGAAGAATGAATGCTAGGAGAAGAGGTAACTGGTGGAGTTAGGGCAGAAAGCATGATACGGCAAAGCCCTGAGATACACAAGGGGGACAGGCCAGTGAGATGAAGGGGAATGGCCACCCTTCAAGAAGGGAAGAATATTTTAGAATATTTTAGATATGAGGAAAGAGACAGGAGTAGGGTCTCCTGTTTCCTGGAGTGGACTCTGTCCCATTCCTCTTCCAGTCAAGCATCCTTGGCAAACAGATCAGGTCCATGTAGATTCACAGCATTTTATTATTTCTCTGTCCCTCAGCTGGTGGTTCAAGCAGGTCTTTTTCATGGCAATGAGATGCTGTGCAAGATGGTGTCAAGCTCTGAAGTGAACGTATGCTCGGAGCCTGTGTGGAAGCAGCGGCTGGATTTTGATATTAACATCTGTGATCTTCCCCGAATGGCACGGCTCTGCTTTGCTCTCTATGCTGTCATCGAGAAGGCAAAGAAGGCGCGTTCCACCAAGAAGAAGTCCAAGAAAGCTGTAAGTTAAGTCAGTGGGGGCTGAGCCAGGCTTGCCAGAGCTGGAGGGGACACAGGATGCCATTTTGAGACAAATACCTGCTTTCAAAAGACTTACTAAAAACAGAGCTCACAGTGTGATGGCCAGCAATCTCCTCCTCAGAACAGGAATCAGAGCAGTTCTGCCTTTAGGAGAGCGTGTTTCAACTGAAATTTCTTCTCCAGAAAGACAGTTAGGAAACATACACAGCATGTAAATGCACTTAAAGTGGAAGCAGTTGTGTTGGTTTCTCTGTTTTGCTTTTCCACAACTTCCTTGTTGTATAGCTGAGGTTAAAACCATCTTCTATGTTGCAGTTTCTTTCTAGTAAGGTCTTTCAAACAAGTCCCTCATGGGGCAAATTAACAACTTAGAAGGGGGAAGAAAATGAGGAATGTAAACACTGCTTACAGTAAAGCTAGAGGTGAGATGATAGAAATTGAAGTGCAGAGTCTTCAAAGTTACTCCTCAGATGCTGCAAGTGGAGGATGGGATGTTTTAAATCCATTTTGGAAGCTTTTGTTTTATGTTTATGATTCAAAGTTGTAGTGATTTGTTTTCTCCTCTATTCCTAAACTTCTCAATCAAAAACAGTTCAATAACTATGAATAAATCTAAATGCAATCTGTAGTTGAATGCTGATTACCTGGTGAGTAACCACAGTAAGCCTGATTAGCATTCTGAGAGTTTTCCTTGTGAGGAAAAAGACCCCTGGTTTTCTGTAAATGATTGTTTTCGCAGCCATAAAAATACTTTCACTGTACTTTAAATAAGGAATTAGTTCTCTTTCTTTTACTAGTGTGCAAATAAAATTGAGAGATTGACAAATGCTGTCACAGAAGACTTTAGTTCTGCTAGCCTCAGTTCTGCTAGCTCCTCTGTATTGCGAGTAGTTTCGTTGAGCTTTCCTGTCTTAGCGCCAGTAAGGTTTACAGGGTATTAGTATCTGGGGACTTTGATGCAATCCATGAGTCCTGTTTGTATGGACCATTTTCCAGGTTGGCAATTTCAGACTGGAAACATTGTCAGTGAGGACCAGGATCGAGCTTTTATCGTTGTTTTTGTACTTAAGAATAACAGAGCTCCAGCTTCTGCTGGAGGCTTTTGTCGAACAGAATATCTGATTCATCCACAGACTGCATTTTTGGTGGTCACACAGGAACAATTTGCAGTTTTGAAGCAGTCAGAAGGAAATTCTGCTGTTCTAATTGACGAAACAAAGCCAGCTTAGTTAGTTGAGTTGATAGGATCTTGTTCATGTGCATTCCGGTAATGGGGAATGCATGGGCTTTTAATGTACAGTGTTTGCTGGACCTGAACTCTGCAGAATGGATTTGTCTGTGTGTTCTCCTTGTAGCTCTGAGTGAGGTACCCAGGTTTTGTTTCAAATAGTTGGTGGTGGAGGTTCAGCTGCACCCTGATTTTTATTACTGATTGATACACTTTTTGCTGTTGCTCAGTATTCAGAGGTTAACTGCCTGCATGTTTGTGATGCAGACAGTCCAGATCAAGAAGGTGGGACTGAGTCATTTACTTCCATGAAAATATACGAGCTTGCAGACTGACTGGGATGAGTCAGAGGGTTAATGTCACTGGTTGGCTTTGAGTGTGTCTTAACTCATGCGGGAGATATTTCTGTCCTTGTGACGCTGAATTGTTGCTCTGCTGGACCTTATCCTCTCAAAATCTTGCCCTGCATTTTGGCAGGGTCCATGCTGTGGTCTGATGGCATTTAGTTTGATGGAGAGGGTTACTGCTGGTGGTGGTATTGCGATTGCCTCTTCCCTGGGGTCTGAAGCTGATGTCTCAAATGGGATCTTGGTGGAAATGCTTACTATAATCAAATCAATTAAAAAGTTTATGAGAGGCCATTTGGATATGAGTTGTTATAAAGAGAAAACACTGATACCACTAGCTCCCCCAAGTCCTTTAGTGTGTCTTCTGGGGAAGACTGATATGTGCTCAAGAGCTTTACACTAGAATTTTCCCTCATAGGTTTGGCAAGTGAATTTTTGTGCTCAGTGTTTTCTGAGCAGATGGGTAAAATGTTGGTGTAACTTATGTGAAGCAGCTGTTCCATTTGGAGAAGCTCAGTTCTCAGAAACTTAGGTGACTTGTAGAATCTCTTGTTCTGATGGCATAGAACTGGATCTTTCTTGGCCATGCCCTGGTCATTTTGCTTGTTGGAATCCTCCTCCTCCCAGATGAGCCTGGCTTGTGCTACTGAGCTGGGCTTGGGTATGGGAGGAGACAGCAGCATAAAGTTGAAATCTGTCTGAAGATGCTGTAAATTGTTGTACCAGTACCTGCAATATCCACGATTCTTTGTCTAGTTTTCTGAACTCATGTCCGTTGCCACATTCCCTTTTTCAAAGCTAGAGTTCTTCACCTTTGCCTCAAGATGTGAAATACCTGATGTGTGTAAGTACTGTAGAGTAGCAGTACCATACTGGAAACTTACAGATTCTATAGATGTGCAAAATGGTGGGGGTTGAGAGGGTCTAACTTGTGACATATTTATGGGAAGATTTTAGTGCCATTCAGCACTACAGTGCACATCATACTCTTGGATGTGAAGTTACATTCTGCATAGGGTTTGCTTTGCACCCGTTGTTTCCTCTCCTCCCTTTGTTCCACCTTTTACAATCCCAGCACCCAGAGCAGCTTCTCTCCTTGCCTTGCAGGACTGCCCGATTGCCTGGGTGAATGTCATGCTTTTTGACTACAAGGACCAGCTGAAAACGGGAGAGTGCTGCTTACACATGTGGTCCTCCTTTCCAGGTATGCCAAGACCTGCTCTGTGTCTTTAATGCCCTCCACGAAGATGGGATATGTCTTGTGGTCTGTCTGCTGGCCTAGGTGGTAACAGTGGCCAGAAAAGCCCAGCTCAGACTAACAGTGTTACAGTAACATCCTGGGCTGACAGCCCCACTACAACTACTGCACTGAATTGCAATGGCACCTGGAGCCCTGCCAAGATCAATTTGGTTTGGCGTTGCACATGTGCTATAAAAGGTAGCTGCTCTCCTAAAGGTATCACATATTCTTACATTCTGATGCTAGCAAAATGAAGTGATTTGCTGAGGCCTGTGACAGCTGGAAGCAGTTCTGTGCCCTGCTTTCTTTGCCCAATCTTCACAAGATTAGGGTCCATGGGTTTATGTACTTTGCTTTTCAGATGAGAAAGGAGAACTTCTGAACCCCATGGGTACAGTACAGTGCAACCCCAACACAGAGAGCGCAGCAGCCTTGGTCATCTGCTTCCCCAGCATTGCCTCGCATCCTGTGTATTACCCGTCATTCGAACAGGTAGGGGACATGGATGCTTTGCGGGGAGATACAGAAATTTCCCTATCTTTGCTGGGTGCAGGAGCATGCTGTGCCACTGTGTCCTGGGTAACTACTGACAAGGGATTAGGTGCAAAAAAACCCCTGACGAATGGATATTTTTAACTGAAAATTTGCCTCTTTCTCATGACCTCATACACCTTTGGGCAAATAATTTTCCAAGTGTGAACTAACAAGGTAAATCTACTCTCTCCTGTAGGCTTTTGTTTACATATAGGTTTAACCAAACTGCCTTTAAACTGCAGGCAGCATTACTGGGCTCGGTAAGAGGAGGAATAGGGGTAAAGGAGGGTAAGGAGACGGTTTCCTCCTTTTCGACTAGAGTGCTGGCATGTATGGGCGTTCTCCATCTGTCACGGCACTGGCCAGACATTAAAAGAAGAAGTAATGTGCCTGTTTCAGGAAGGGAAGGAGTTCTGCTCTGTGCGGACACACACTCCGCTCTCCTGTGCTGCATATTCTGGCTCAGAAGCTTTAACAGATTGCGCCCACGTGCCAGGCGGCTGGGCAGTGCTGTCTGTTTGGCAAACGTTCATCACTTCCAAGAGCCTGGAATGACTTGTGCTGGCCTGGCATTCAGTGACCAGAGCTTCCTTTCCTTGACCGTATGGGCGTGCAGATGTGCCCTTCTCATCCCTTGATTCTCCATACCTCAGGGGAGAAGGCCCATGGGCAGTTAGGTTACAGCTCAGAGCAGAGGGGTTCCTGTGAGCACGTTATCTTCACCTGGGCTATCTGAGAGGTATGACTTGCTTCTCCAGAGGTGGCAAGGGACTGGTCTCTTAGGTTATTATAAACACCTGATGTCATGATGAGCTAGGACAGAGAGGAAATGAGGAGCCTTTCTCAGACTCTGTATTTGTGTACCAGCTGCTGGAATTGGGGAGAAATGGAGAACAGCCCCGCACTGCCCTGGAGGACCCTGAGGAGGTGAGTCTGACATCCACAGTTCTGCAGTTGGCTACGTGTAATCTTGGTTTCTTAGATCAAGTCATTTGTTGCCATCTTACCCCCAACCAGCTCTATTCATCAAGCTGGGCCAGGCAACCCTGTGGCCCCAGTCCTACAGTGTCTCCTTGGGTTGAGACTAAGCCCTGTGTATACTCTTTCCTGCAATTTCCATGAGCAGAAACTGCAACTGAAGGAGATACTGGAACGGAGGAGCCACACTGAGCTCTATGAGCATGAGAAAGACCTGGTCTGGAAGATGAGGTATGATGTCCGTGACCAGTACCCACAAGCTTTGGCAAAGCTCCTGATCATCACCAAATGGAACAAGCATGAGGATGTTGCCCAGGTGAGGGTGCAAGAGCTCTCAGTACTGCCAGAAAGAGATGGCAGCAAGTCCCCCTGTTTGACAGGTCTTACACATATACGTCCTTGTGCTGTGTCCTTACTTCAAGGACTTTGATAGGACCTTCTAAAGGTCTCTCTCCAGCTAACTATGCTGAGGAAAGAGACTTTCCCCCAAAGAGTTGTTCCACTTGCTGCTTACACAGCAGATGTAACTGCCATGGCTTGGGAGATCACCTCTCCTGTCAGCCTCTCTGGCAAGTTTAGACTGATGTGTTTTGACCTGGCATCTGCAAAATGTCTCTTTAAGATCCATAAATAGCGACTAAGTGAGACTTTCTTTTCTAACGGGTCTGCTCTTCCCTCATTAGAATTTTAGGGGCATATATATTTTTAAGAATTGTTTTAAAAATCCTTGTTGTTTCCCCTCAAACCTTTACAGATGATTTCCCTGCTTCAGACCTGGCCAGAGCTGCCTGTCCTGAATGCCTTGGAGCTGCTGGATTTCAGCTTCCCTGACCGTTACGTTGGCTCCTTTGCGATCAACTCATTAAAGAAGCTGACGTAAGTGTTCACAAAGGGCATGGGGAGCCCCCTTCTATTGACATTTAGGGCTGCTGAAGGCAACTTTTACACCTGTATTATATATTTACATATATTACTATCTACTTACATTTAGGGCTTTTGAAGGGGACTTGTAAACAATACTGGCAGTCTTTTCTATTTATTTTCTTTCGGGTAACCTTGTTGCAGTGAAGATGACTCTCCTTTCTATTCCCAGAGATGGTGAATTGTTCCAATACCTGCTACAACTGGTCCAGGTGCTTAAGTATGAATCCTACTTAGACTGTGAATTAACCAAGTTCCTACTGGACAGGGCATTAGCCAACCGCAAGATAGGCCACTTCCTATTCTGGCATCTAAGGTAAGGAGCAGATGTCCTAGGCTCTTTGTAATCGAGTGAAACCACCATTTACTGGATTCTCAGTTGTGCTGGGAAGTGAAACAACAAGCATGTGTGTGTGTGGTTCAGCTACTGAAAGGCTGTTGGCTCTTTCTTACCCAGTGTCTTTCACTGAAGCATTTGGGGGACTTCCTTGCTGTGATTATGAGAATCCAGCAAATGTCAAATCTGGTCTCAACTGAAAATAACTGTAAAAGTGGCATAGCTGTGGCCCCATTCTCATTCAGCAGATTTGAACTGCTGCTTTTTCCTTGGGAAACTGATTATTTCAGAAGGACAAAAAAAAACTTCACTTTTTTGTTCCGTGTGTGGCTTTTTTTCTGGGAGTGCAGCTGTGTGTACATTTATACATGTATGTGTATATATGTGTGTGTATATATCCATACATATATGTATATACATACATATACATGTATATATACACAAACATACAAAGATATGCGTGCCTGGAATTGAAATTTACTTTGGCTGTTCATGGCCACCTGCCAGTTCTGAATCACAGGCTCCCAACTGCCCTTGTTCCTTGAGTAATTTTTCAAAGGCAGAGTTAGCAGTTTAGTCATCCAAAAAGCTTTGTCATCAGTTCAAGCAATAGAATTTTCTGCAGCACCTTCTGGGGTGGGTGTTTTCTCGCTCCAATTTATAGAAGGAATCTAAACTGCAAAGTTAATTCCCCCCCCAGTGTATACTGGCATGAATGGGGAAATTAGTCACTCACAGCAGTGAGTCAGGTTTGCTTTAACCTCTCTTTTTCTAGGTCAGAAATGCATGTCCCTGCAGTCGCCTTAAGGTTTGGCCTGATCCTGGAGGCATATTGCAGAGGCAGCACCCACCACATGAAAGTTTTAATGAAACAGGTGAGAATTGCTCTTAGCCGTAAGGTTGACTTCACTCGTGCTTGGAGGTGAGGGACACCTCCATATCTAAGATGCTGCTGCTTCTGTTTCAGGAGTGAATACAGTTTTTATAACCAGTCCTGCCCAACTGCACTGCAGGCCAGGGGCAGTAGGACTCCAAGGCAATGGGTTTACTCACTTTTCCAGCCCGTGTACTTAATTTTCCTTCTGTGTTGCTTGATAACCTGCATTACTTTTGGAGTATTTAGGGCTGCACTCATTACCTTGCAACTTTTTTTTTTCTTTTGTGCAACAGAATCTGCATAGTTCACTATAGATTTCCTTTAAGCCAACACTCTTTTTTTTGGTTGCAAAGTACAAAATTTCTGTGAAAAGTTAAGTGTTGCAACCACTGTTAACAATTCACAGTAGACTATTAAAAGTCTTTATGTTAAAACTAACTTTCTGCATTTCCAGTTTTGTTTAACACTCTTCCATCCCTCCCCTTTTTGCAGGGAGAAGCACTCAACAAGATGAAAGCTCTGAACGACTTTGTCAAAGTGAGTTCTCAGAAGGCCACGAAGCCTCAAACCAAGGAGATGATGCATATGTGCATGAAGCAGGAAACCTACCTTGAAGCACTTTCCCACCTCCAGTCCCCACTGAACCCCAACATTATCCTTGCTGAAGTTTGGTAAGGAAAAGAGCTGCCTTTCCTCCTCAGTTGTTCCCCAGGCTCTGTTCAGCAGGAGAGTCAGGCTTCTGGTAATCCTGAGGCCCTTTTCCCTCATGGTAGTCACCTGCCCAGCAGCATTTGTTGATGCTGTTGAATTTGCAGATTCCCTGGCCTTTTTTGTTGTTGTTGTTGTTTAATAGATGGAGACTCTGATGGTAAATTTTTTGCTTTTTTGTAGTGTGGAGCAATGCACTTTTATGGACTCCAAGATGAAACCTTTATGGATTGTGTTTAATAATGAAGAGACAGGTGGAGGTGGAGTGGGTATCATTTTTAAAAATGGAGATGGTAAGTCTGTGATAACATCTCTATCAGAGATACCACAGGTACAACATTTATTGTGATGTAGGGACCCAAATAGGCACTGTTAAGATGTTGTATACATAGTGTCAGGATGACGGAGATGTTTGTGTTGTTGTTTTGACAATAACTGTGAGTAAACTCTCCCTATTTTAGCTACTGCCCTCGTCAGTAAGAGGTTGCAGTAACTTGCTATTTCTGGTTGGAGACCCTTGCCCAGTAAAACAAACTGTGAAGGGTCCAAGCATTTCTGACTGGATGGACATGCAGGATTGGTGTGGCTGCTGCTTGATCATGTGTCTGACAGGCTTTTTGATGTGCTGCATTAACTGCTATGGGGACAGAGCCTTTGGCAAAGTGAAGTAACACATCCATCCCCTAGTACAATCACAGCTCTGTTAAGGTGTCTAGTAAGGAGGCTTTACACTGTTACTGCCCTAGGAAAAAATATGGCTCTGTTTAGACATTATTAGTGGGACATAGCGAGAAGCAAACATGAGCAAGGGCTCCTCGTGCAAACAGCTTCCTGGGCAGAAGCTGCTGCCTTGGTAGGAGAACAGCAGGGGAGAGCAGGAGGGACTTGCTTACAACTTACTGTTGCTCTGCCTGGTGCCCAGATCTCCGTCAGGACATGCTGACGCTGCAGATGATACAGCTGATGGACATCCTATGGAAGCAGGAGGGCCTGGACCTGAGGTGAGCCTGCAGCTGCCACACTGCAGCATTAGATTGCGTGGTGGGGCCATTCTGCCCGCAAGCTGGGTTATTCTGTCCTGTGTGCACTGTCCTAAGCACAATCTTCCCAAAGCACTTTTGAAGCACTGGGAGCTGAAAGCACCTGGTCCTTCAGCAATACGGATCCTTCTGCTGGCTGAGCCCACACAAAACACTGCCATAATGTCTTCAAGTCCAAACGTGATGGAGGCACAAAGGCCTCCCATGCTTTTCCCTACCAGTTTGCCCTTGATATGGAAGAAACAGGATATCTTAAGAGTCAAAAGACAACCCAACTCTGGGCAAGATTTCAGTGCAAGGGTTTCTTTCATCTCCGCAGGATGACCCCTTATGGCTGCCTCTCCACAGGCGACAAGACTGGGTTGATAGAAGTAGTCATGCACTCAGATACCATTGCCAACATCCAGCTGAACAAGAGCAACATGGTGGCCACTGCTGCCTTCAACAAAGATGCGCTGCTCAACTGGCTAAAATCTAAGAACCCGGGGTAGGTGGGCTTACCTTGTCCTTGGCTTCCTTCCAGCTGGAGACATTTCTTCTGCTTGCTTAATTTCCCCCTTGTTATGCATATTCCCAAGCTCTCCAGCAATCTCTCCAGCAATGAAGTACTGGAGCTCAAAGTAAAATTTCCTCTCAGTCTCTTTTTCTTATCCTCTTTAGAGAAGCACTAGAACAAGCTATAGAGGAGTTCACCCTTTCCTGCGCTGGGTACTGCGTGGCAACCTACGTACTGGGCATCGGGGACCGGCACAGCGATAACATCATGATCCGTGAGACTGGCCAGGTACGGGGAGCCACTGCTGCTCTTGGAGTGTTGGCCGTGGGCACGAATGCTGCTCAGCAACAAGCAGAGCCATCCCCGTGCAGTCCTCCTGCTAGCAATGTACCTCTTACCTTCCAGCCAAGAAACAGACAAATATTCTCAATAGCTTTTGTCAGTGAGAGGGTATATTAAGTTTTGTGATTAGAATTCCACTGCCTTTGGCTTACAGTGTAACCTCTGAGGGGCTGCTGTTAATATTATAAATAAATTACTATTTTTCATGGAGCAATTAATACCTCTCAGATCTAAAACTGTCTGCAGACTTAAGCAGATGCAAACTCGTGCTCTGCATTTACTAGTATAAAGACTTATTTTTAGCAGAATTACAAATTGCATTTAGTTGCTAATTAAGATCCTCAGGTAATTACCCAATATGAAATTCTTAGTCTTCCTCCTAGAATTTTTTTTAAATGACTGCAAGTGATCAGCATGGTTTTTATCTCACATTAATACCTGTATTGAGTCCCTTACTCTTCCACAAGATGAGCTGCTAGCATTTGTGTCATCTCTTATGTTGTGTGAAAGCAGGAAAAGAGAAATCCCTTCATTAACAGGACACATACTACTCAGTTATAGTCAGTAATAACTTGGTCAAGAGGAGAGGTAAGGTACAGCTCTTGCTGTGAATTCTCAAAGCCAGCGCCAGGCTGTGCAAGGCAAGGCAAGTCCAAGTTCAGTAGTCTCTAGGTCAGCCAGTAAATTAGAAATCGGCTGCTTATATTTTGAGAATCATTTCAGATTCTGGCCACTATCTGCACTGTTCCCATGTGGCAGCCCCTTCCCGTTCATCTTACGCCCTGAAGCCTGTGTTGGAGTCGCAGAAACGTGCTCAGCGTGTGGAGCAGCAGCACTTACCTAGGGCTGCCTGGTCTCAGGATAGAAATGAAATGGGATGCAGGGAGCCCGCAGAGCTGCCCCTGCTGAGCAGGGGCCTCTCAGTCCTTGTCCACGCGGGGGAGCTGATGCTCTGCAGTATCTGGCCCTGCTTTTGTTCATACTGGAGGTTTTGAGCAGCTCTGCAAAATTGTCATCATGTACAACGATGACAAGAGCCAGACGTGATTCTCCATCTATCAGTGCAGTAGCGATGAGATGGCTTCGCTCTGCTCGACAGCAAAAAAGAAGCCTTACCCGAGCAAATAATGTTTTATAACATCTTCAAAACAGGACATCTTGTGTCCACAGTCTGGACTGCAAACTGCACTGGTAGAGTAGGACAGCAACCCATTTTAGTTCTTTCTACTTCTATTAGTGATACCATAAGGCTTTAGGAAAAAACAAAATTTTCTTCAGATATACCAAGCACTGATGAGGTACATACCTTTCCTGTCCTATCTAATACTCAAATTATGCTACAGAGGACTGTCAGTATCTTAGTAAGAAAATACTATCTCTTTCCCCAAAGAAGTGACATAGGAAAGATAATTTTCTCCCTCCCAAAATACTACGGCTAGTGGTTTACTGAAGATAGTAATTCTGAAGAAAAACCAACTTTGATCCACTATAAGTGGTACTTTTCTGCTAACTTTTCTGTTGTTTCTTGCTTATTTCTAGCTCTTCCATATTGATTTTGGTCACTTTTTGGGAAACTTCAAGACCAAATTTGGTATTAATAGAGAACGAGTTCCTTTCATCTTAACCTATGACTTTGTGCACGTCATCCAGCAAGGGAAAACTAACAACAATGAGAAATTTGAAAGGTAAGTGTTAGCAGGTTTCAAGCTCTGAGTTTTCAGTAGTGAATTCCATCAAGTGACACGTAGCCTATAGCTGCCTGCAGAAAAGAGTAACAATTCTGGAGTACAGAAGGCAGTAGAGAAGAGAGAACAGAGAATTACTGGGGTAGGAAACATGCAGCGCACAGTATTCTTGCTGGTGGTACCAAGTCAAATAATGCTTGTTGTACCAAGAACAATTAATGATTATTTACCTGCTAGGCATCACCAGCACAGGTAGCGTGGTGCTACCTAGTCTCACTGTACAGAACACTGTGCAGTTCACAGTCTCTGCTGCTTTTCTCACCTTCCTTTCTGAACAGATTCAGGGGCTACTGTGAAAAAGCCTATATGATTCTGCGGCGCCATGGGCTTCTCTTCCTGCACTTGTTTGCACTGATGAAAGCTGCCGGCCTGCCAGAACTCAGCTGCTCTAAAGACATTCAGTATCTGAAGGTAAGAGAAGCAGAGCGTGGATAGGGTTAAAACTTAATACCTGATCTTCTAACTCAGGGGAAGGCTGTGTTTAAAACCACCAAACTGCAAAAACTGGGAGCAGATGGTCAGCACCCACATGCAGGATGTCGGAAAAGCCAGAGCCACCTGACTGGAGCTCAAGAATAACTTCAGTGGATTCCTGAGCACAGAACCAGCTTCAGGGGTAGCAGACAGAGCTTCTCTTAAGCATCATTGCCTGTTCCCAGTTTGTCTCAAGTTATTAGAGCTTAGCCCTGTCCTCTTCTCTATGCTCCCAACTTTAGGATAGGATGTGTTTATCTGAACACGAAAATTGTGCGACTATGGTTAATTGTTTGAAATAATTCATATCTATTTGTTTTTCACCTAGTGTCACCTAGAGTAATTTTTTACGAAGTAAATATTTTAGTGATTGTTTAGTTGCACTTTCAGTGAGGCTGCACTGATTTCTACCTCTCTCCTTCAGGATTCCCTAGCTCTAGCCAAAACAGATGAGGAGGCACTGAAACATTTCAGACTAAAATTTAATGAGGCCCTTCGAGAGAGCTGGAAAACCAAAGTGAACTGGCTGGCACACAACGTATCCAAAGACAACAGGCAGTAGAACAACCGAATCGGCCTGTGCGCCTGCTCCAGAATGTAATCCCACTTGCACTGAGCCCAGCAGCTGTAGACAGGTTTCTACAGACGGATGAATGTTGCCACGTTGAAGATCCCTCACGTGCAAACCTACAGATCAGACTTTCCTGCATGGCTGAAACTGTTGGACTGTCATCAGCTGCATAGTCATGTCTGATCTAGATCTTTGGGGACGAAGGGGGAGACATAAGGCAATAAAATTACTGCATACAAAGGAAGGTAGGTAGATGTACTGTATTCTTAAGAACTTGTCAAACTTCAAATACATCCTTTAGTGGAAGATTTTAGATGGTTGAAATATCCTTGAAAATGGGTGAGTGTATTAAAGTGTCTATTTTCTTGAAGATTTAGCTGAACACTCAGAATGTGCCAGAATGTGCCACGAAGCCCTTGCTCTAGGTACGCACCGTGCGGCTCAGAGGCGGTAACTCGCCCCGAGGTCGCGCCTCCTACCCCGTTCCAGTGTGTAGCAAGATTGCCACTAAGACAGACTTGGACAAAACCTTTTATTCTGAGGTGTGACAGGGTAAAAATGCCCAGATTGCCACTCCGCTAGAGAGGCCAAAGTGTTTTTAAACTGAACTGGAATTAACCTATTGCTGTCAAAAAGTGATGCCAGCAGAACAGGTTCTGGTTGGCCAGTGGATTAGGTATTTTTGCTTCCTTTCCTGAGCCAGGCTTTATTTCAGCTTCAAGCAGCTCCTGGGTTCCTACATTTATTTTACTTCTATTTTCACCTGTGACTAACAGGCTCACAGTTTCAGCACTCCTGTGCAGCACTGGTTGCTGCCCAGGGTACCTCGTGCTGCTCTCCCGGCCCGTGTCCCTGCGCTGCCTGCGCGGCCCTGGGCCAACACAGCAGCTCCAGGAGCAGCTGGACAGAAGTGCCGCTCTGTGGCCAGCTTGCTGCCCGTGCTAGCAGAGGAGGGCCAGATGAACAGGTTTAACACTGACGAATTCCTCTATGAAGCAAGAGAGTTACTAAGCAAGTTGCATCTCCACTCTCATCTCTCTACAAGGATATTCCTTGTTCCCGCTCCTGCCCTGAGCCGGCTGCACAGACTGTAACCGGGTTTCAGCCGAAGTGCAGGCTGCGCTGTGGGTGCTTGCACCTGCATCGGACATTCCTTCCCCCAGCAGAATCTCTCCCCTCTCTCCCCCAGACCTGCTGTGGTTACTCACGTATTTCTGCTCCCGTGTCAGTCTCCTCTGCAGCCGGTGTCCTCGCGTGGGCACTGCCAGGGCAGACGGGCGGCAGCCCCGCTCCTGCTCCGCGCCTGCCGCGAGCGCCGGCCGCAGCCCTGGGTCCTGCTGCAAGACAAGCGGAGCAGCCGGCTCAGCAGCCGCTTCCCTGAGCAGCTCCCCGGGCGCTGCCTTCCCTCTCCCAAGGTCCCCACGTCACACTCCTACAGAGGTGCTCCCATTCCTGCCTGCTCAGCAATGGCACTAATTTTGCAGCTTCAGACCTTTTTGCAAGACCTCCCTAAAGCTAAATCACACCTTGGGCTTCTATGTCCTTAACTGCATAGAGCAACTGTTTTTTACTCATAGGAAAAGGAAATACAGGTATTTCAGACACTGTTCTGAGCTGACCAGATGTGCACGGTATCAGATGATGGACTACTCCATCATGAGGAACTTCAGCTTTCATGCCTGTTTTTATCTTTTTTTTTTTTTTTCAAAAAAAAATTAAAACAAACAAATTCCTACAAAAGAATCCCACCAAAAATGCAGGTTTAGGATACAGACTGAACTGTTCACTAAATGTATGGCTCATTCTGGTCATGGGAAAAGTCTGACAGTATTTTTGCATTCAGCACTAACGGTCAAGTCATTGCTGACTTTCAGGGCCTTTTAATACTTTAAATAACCCTGGATTTGGAGGGGGGAACAACTGCCCAACATACTCCCCCCTCCTTTTTTTTGAGAGAGAGGGAGAGGACAAGTTCAATTTGGTATTTCTTTTTAAAACTAACGCTAATACAACCCATAGTTTTGTATATAAACCAGGTTGCCTCTCGTAGAGCACCTGATCCTGGAAAAAGCAGCTCTGCGAAAGTCAACTCATTTTCACCTGACGAGACCCCCCTTCTGCACCGTTCAGGGGACCCGGGGTGTGACGGACGTGCGGCCCCGTTAACCGACCCCCTCCCAGCCTGCAGCAGCCGGGCAGGGATCCCGCTCAGGTTCCCAATAGGAAATACAGAAATGGAAAGAAGCCCCAAACTGTCTCTTAAGGGAGTTGCTTTGGTTTCAAAGGAGCGTAACGGAGGCAGCGGCTTAGATCTCTCTGCCTGCTGCTCAGGGAGTTAGGAAACAGGACTGTCCCATTGACATAACCACAGCAGGGAGGCGTTCAGAGCCCCCTCGCCCTCCTCCTCTCACGTTTGGCAGACCCTAACTTTGCTTGTAGAGGTGCTGATGGCTGCACAACTTTGCTCCGTCTTACAGAACGGTAAATACTGCTATTTCCTTCCTTATTCAACTGATTCATGGAGCAGAAAAGTACTCAAAAACTATCAGGCCACATGCAAGTTGCGATGCAGCTCGAAACACCACAATCTAATCAGTGGTTTGTACATCCTCATGAGAAGGAAGACGTACACCACAACTCTATAAACACAAACACAGTTCTCTGACCACAAAGGAAAAGATCCAGGGTCCTGTCTCCGTGCTCAGCAGCCCTCCCACCTGAGGTCCCTTTGGTCCCCGTGAGCTCCGGGGCTGCAGCCTCACGGCCCTTCAGCCGCTGCTGGGTCACTGCGGCCGGAATCTCAGACCTTACTTTAGTCTTATGGACGTACAGAGCAGCCCTGGCTCGTGTCAGCTCTCATTTTTTTAAAGTGCAATAAACAAAATCACCCCAAATTGCAAGAACAATTCCAAGGGTGTTTCAATCCAGCATGGATTGCAGAAGGGTTACTCATTTCTGGAAAGCTAACTTACCTCCAAACGTAACAACATCCATGCAGGGACTTGCTCCTCGCGAGCCACTGGAAGAGCAGCTGGAAATCCGAAGGTTTTATCAGGACAGCAAAGATCCTTTCTCTCCACAATTACAAAGCAGTAGCTCAGCTGATGGTCTCTAACCAGCTGAATTGTAACAAAGATTGCAACTTAAATCACTTCAAAAAAATATTAATTTTATTGTAAATAACTACCCTCCTCCTGATGTTATAAATATGTTCAAAGTGATACCTTTTACTATTTCTATTTATTTAGAGATGTTTTTGTGATTTTTTTTTTTTAACTCTGTACAAACCAATTGTGCTTATTCTGTTGCCTTTGGGAAAAAATAATATTTTTTTAAGTCAGGCCATGTTCCGTATGAAAACAATGTTTACATGTAACTTTTCAGTTGCTTGAAGTACATGTTTTGTAAGTCTAAAAATAAAAATGATTGATAAATTATACACAGACGCTGCCAGAGTCTTTATGCTTGAAATCAGTAAACCAAACCAAAGTCCCCTTCCAAAACCAAAACCAGAGCAGTGGCCCTGACACTGCACAGAAAAATCAACGCGCAGTAGGTGCAACTCAGCTCCATTGCACTCAATGAGAAATAAATGCAAACAGCCTTTAGAACCAGAAATTTATTGTAGCTTATAGACTTTCCAAACTGACCTGTTACCAATATACACAGCTGAAAAGTTATACCCACGGCGGCTACAAACTGCATCAGGACGTTTACAACCTTTCAGGATTACCATTAAGTCATGATCAGTTTTTGTCTAAAATACAGCAGCTACAGTGACAGTATATGGAAGGATAAGTCTTCTACACATTAACACAGGACAACTGTCAGACATAAGTTAAAAGTTCCCCAGTTTACTTAAAACTAGCAGTTATATTACCACGGAAGTAGTCAAAACCATTTCCCCATTTTAGAAATCTAAAATTTTACATTAAAAAAAAAAAAAAGTAAGCTAGTTGTGTGGGTTTCTCCCCTGCTTCCAGATCCATCTAGTATAGTAAAAGGCACTCCACAGAGTCAAGTTTTATCCCAGATAAAACCCACCGCTCAATCCCATCACACACATCAGGAGCCAGATGTGCACTAGGTAAGAATAGGTCTGCTGCGAAAATCAAATGAAAACTTTGGGAACACCTGGATCAATCTCCCCTTTTATCTCTTTGAATTCCGACCCTCTTCTCCCACCACGTGGTTTCCTGGCCGCTCTGTGAGCAGGTTTTCCCAGTGCAGCATCTCCAGGACGAGCACCTCTGTCCCGGGCACCTCGCGCCGGGGCGGGCTACGCGCAACAAAAACCAGAGCGTGGCTTCCCGTGCCGAGGAGCGAACGAGTCCCAGCTCCTGTCGCGAGTAAAAGGAGTTACTCTTTAATCCACCTCCAAATATTAAAAAAAACAGAAGTAATCAGATATCCACAACGCTCTGCACGAGACCAAATCAAGTTAAATGAGTAAGATCCGCCTTATGAAAAATCCTCTCTAGGGGCCGTAACTTACTTTTCGTACCTTTCTGCTATTTCTTTTTAAAAAAGTCTTTTGCGAGTCCAAGTTCGAAAGCTGCTCATAAACACCCAGAGGCAGCTGTACCTTGGAATAGCAACAACAATCACAACGGTCTGGTTGGATAGTTTGTGCTGGAGTTTCGCCAGCAGGAAAACAAAATTACTAAGTGTAAACAAAGGTTTAACACACCAACAGTCCAAGTCACTGTACAAGGAGCTAGCAGGAATGAGCAGGAGTGTGTTCATTAGGAATGATATAAGCTATGTCCCTAGCTCCCCGCTACCCCCGTTCCCAAATTAAAAGAAAATCAAAAATAAAATAAAATAAAATATCCATCACGTAGAGTGGTGGCCAAGGTGCGCGGGGACACAGGGCTCGGGCTTCCCAGCTTGTCACCACCGTCACGACCAGCCGCCAGCAACACGGCCAGCCCATCCCTGCGCTACAGGCAGCCTCACGGCCACTACCAGCATCTCCCAACATCCAAGTAGTGTTTTTCTCCCAATAACTTAAAAGTCCTTATGCCAAAATTGAACGGGAAAATAAAACCCCCGAGTCAAAACAAACTGTATTAGGCAGGGCAGTTGAACCTCTACAGAGGTTCCTAAAAGCCTTTACAGTTTCTCAAGCTTCTCTGTTCCCTCTGCAAAAATAAAAGAGGGGAAGGAAAAAGAAAACCGGAGCAGGGCAGGAGTGAACATGGCAGTCAAGGCCGAAGACACTATTATTGAAACATCTACACTAGGTAACTGTGCCCGTGCTCCTGCTGCAGTAGTATGAGACTCGTATTATTTCATGCTTCATGATTTTTTTTTTTTTTTACTTTAGCATGTTTTAAACCCCAATCCCTGTTTTCACTACCACAAATGACATAATTACATAATTCCAATATATTTACAAAATATTAAAAAGTCTGTTAATCTTCTACATATTAACCTCATTCTGCCACTTTACACATGCACTAATTTGGGAAAAAATAATAATAAAAAAAAAAATCAACAGGCTGAAATGAGTAACTTGACCCTTTGTCAACAAGCAATCTTTGCATCTCTCAGAAAGAGTAAAATGAACAAAGCCAAAGTTGTTCCACTGAGCAAAAAAAGACAGTTCAGAAATTCATGTGCAATGGCTACGAATCTGTAGAGTCACTTAGCTGAGATGACAATGAAGAAAAAAGTGCAAGGTGATTCCTCACAGAGCGTAAAAAAATCCAGTCACTGAGGCATGGCTGAGGGAAAAGAGGTGCTAACTACAATTCTAGGAACAGCATCAGGAACTAGCCAAGACAACACAAACACTGGGATGTGTGTTGGTTGAATCTACTGGCCAGAATGACTTTTTTTTTTCCTTTTTTTTTTTTTTTTTGTACACCATGGATCCTTGGGGACAATGGAGTGGATTACAGTGGAGTCTTCTAGAGCAGAAACATAAAGACAAAGGGAACGGCTCGAATCAATAACTGAGGGTAGAGTCATCCCATTCCAGCTGTTGCTGTCTGTTGACATTCTGTTGGTCCTCCTCGTGCTCTCCTTCCTCTTCCTCGCTGCTTTCAGACTCTGCACTGGTGATATCATCTTCTTCTCCCTCTTCACTTTCTTCTTCCTCTTCCTCCTCCTCCTCTTCGCTGCTGTGTTGATCCTCATAAGTCTGTTAAGACAGAAATTACCTGTTGGTATCATACTGGCCCAAACTGCTCAGTCTTCTTTTGAATTTGGAACTAAGATACTATATATTGAGAAGAAGTTATTAGACTCCTTAACTGTTTCTTGATGTTCAGCACTAATTAGGCAAACAGTAAAAAAAGTGGCTCTCTCTAACAGGTCTCTGGTTTTGTAACACTGCTACGAATCCTGTTGATCTGAACAAACAAAACCTTAAGTGTTAACCTGAGCTTCAAAGAATATTGGAAAAGGATTTGCTGGTGAGAACGAAGAACATTAAGGTTTCATATCTTACTAATTCCTGATTTTCTAATTTTTTTTTAATAATCAACCATAGCAGAAGGCAACATCATAAAACAGTGTTAAAAATACTTTTTTTTCCTGACTTTGGAAGAAAAGTTTACTTCTAGTAAGCTTTAAGGTACCATGTAATATGCTGACCCCTAAAAACCTGACATTAGATTTGAGTGTTTCTTGACCAGTTAATGTACCACAACCCATGCAAGACCCACACAACCCCTCTGGGGATTTGTCACTATGGGGCATTCATTAAAACTCAGTGTCAATGTCTGTTTCCTGCATTCTGCGCCTGTTCTTGCTCTACTCCCTTGCTGACAGGTAAATCCCCTCAAAGCTGAGGGTGAATTCACTGGAAGTGCTGGGATCTCGGCCTTACCTCCATGGGGTTCACAGTGATGGTCAGCGCGGAGTCATCCCAGTCCATCTCGTTTTCCTTCCCGGTGTCCTGGTCACGCATCGTCCTCTGATGTGCGGCTCGGATTCGGAACACTCCCAGGATAATCATAAAAACCAGGAAACTGACACAAACTACAATCACCACCGTGGCTGTACTTGGAACAACTGCAAGAAGAAAATACAAGGAATGTCTTAGATTATGCTGATAAATAACCCTTACACACTGCTGAGAACTAACCATTCCCATTACCTGTAAGAGGGAAAGGACATTGGAAAAATACTGCACATGGGTAAATAGAGGCAGCAGAATGCATAGGGTCACTGCACAAGTCAGGGGGAGAACAACTGCTAAAATTTGGTTCCATACAGAACCAGTCCAGAAGCCCATCATATTTTCATCCGCTTTCAGCAGATTCTACTATGTAAGCGCCTATCTAAAACTCCTGTTTTTTCCTCACATCCAAAACTCATGCCAAATTCGTATTCTTAAAATAGAGAGAAATAGAATTTGTATTCTTAAAATACCGCAATTCATGAAGGGAATAACACTGCAGTTCTTTTTTCATGCCATTCACAAAAAAAGAAAAATGTCCTAGTTCCTCACAGTCTTTTATCTAGGTCTTAGAGTTCCCTCAGAGCAGTGCCTCACATCAGCCCATGCACAGATTGCAGAGATCCTTCCTGTTGCCTGGGGAAGATATTTCACAGGTCTCTAGTCTGCTCTTCCCTGCTTGGGCAACAGCAGAAAGAGACCGAGCAGCTGCTTGGATTAGTCCAACACACAGCTTTGGCCTCGGGGAGAACAAAATACTCTTTGCAGAAATTTAAAACGAGCAAAAAAAAAATCTAAATTTCAGTGACTGAGAAGCCTTACCTGAAAACGGATGCGGGTTGGCTAAGTTGTGACCAGACAGATCTACAAATGTATGATGCACTGGATGAACAAACTGTGGTTGTGCAGCTATGTGATTAGCGTGTTCCACTGGGTTGGCTGTGTGGATAACATTCACCTAGGAACAAAAGGAAAATGTTACCCTAGAGAAATACACCAGCTTACCTGGAAAGAAACAGATCTGTTTCCCACAGTGAGCACCCAATTGCCTCTTGAAATAGCAATGGTTTGTCTCAGGGGCCCTAATTCTTTATTTCAACAATCATCTCAACCAGCAGCTCCTTGTATGTCACAGTTTCTTGCCAACATAACCCTCTAGCACTGCAGTTCACTGCACTCCTCAACCCTGTTTCCGTTAGCGTGCAAGTCTGTGTGCAAACGGCAGCTTTGCAGGATAAAGGACAGGGTCTCATTATCAAATTTGGTATCACGTCATTTTGATTCTGCCAGAGCAATATGCACACAGATATATGCCATATTAATGACATTTTCTTTTCCATCTTCTACTATTCTGCTGTGTATCTTCACCTAACAGTGAAGAAGCTCAAATTAAAGGCAGAGGGCTGAGGGGTTGAGAAGGAGACGTGCACCAGCAGCTCCTCGGAACACGTGCGAGCTCAGCGTTCAAGCAGCACATTCCAGGTTTCCTTGCCAAAGGAGCAGAACTAAATATATCCCTCCTGTGGGGAACACCGCAGCACAGGGTACCTGCCCAGCTGCACAACAGGAAGACAGCGAGTTTCGTACAGCACAAGGAAAGTAATTGCAGTTCAATAGTTTGGCAAGATCCTGACTCAGGCGCGCAGAATTTCCTCAGGAAACAAACCATGCTGCTTAAAAAGCCCCTCTGTTGTGCAGCACAAGCAGCTCCTTAGTTCTCCTAGCCCTCCGTGCCCAACCGGTGATGGTAAATAAAATTATTAACTTTACTGATACCCCTGTGATCAAATTTAAAATGCAGAAATTCAAACTCACAGCTAAAGATAAGAGATGCATGACAATTCCTTTCAAAATACATAACTTCATGTTCAAGCAACTGGATTTGTAGCACCCTTTATGTTATTTCCTGCTGTACTTTCATATCTTTGGTACAAGTGCACTGAGTAATAATTACCCTGTATTCTAATGCAGATGAAATATAATTTTAGACTCTCTGCTCTCTCACATCCCACAGCAAACTTATAATTTACATTCTTGCTAGCATTTAGTGTCAGTGCTTGAACATCACATACGCAAAAATAGTTAAGGGCCCAGTGAGTTCATTTACAGAATCCTAAAAGTCATATGTGAAGGTTGCTCAAGTTTCTGGTCAATGCAGCAACACCCCTAGTAGTCCATTCTCAAGGGTTTTTTTTAATTATTTTTTTCCTCAAAATTTATGTGTTCTCTTTCTAATTCAACTTTCCCCTCACACCTCAATTAACTATATAATTTCTGCTACAACATAGCAGTCTTGTCTGCGTTTAGGCAACTTCATTTAAAAATGAAATGTAGATTTAAGAACACATTAAAACATAAAACACAGTTTAAGATGCACAAGTTCACTAATATTTACAGAAAAATATCTAAATCAATTATTAATCAATGTGTTGAGACAAAAACTGTCATCTGTGCTGCCACTTTGACTCCAGTAACTCAGAGCCTTCAGGCAAGTGCACATACCTCCACTTTAAATTCATTGCTGACATAGCGCCCATTAAGTTCAGAACAGACTAATTTGAACTTTCTGTCAAAGAGAGAAACAGTGTGCCAATTCCTGTAGCGTATCAAATGCAGAACCTCCTCGTAGCTGGCCATTGTATCAACCCCTGCAGAAAGCAAGAAACAAGTGAAAAAGCTATTTTACAGAAGACTAGTGAGGCACCCTATACTTTACAAGTTTTATTGGTTGATTTTTTTCCTGATGACCAGACACTTAAACATCGTTAAACTACACATGTACATATATGCGGCTTCACTGAAATTCTGTGTTTTAATCCTAGACCTAATTAAAATCAGTCTTTAAGGAGATCTTAGGATATTTCTTTTGAATACATAGCAAATCTATATTCTAAATGCATAATAAACAGGAAGGATGCATGGTCCAGGGCACTATCTGTGCATGGAACAAGCCTTTTCTGGGAGCAAAGTACTTTGTTTCTGTAGTTCAACTGTAACCTGTAATCCGTGACATGAGAGGACAATGCAGAGGAGGGTCTAGGACAGCCTATTTTCTAGAATCTCAGTTTTCCACAGAAAAGTGGAAACCTCTGAGGCTGAAGATCTTAACAAAAAAGTAGTATCTGCAGTAAGGTGCTACAAAACATCTGTCAAGCAGGCAGCTCCCATTACCACTGGTTTCACCCCCTTCCCAGGACAAGACCAGCAGTAGTTGCCTCTTACCTGTGATGATCATGCCAAGGTTGGAGCTACTCATCTCAATGCCCTTCTGCTGCAGTCGTGTCATATCAACCTCCAAGCTTTCTTGGTCCTGATTTAGCTCCTCTCCTAGCACTGTCACCTCACATGTATCCAAGTTATGCATAATCTCTTCAGATACCAAAGACTCTTGTACTAAAGAGGAGAGAAAAAGCCAGAGATAAGCAGAAACAAAGGGGAAGTAGACAAGAGCCCAGGAACTATAAAATTTCATGTGCAAATACAACATTTCCTCCTAGAACACATACTGAGATTTGAGCCTGAAGTAGAGACCAAGTACTCAAGAAATAGTCATGATAAAAAAAGATACAAACAAGGGACATTTACCCTAAGATAACAGCCAAAGCTTACTACCATTTATAGGAAAATCTTCCAAGGTCCAGAAGAAAACCAGAGACAAAACCTTGTCTGCCTGGATAGAGAAATCCATGTCTCTGAAGAAGGAAGATCTTTGAATGGGGTAAGGGTAGGCAACAATCCTACCCCGACACAGATATTACCTGTAGGATCCTCATCTCCGTCTCCTTCTGGCTCCACCTCCCTCGTAATGGTACTTATTATGCGAAGCTCCGGAAAGAGGGAGACGCCCTCAGAGCTCTCAAACTCCGAAGCAGAGCGGGCAAAGTGGTTGATGCCACTGAGACTGATTTTTGGTTCCTCTGGTTGCAAGACCATTACGTAGCCCTCCACAGAAGGAATGGAGATGCATGCCTCATCATTGAAACACCTGCAAGACACAGAGGCAGTTTTGCTCACTCCAAGAGGCTATTTGAAGAGGAGACACAATTGTGCAGAGTAAGTGGTTATCACACAATTAAAACATGAAACATTTCCATCATTTAATTTGTGTAACTATCTTAAAATCGTGATGGTTACATACAGCAAGATCCAACCGATACACACATACATTTTTTCAAGCTCCACTATCACATATAGAGATATACATTTCAGCATTAGGACATACTTGACCACACTGGTGATTTTAAGTCTCCGGATCCCAGGTGTTGGGAATTGGCGAGAATTCAAATAGGAAACGTGTTGCATGGCCTTGTCAACTCTGTCAATATCATCTCCCTCCAAGGTCAGTGTTGACTGACTAGGGTTCATGTGGATCTGAAACCACAGGAGAGGGAAAGAAAATCCAAAAGTAAAATAACTGACTACTTAAAACTGAAAGTTCAGCACTGCTTAGCCTGGTGACTGCCAAGATAATCACATCTGTATTCCAAGTAACAAGGTCGCTATTTACTGGCCTGATAGTTAACTTCCCTGCTCATAGCCCTATTCCAGTTAAATGTATTTAGTATTTTATTCTTCAAGCAAAAAAAAAAATCTAGGTGGTTATCACAGTGCTGAGGAGCAGATTCTACTAATAAGGAAGACACACAGCTAACACATAACAGCACATCAGCTTTCTTCACACAACTTTACTATTAAAGCAGACATGCGAGTCAAGGTCTTTCTATTAAGTTGCTTGTTAAGAAATTCTGTTTTGTATTAGACAACATTTTACAGCTAGTAAAAAAGGCAGGCTTTGAAATAAAAAAATATCTCTTCAAGGCTTAAAGAAACCACAGTTACTTTGACCCTCAAAGTTTACTACACCATATGTATACTAGGAAGACTTGCTAGTTTTCATGGAATTTTTATATAAAAATACCCCAAAGAATATCCCAAATACATTTGCTTATTTTATCTGGAAAACCCCTACTAGCTATGCCAGCCAGGCTTGTATCTGTTATCAGGAAAGCAGTGTACATGTTTTCTTTTATTCATATGCAGTTTTACCTTTATGCCTTTGCCAACACCATCGGCACTCTGTAAATCCAGTCCCTCTTTGCAAGTATACAGGCAATCTATCACCTTCTTGTTTTCCAGTTTACCAGAACGGATCATCAATCCTGCCAGATTGCCTCGGAAAAACTGAGCCATGTGGAGTTCACCACCTTCATAAAGGGAAGAGGGAAAAAGTCTTTTATAGGTCTTCACTATTTATTTTTCTTTCTTTAAAAAAAAATACCTCTTGCAGGACCACAACATACATACATGCAAGTTAGTTTTTATCCATTCTGGATGTTAACCTTGTGAAAACATTCAAGCACAAAGAAGGAATTGAACAGTTCACCATGCACATGGCTGTCAAAATGCAAAAGTGTGGCCATCTCCAACAGTGCAACTGAGGCTAATATTTCCATAACAAATATTTCCTTTGCCCATACAGCGAGGTGGTGTTCTTAAGAAAAAGACAGAACCAATGAGATGAATATGCGATCTGAATCCTCATGTTGAGGGTGATATCTCCAACCTGCTTCTCAGTTCTCTATAAAAGCAGCAGTGTCCATCCTCTATATGTTAGTTCTCTAAACCTAAACCAGTTATTTTATGCTCTCTCTAGACTTGAAGGTGAGAAATCTACCTTACAACGTGCTTTAGCTCATCCTGAAATGGATGTCCAAGACAGTAGAGCTTAAGTTCTCCCCTTTGAAGGTATCTACTTCTCTGAATTGACTGAAGAGAGTAGTTCAAATTCCTTTTTAGACCTCTGAGGTAGGTAGGACAAATCCCAACCCAATATGCATCTGAAGCACTCCTTAGGCTTTGGTGATGTGATCATTATCATCCCCTAATTAATGTGACTCACTGAACACACCCACAAATTCAAATTTCAAACTCCTCACTTCGCTAGGTCCCTGCTTGAGCAGCAGAGTTGGACTAGATGATCTCTAAAGGTCCTGTCCAACCTCAACCATTCTGTGATTCTGCGTGTCAAAAGAGATTTTTAGAAGGATGTATAAGCCTTTGTAAAAGATTCTAAGCAGTGTCCTTTATAATGCAATAAAAGTTTTCAGTAGTTAATTATCCTGTTAAAAATCATTCAATTTGCAGTTTAAATTTATACAGTTCCAATTTCTAGCCCCTGAATTGTGCTACATCCTTGCCAGCTTCAAACATGATGTATAACTAGACTCTCTTCTTATTCATTCTCCATCATTTTAGGAATTCTTGAACTTTACAGAAATAATACATAATTTGAATATATTCTTTCAGAAATATACATTAATTTAAAATGCCTTGGCTTAAGCTATAAAATCCACCAAACCATCCCTAACGTTGTCTAAGAAAATGAACACCCTATAGCATCAACCAAAATGTGTACCTGGGAGCCAAAGCTTTTATAACAATGCACTGTTATTAGAACTTTACACCAATTTCTGATCAAGTGAACATCTACTGTAAATTATAGATCTGAGTTATATGTGAGCAACCTCATCCAACTTTAAAATTGCTTTTGCTTTGAGGAGCTGAACTGCCTGACCTCTAGATGTCCCTCACAACCTCTTCAATAATTCTGTGATATAGGTGTATGACCTATACAACATTCATATATGGTTCAACAAAACTGGATCTAAGAAACTGTAGCTAGTATTTTATATTAGCAACTTATTTTACACCACTTCACTGCAATCACAATGGCTGCAAGTCTGTACATGGATGTGTATTTGAGTGCAACAAAAAAAAAATCAGCTGGTGAAGCACTGAAAATAAAAGCACAATGAAGAATCAAGCTCAGGAGCGGATTACGTGAAGGTCAATGGCCCAAATGCAATGCCTGCATTTCATGCTATGTGTGAGATGAAGCAAAATCTTGGCTTAAAAATGAAATAAAACAGTAGGGGAAAAAACTCCAGCAACCTGCAGAGGTCTCGGGCACAGTGTCATTGTCATTTTCATTTCCTGTATATTCTGTAGAAAAGCAAGACAAAGAACAGACAATAGGGGAGGGACAAAGTAGTTAAGAACAGGCAAATTCTCTCTTATGTCACAGAAAAAAAAAAATATACAGCAATATTTCCCTCCTAGAAAGTCTCCACCAGCTTCCCAGGGATTACAAGCTCTTTGAAACACTAACATTTGAGGGAAGAAGCACTCCTGTACTGTTACAAGGACATAACAGGCATGACAAAACAACCCTGAGGAGTCCCCTATGCAAGCTGCAGCAAAAACGGTCACACTGGATAATATTTATGGATATTCTATCTCATACAAACCACGATACGTAGTGAGAGGTAAATCTATGAACTGACATATTTATCATCTTCTCTTCCAACTAATGTAATCTCCTCTTCAACTACTAAAATGCAAAATACAATATGATCGAACCTGTATCAGTAGATCTCCAAAAGGTATTAAACATTGATCAAAAGGTGCCATTACTAACAAAGATTTTGATCAAATTAACAGCCCCGCAAATATTAAGCAGTCACTCTATCAAATGGAAGTTGCTGAAGAAAAAAAATCAGTTTTTAATCTTTCTAAAGAAATGTTTTAAAAATATATACTTGAAAGTATAAAACTTCTCCCACCCTAGGGATGAACTGCATATATAACTTAGGGTAGCTTGATTTGTTCAAAAATATTGGTAAGATACAGGTAATGGCCTTAAGCACTAACTTTCCCCCCGACATACATATATTTTTGCCATGTTCTAATACTCTAAAACAGTAGCAGATAAAGTCATGCTGCCAGTGGAATTTCTTGTAAGTTCTTTTTGTTAAATGTTATCATAACGGTGCCAATGTCCATCACTGTAAGGAATTACTGCGCATGATAAAGGAAGCACAGGAATTTGTAAAACTAAATGGATATGCTTTTGTCAGGACACGGCATTTATAGAGCTGTAACACAATCCATACACCTTGCTGTAATAGTTTCCAAGATGCAGTTCCTTTAAAGTCAGCGACTACAGCTTATTTCTGAGTTAGAACAGACAGCTTGAAAGTCATATACAGAATAAGAGATCAATTATAGAGAAAATAAGTAATTTAAAGGAAGAAATAGCAGAATGAATTTAGCATTGAAATAGCATTAATAGAGAAAGGTAGTGAACTCATCACAAAATGGTAATTTGGAAGGAGAGAATATTTTGATAATTTCATGTTCATTCACGTTTCAAAGCCTTAAATCTCAAAGAGAAAAGAGACACTGTAACATACAAGACTGTTAATTTGATGAAAATACCAAAAAGCTTTTTATTTATCATTCATTTACAAGCTACTTCTGTGTATTACTGCAGACTGGGGCTATATTCAGAACAACAATAAATCATGAGTGATTTAACACTGCTCCTTCTCTGGCCAGAACGATCAGTTATTTACACCAGCAAAGTTGTAATTTAACCAGTGGGAAAAATATTCCAGTTTATGACTATGAACTAAGAGCTTTGTTACTGAGCTCCCTCGTTACTACCTCCAATGTTCCATGTTCAGATGGATCTTTCACCATTTTCTCAAGCTTTACAGAGCTGTCTTCCTAGTGTTAGAGAGTACAAGCAGCTTTTACAGTTTCTACTTCCATAAAATTGTATTTTAAGCCATAGTCTACATATTTTAATGTAGATGCTTTCTATGTTTATTTTTATAAGCACAAATGGTGAAATATCCAAGAAACAGCATCACTTTTGATTAGCTGAATCCTCTGTTCAGAAGAGCTCATGCTTCTGAAAGCATGAATCCATGCTTTCATTTATGATAACACTTACTTTTTCTAAATTATGCTTTTCCTATTTGGCCTACTTGAAATTAATGTGCTGCATACTAACTTACAGCATAAGATGTACTCTTACAAGTATTGTTAAAAATAAGCCGTCTATATTCCCATGGTTACCACAAAAATCACTTTGATGGAATGTTGTTTGGTGAGTAGCTTGGTATTTCACACACACCTGTGACCAACCAGCAAAAAAACACTCAAGAAAAAAATGACTAAGAGAAGAAATGTATTATTAGCTAGGAGCAAAAACATGCAGATGACTTCACAAGTTCTCTTTCATCACACTAAAAAGATTAGCTATGTACTTATAGGTTAACCACAAAGACCTCATTTTAAAAATGTATTAAAATTGTAAAACTGTATATATTTACCTTGCCAGCATGCTCCAACTACTAGCTGGGTTTCTATCTTTGAAGGGTGAAGTGGGTAATCTTCAGTCACTGGGAAAGGATCGTATGAAACACCATCTACATAAAGCGTTACTGCTGGAAATTCAACATTGAGGACGTAATGATGCCACTCCTTATCGCACACCTGAATAAAGAAAGTTTCTTAAGTTCTCTTTTAATTGTTTAAAAATCTGCAATTAAATAAACACGTAGTGATATACATTTTGGGTATAAATACATGCACACATATATACAAACGATAAGCTTGGATAAATATGTTTTGTGTTTTACACATGGAACACATCTGAAAGAAGCAAAACAACTGTTAAACACGTTTATTCATTTAAGGACCATAAGTTGTTTCTTTTCTTCTGTTGCCAATACAGGAAGTTGCATGTATATCTGTCCCTTTAATTTTTTAAGATCTAAATAATACCAGAATAGATTTAAATTAGAAAATACATGTCTGTAACCACAGATCACATTTGGATACTATTATTATGCAACACTACTTGACAAATTATCCCTCTTTGCTGAGAGAAACTGGCTACATCAAAAAATAGGCATTTTCAAAATAACAGAGCCCTACATGACAAAATTATTTACAGTGCAAGCTAATTACAGTTCAATTAAAGACTACTAAGGGTTCCTCAATATATCTCTGGCAATTTATCACAAAAAAGTAAATATTATTGCTTTCTATAAAACGTGACATCATAAGTCTAGAGGTGCAAAAATATTATTAATAAGTATATTATCAGGCTTCCGTGGTCCTTCCTGCATTCTAACATCCTACCAACTGTTTTTCCAAACTTACTTGGTTTAGTTTCCAATGAAATTCAGCAGGTTTATATGTTTTTCCCTCTGAAGGATCTTGGCGAAATAGGAAAACAAGGCGGCAGTTGTGTACATAGAGAGCATAGTGGTGCCGGTTCATATCTGCATGAGAGTTTTTAAATGCATATTATTTTTTTCTGTAAAACTTAAGAACTGCACAAAATACACTTTTGGCGCTGTGAAATTCCCTAGGTAAATACATAGCTTATTAATAGGAAAAAACAAACGTAGAAACAGATCAGGTATGTGAAGAGGAATGGGAAATGTTTGCAGAAGTAGATTGGACAAACATTCTAGAACAGTCCAAGAGTAATACTGACAACAGCACAACCAATAGACATATCTGAGTCTCCAAATCCAAACTGAACCCAGAACTAGGACTTAAAATTCACAAAGTGCAATCCACTATCTTTTCTTTCTTCCAGTTCACTTCCATGAATTCAAATTTGGGGTTTTGAGTAACGGGAAGTGGTGAAGGTAGGAAAAAAGAGGTGGATATTTGTTCCTTTTCTGAGAACTAATGCATGAGAAATGATAGCCAGTTCTCCCCTTCCAAAGAAATGCTTTTACAGTGTTATGGATACTATTAAGTCCTCCTTACTTTTAAATCACATCTAATTGAACTCAAGATGAGAGCTATTGTGCTTTGTCTGTATTCAGCCTGGTTTCCTTTGAAAAAGCTAGCTGTGTTTTAGCAAAAATATATTTCTAATACACGGAGCAAAGTGATTTCTCCAGATGACAAAGACAAAAATTCTACCCCGTTAGACAGTAATTATGGGAAGAGGGTAATCAGATTTTCTTTTTTTTATCAACACCATCTTCAAAATGAATTTTGAAGATGCTGATTGTGAATGCTGATTGTCTACAGCATTCACACAGACGGAAACCACTCACAGGATAAGAAAGATTTAATCATTGGAGAGAAACCATTTCCTCCTAGGAAAAAAAAAATACCTAGTGGCAAAATCATTAAACCTGATGCATGACTTTAGGCAGTATCAAGAATAAGAATGTTTTTTCTGAGTTACGCAATACAGACTGCATTGCCAGAATAAATAACCTACCACAATGAAAAGAATATATAATGTATATTGAAACAAGAGTTAAAACAGCAAGTCTGCCTAATCTGAACTGAAGCTAAACAATTAGAGGGCACATCTCTAGAGGTAAACACGAAGTGTCTTTTGCAGTGCACTTTCTTTCACTTCCAAGGTCCTAACCTAGAGAAAAGACTTAAATCAGGCTGCTAGAATGTATTAAAAAAAGGGGGGTACCAAGAACATCAGTGTGTCTGTTCATATTTGATAAATATTTGTATTTGAATGACAAACCTGTCTTGTCTGAATTGCACAGGATTGTCTCTTTCTCTTTGGTTCCAGGCCCATGCCGCATCCATACTGAAATCATGAAGGGCTCCTTCAGATTGACTGTGACAACACCATCTGGAATCTTCACAGCTTGTGTCCCATTAAATTCAAAGACCTGGTCACTGTCATGCCCATTATCTGTAGGAAGTCCTATTGTCCAGTTAGCAGCATTACTTGGAGGGGGAAGTAGCTCAGCTGTTCCAGAAGAAGCACCTAGAATAAACATGCTCAAATGAAAAAGGCAGAAACTCAAACCATTACAGCTGGTTTCAAATCCTTTTCTTTAATTTTTTCCATACTATCTGTCAGGATTATGCCCTACCATCATGCATTAAGTAATCATACTTTTGAATATGTTGGCATTAAAATTAGACACACCTAAAATGACGATGTCTTCCATAAATTAACACCTTGATAGGTAACAAACCTCACTGAAAATGTTTTGTTTATTGCTCTACATATGTAGAGTTTCGTTTTGCTTGCATCTGGGGAACCACTGTATTAAAAGCACTTGTCTCTCAGGACCATACCAGTCGTAAGGCCCATACCCATCCAGCTGAAGAGGGCTCCATAAGACTCTCATTCAGAACCTAAACATTCTCTTGCAGATCACTAAGATATCACAGCCAGAAGTAATGACACACTGAGCAGTAGCTCAGCTTGCTGCTTTTTCCCCACTTTCAAAACTCAAATATCACTATCAAAGTGATATAACAAGGAATAGTTTAAGAATTCCGCAAGGTCTCCAGGGGTGCACTGGATTCACACTTCTCACTTAACTTCAACTGAAGATGAAGATATTTCCTATCAGTGAAAATTTGGCCTGTAATCTCAGTTCCTCCATTTTGCCCTGCAGAAACATTTCATAATCCATTTAACAGCAACATACACAGATGCCAAGATGCCATTTAGACATAGCTTAAATTTAAGTGATGTTTTCCCCCAAACACATTTTCTTGAATTTTTCATCTAATTTTTCACCATGGGTTTCTAACACCCCTCGCATCCATCATGCCTATGGAAAAACAGAGGCTATGCTCACCCACATATGTAGCATCCTTCAGTACCTGAACATGAATTTCAAGTGAGAGGAAAAACGAAAGATTCTTCACTGCGGTTGAGAATTACTTTAAAATATTACTTTCAGCTGATTTCATGCTTTATATTGTTTGCTAGGCAAAAAGTTGGGCAAAAAATTTGCAAATGAAAATGGTGACCACCCACTGATTTGTGCTCTGATGTAACAGGCTCCAAAAGACGACTAAGCAGGAGAGACTTTATTCTAACAAAGAATTCTTACCACAGAGTTTGTGAATGGATTTCTCAGAGTAGGTATCTCTGTCACAGCCTTTACCAATATGGCTGGTTTCTAGCTCAACCGTTGCTTGAACGGAGGTTACTGGCTCATCACAGGTCTCCAAGTGCATACCAGGGAACAGAGCTAGAGAACCAGTACCAGGCTCGTATTCTATTCTTTTGCTCCAACCTGCACATTTATTCAAAGGAGGAAAAAAAAAATTAAAAATCTCTTCTGTTTAAGTAAGGAATTGACATCTACTAAAAGGAGACGGGAAATAGATCCAACTAACCTTGCCAGCCAGGCTTACACGTAGGCTTAATGCTAATTTTAACCAACACATCCTCAGCAGCTCTCTTCTTCCCACAGTCATATGCAGTAACTGTCAGTTTATACTGATGCTCTTTGCCATAGTTTAACTTCTCTGTGTTTTTTATATACCCTGAAAAAATACGGTGATAATCAACCATGAATATCTGTTAATTTCTCAAGCTCATTGCTGCATTAAATGCACAGAGGTATCATGTACGTATTTCATACATATACTTTCATAAAGACTTGAATTAGCACGTGAATTAGCCCTTCATTACTTGACCTTTTGATGCTAGGCATCAAACCCAGATTCTTTAAAAATTTTAAATCCAGATGATTAACACAAATACACAGAACAGCGGGTGTATTCTTACCAGTCTCTACAAAACATGCTATGTTACTGAAACTGTTCACAGGTGGCAAGTAGCAAATAGTTTCTTTGACATGTTCAAGGGGTCTTCATATTTCTTAAATTTTAAAGATCCCTGAAATTTTTCCATTAACAGTATGGACCCTCACTTCCCTGAATCAAACTGAAGCAGCTGCTTTTGACCCCTAAAAATAGTCTATAAAAGGTCCAAAGATCAGAGGCTGAAGGAAATGGTGTGTGCAAATCACTACACTTTAAAACTGAGTACCCAGAATAGAGTTACTTTCCAGAGCCAAATATGCATCTCTAATAAAAAGCACATACATGGAACCCCATTTTTGAAAGCTGATTAGCAAAACCAATCCTCACATAGGAAAGAACAACTATAGCAGAAGAAAAAAATAGGAGCTAACTTAGATCATAACACAGCTACCATATTTTCTTTACTTTGAAAAGCATTTTACAAGAAAAAAAGAACAGCACAAACCACTACTCCTTACATTATTAGAGAGCACACATATTGGCACTGAAAGATAACTTCTCATTATAAATTTATATTGCCAAAAAGAACATGTCCATTCAACTATACTCTATAAAAGGGTTAGAGTAGGATTATTTTGGTTTTATGCTGACCTTTTGAAATACGATTCTTAAGGAGTAAGCTACAGTGTTTCCCACCGTGTCTCCCACTCTAATCTTACCGTCTTTATCGATAGCAAAAGGAACATCCGGAGTAACAATTTCATAGGTGCAGATCTGGCTGAACTGAGGTGAACAATCCGCATCCACTGCTTCCACTTTCAGGATGTTGTCGTACCTCTTCCCCTCGATAACTGTTGCTTTGTAGGACTTCTCTTTGAATACAGGAGCATATTCATTGACATCATTCACCTGAATGTGTACCGTTGCTCTGGGAATAGGACAAAAGAAGTGAGTTTTCTTTATATTACAAAACTCCCATTCAGGCAAAGAATTTGAAAAAAAAAAAAAAAAAAAAAAAAACTCTTTTACAAACAAAGCAATTCAGATTTTTTTTTTGGTTCTGCTATTTACGGTGTACAGCTAATAGAGTAACAATTAATACTAGTCACCAAGATGATGCTACTGGTCTAATCCTCATCTTAGGTCTTTCTTTGCCTAACACAAACATTAACCTTCACATGCACTGCAGATGTTTCCGCCAGGGTGTTACACAGTTATTTCTCAAATGGATTTTCTAGAAAACATTTTACATTGTGGTTTTCCCTTTAGCCACAGATTAGCTGAAGTTAGCTTTGTTCTTATTCTTTAATCTAGGCAGGGAGGAATCTTGTGCTATTGATTTTGTTTATTTATTTATTTAAGTGAAGCTGCCCAGAAACCTTTGTTCTTTACCATTTTGTCAAGCTTAACACAATGACTTCCTGAATTAGTTTCTAGGTACTAGAAACTGAATTCCAAACAATTTCTAAGTTTAATAGACCAAGCAAAACCTTTAGCAATTCAAGTCATATAGACTGCTTCAGCAGTTTCTCTGCCTCTGTCTAGAAAATTTAAATTTTCTACTGTAAATTCAGAAATAACAAGGAAATAGTAGTAACACCTAGAATATAACTAAAAGGATATCAAAACAGCTCATTTCAATTTTGCTACTATTTGTATTACCATTACATGAAAGTCTTCCAATTGAACACTTGGTTTAGATTCCCTCTACACATGCAGACCATAAATCGCAATGTGCAAGAGAGCACTTGAAAGCAAACTTCCCCTCAGCCAACCACAAATGGACTTACTTGTGGGATTTTTTTGCATTTGCTCCATCTGGTCCCTTTCCACAGTCATAGGCCTGTATGGTGAACGTGTAGTCCTTCTGCAGTTCACAGTCAAGCTTTTCTTTAGAGCGAATTATTCCCTCCCCAGTGGATTTATCCACTACCACTGCTTCAAAGGGGACATTTTGCCCATGAATTTTAAATCCACAAATCTCACCTAGAGATTCAAAGTAACAGGGGTTAGAATTGGTCAAAACTACTATTTTTTTGTTCTTTAATAAATGACCAAATATTTTGCAGCCAAGGGTTTGTGAGGGTCTGTGGACAAAGCAAGAGCGTTGTGCTTTAAAATGGGCGAGTTCTGGGAACTTTAGTAAAAAGAAGCATACGTCTGCCTTCCAAGCAACTTGTTTACTTTGCATCCATTCATGCAGGAATACGAAAGAGAAATGTAGACAGGCATTTCACAGGAGTACTTGAGATAACTCGAGGGTAAGAGTAGATCTTATGAGAGCATACAGCCAAGGCCACTGGTAATATCTTCTACGCCAAGCTACTGGGAATAGCTGGGCAGCTTGTTTATTTTGACCAGAGCAAAAGGTTAAAATGCACAGTTACAAGTCAAGAGATGAAAAAGCTTCAAGTACCGGTTCAGCACCATAATTACAGAAATTCTGTCAACGGATCAAAGAACAAAGTCTTCCTGTGCAATGTACCTGGCTAAAATTAGGGAATCAAAATAAACTACTAAATGAGAATGGTAGAAATACCAACTTCTCAGGCATCCATTTCAACAGCTATCTAGTAATGCAGCCCAAATGTATTAGTCAAGGAAGCTCTCACATGGAATGATTTATTAGGCTTTCTTTCTGTTCAAGCTCTTCATTCTAACAAACTTGAATGAGAATTGTCTAGAATGTCATTTTAAAATGCCAAGACTACATTACAAGTCATCTTGCTGGCAAAGCTAGCTCAATCTGCCAGCTTGTAACGAGTAGCGAGCCCTTCTGACCTAGCTGTGCTAACAAAAACCATGCAGCAAACTCAGTTTCATCAGCTACGCTCTGTTTTCACTTGTATAACTTTGAATATGATTTACTTATACCAGCATAAAACACTTTGCTATTATAGCTGCAATGGCACCATGGTACCAAGAATGTGCTCCTACCATAGACATAGTCTATTTTAAAAGTATGTTTTTATGATTCAGATTTTAAGCGATACAATGTACTTAATATAATAATATACCCAAGTAAAATAATGTACTCAAAGTACATACTCAAGCAAGCATGCTATAGGGAAGGTGCTATAATGCTTTGGCAGTTAAATATTACTTTACAAAGCATATGAAAAATGTAAAATGACCCAGAGAAGTAAGCTATCAGTGAAAGTATCAGAAAACGCTAGTTTTCCCAAAATAATATACAATGTTCAGGCAATATAAAACAATACCAAATGGTTCAAATGGATGTCTGATTTACAGATATTTCTAACCAAGGGTTTGGTTAAATAAATTTTTTTATCAATATATTTTAAAATAGAAAAAAACTGGGAGAATAAATGGGACAAAAGAACATGACAGGATCTTCTGTTTAAGTGCTGATTCCCCATTTCATAACCAAAGTTAGTGGGTTAATATTCATAAAAGGGATAGAAAGAACCCTTTATCACCTTCTTTGGTGACTGTCACCTCAAAACTCTCTAAAGGGAGAAAAGATAAACCCAAGTCAGTATTACAGGAAAGGTTGAAAGGGAGCAAATAAGGAAAAGGCAAAGATGCAGACATTACACAGAAAAGCTTTGGATAAATTGTATTTAAAAATTCCAGTGGTGATCTGCTGTAACTGTTACAACCCTAGACTACCAGTTATTTTAAATCTGATTTAACCTTTTATCTCCAGGTTGTCATTTGCAGACTTTTGAAGTGATCTCCTAATTAAGGAAGACGTGTTAAATAATTTAAACAACTTTTTGCCTACCATAGTAGAACCATTTCAAGAATTAAGAAACTTCATATTCCTCTTTGAGTTGCAAAAGAAATATGCTTTTGAATCAGTGACTGGATTTTTGTGTTTACAAATAAAATTGTATTGGTCTATGTTGCATAGCAGCTATCATTTGCAAAATTTAAATTCTACAGCAAACTTGACAGTATTGTTGCAATCGTGATTAGAAATATGCACATTCCATTGTGATCCTAATGAACATTAAAGCTTTAACTTAAGAAATAGAGGGGGGAAGCCTGTATATTTTTTCTCACAGTATATTTCTTTTCCATATTAAACTAAAAAAACTCCTTCTATCTTTTATTTTGCTGCCAAACTGCTAGAATGCTGAACATAGAGATTGTGGGACTCAAATACAGTCCTCTGCTAATACCAGAGATGCCCTCCGGTAGCCTGACGTGCCCTCCCCGATGACACTGGAAGGGCAGGGGCCTCCTCAGTGTCCTGCATCGTATCTTCCACCCTGAAGAGAACCCACCCTGAAGAGAACTCAAATGCAACTACATTTTGAAATTGTAGCTGATGTCTGTGTTTAGGCACTTGGAAAGCTTTCTCCATTTTAATGCAAAAGACAGTCGACCACGTTCCTCATCCCCCTGAAAATTATATTGTCGTTAAATTGCAATGTCATTAAAACCCCAGACTACCACCTTTTACAGATCACTTAACGTATCAATTATTTTTCCCGATTATCATCATCTTTGACCTGAATTGCAGTATAACAAAGCAGACTTGTACCCTTCAAATCATTCCCAGCAGATCTCCTGACAGTTCTCACGTTTTCCAATAAACTTGCAATAACACAGCTATTAAAGTCTGTATTCTACAGAGGCTTTAAAAAGCGATGAGGCACTGCAAGTTGCAGAGAAATATCTTCTTTAAAAATAAAAGGCAAATTTCCGATTCAACCTAGAAGCATATATGACATAGATTTAATGAAAAATACCTTATAATGGACCATTATTAATAGTAGCCCTTCTTTTTAAAAGTAGGAAGTTTCTGAAATAGCTCTCACAAAGGTTCTCCCTGAAACCCACTTAGGATAATCCCTAGGTTTATAATCGGTTCTTTATTTTAATGCACTAAATAACTGCCTCTTATGGTCTCCACATAATTTATCCCAGTATATTATTACACAGGCCATAAATATGACCCTGGATTTTAATATGTTTTAGTAATAGGATCATTCGTGAAAAATCTTACACTACTAAAATTCCTGGCTGACACCACTGAACAGCAGCACTCCACCTGCAGCCTTTTAAATGCTGATCCTCATTTCTTCATGCTGCCCCCTTCCAGCAACTCTAACATTGAGCCAAGTGTGAAATATTCAGATTACAAAAAGAAATACATGGAAGAGAATACTGAAGCACAAAACCTGATAAAGCAGGGAGGAGGGACAAGCTTATTAATATGGCAATTATCTGCCTGGGAGAAGGGAGGACTTTTAAAGCTAGTCAGTTCTTTACTGTCGAAGTGGCCTCTAACTCTGGCATCAGCACCAACCTTGGCTGCTAGGCACTTCAGGTATTACATTCTTGGCTCCCAAGCGTAAGACACAAATCATCCCTCTGATAAATGTCCATGTGTCTCCAGATGCTTCTTAAGGCATTAAGGCTTCTGTTCAAGATGCATTATAGCTCAGTTCCTGCCAGACGTTTCTCAGTAGAACAACTGATCCAGCACAATCATATTTTCCATTTCATACTAGTAAAGTCTTTTTAAACACACAAATGCTCATGATTGACAAAGTTATAGTGCATACAAACTACAATGTTACATATGATAAGACTGTTCTAAATAAGCAAATGCACAGCTCCCAAGCAGGCCTTTTAAGCCACGGTATCTCACTTCTCAGTATGTCTGCCGTGAAAGGAAGCAAAAAGGAATAATTTAATTCCCTGAAGTACAAATTATTTCAGAAATTAAAGCTCTCCCTCCTCTCTCCAAAACATATTAGAGATATTGTTGCAGAACTGTTTCAAGACAGATAAGACAATTTACAGATGAATAGTCCCACATATGGATGATATCCACTTTCATCTCAGTTATGAAACACATATATTTATACAGCAGAGGTAAAGAAGCCATTTAAAATGCTTTCATATGATTAGAGAGTTCTTTCCAGTGATTCTTCTTCTTTGCTATAAAATAAGTTTAGTCCCAATACAATTTATTTAGTGGCAAATACACTCCCTAAGGTGTCATGCTATGTCATGCTGTGTCACAGAAGCACAATGCTTTTCCTCATTTCATTCTGAAGTTTAGATATGTTACTGAAATAACTAACTTTTCTACTCCTAGAAAAGAGCCAAGCCCAATTTGTAAATAGCTTTTGTTTGATATACTGAGATTTGTTCAGCTATATAAAGTGTAACCAGGATAGAACTTCGCAGAGTTCTGCTCGGCAATAAAGATAACGCAAGTTTGTGCAACTTACTTTAGCCAGAGAACACAGCAATGCCATCTCCTTGAAGCATTGTGCATTTCAGCAATTCCCCCTTCCCACTACAGTACCATCAAACGACACTGAGGATTTGTTGAGGGTTTTGTGGAATGAAAATGCAGTGGGATAGCACAAAATGAGAGTACTTATATTCAACCAACTCTGAGCGCAGCAGTAGTCACTCTTGGAAACTCACCCAGGAGAGCCTGCTATTACTGTGGTTTATAAAGTCCTTTGAAACAAGTAGTTCTCAGTATCATAAAAAATGAGTGCTTATTAAAAAAGAGATCCAAGTTTGAAGTTCATGATCAGTGCCAAGTGTATTTGCATTAGTATATGTATGCATGAGATGGGTGTGCTCCTTCCCCAGCGCAATCTGCCTTCCCACCCGCAGCCCTATGCAGGTGTTAACCCCCTGATCTTGCGGGGAGCCTCCCTGGTTTCTTCCCCGACTCAGACATCATTCATCAATGACAGCCCTGACATCAATAACATCCTGACAGGGAGATAAGGCTCTGGCCAAAAGTCCTCTGAAATGGAAGAATGACTATAAGTCAATCATCTCATCCCATAAATATGGAGACAGCCCGGGAGCCCATTGAGCTCCCCTTGCAGCGCAGCGGGCTGCACGCCAGGATCTCCCCTGGAGCAGGGACAAGTCTCAAGGAGACTCCTGAGAGATCCTTGCCACAACAGATCCATGATAAGTGACTGTACTGTACTCTCTTTTTGAGCTTACAAATTTTACTGTCATAACCGGGCAAAAAAATCCTTAGTCATAACTGTTGACCAAGTCTAGGACTAGGATTGGATTCAGCCTCATCTAGACTCCTCTCAGGAGTTTGGAAAGCAAGGAGGGTCCAATATGAACCCCGTGACTCAAAAGGAGGGTGTCCTAGATAATTCTGTGTATTATCTTGTACCCGTACCCCATGTAGTAAATAATAAGTGACCTTGCCGTAGAACGTCGTGAAACCATTGTCCATACCAATAAAACTTATTACTATTTCTTTCATACGAATAAAGTGCATTATGTCACTCAACCCCACCATCACTCACTCTGTGACAATAATAGGTACCAAGATGTTCAAGTTGTTTTGAGGTGCTTAAAACCGAAATAAAAAACCTTGACTTTAAAACTATAGACGTTTTTGAAGTGCTTACTTAATAGGTACCAAACAAAATGTCACTTATGCACATCTTAAGCTGGCTGAAATACTATTGCAGCAAAATTTACTCTTTGGCTTGCTAACAAACAATATTTGTTAGATGCTCACTAATAACGCATGCAATTTGACAAGAACAACACCCATATGTGTTTGATAACACAACATCCTTCATCTCCTGTCCACATCATTTCTTTGTGGTCATCGTCCAGCTGAGAGCAGCGTTACACACCAGGCTGCTGCAGACAGGACGTCAGCAGAGCTCCCTGCCCTGAACAAACAGGGCTTGGCAGCGCGGCGGGGACACACGGCACCAGCAGTGACACGGGACCTACACGCACCTCCGGGGACAGGACAACAGGGCGCCTGATGGCGTTTTGTTCGGTTGGGTTTTCTAAAGAATGAATAGAGATGCTGCAGAATGAATAGAGATTCTGCAAGATCATTTTTCAAGCTGTAGGAATACTCATGTTCTAGGCTCAGAAATTCCTAACTCCCACAAAAATACTTCTTGCGCCCTTGCTTAATAAAGGGAAAGTAAATATCATGGCTGAAGAACAGTCTTTGCTAGCATTTAGAGAGCTTTTTAATATATTAGATACATTAAAAAAAGGAAAAAGGAAACAATTCAAAAATTTTGCTACTGAAATCCTGATTAGACTATCTAAACAATTCATATTCAACTACGTGAACACATCCAGATATAATATTGTTTATTTCAAACACATCAAAATTTCATTTCTTTTCAGCACAGTAAATAAGGAAAACCATACCAAGTTTCAGACATTAGCCTCATTTTAGACAGATTACCCTTATGAGTACTAGAAAATGCAGTTGTCTCTTATGCTGTTTTTCAGCAAAGGCATTTATGATCTACTTTCAACTTGACTGAAATTGTAATTAGAAAAGTTTCGCCACAGAACTTTGTCTTAGACAGATCCCTAAAAAACATCATGGTACAGGAAAGCAATTTCACAGAGGTTTCTACAAATCAGATGGTAAAAACACACCAATTATCTCAGAAGTCTCTACAATCCTACTTATTTTTGCACATATGAACTTCTTTCAAAACACTAAAATTTTAGGATCCTACCTACTGCACAATGCGAGTAAAGCAATAAAACATTATCTTTCCCTGCCCCACAGTTCAAATACTATAACACAGTTAAATGAACTTGTTTCAAGATGTTTTGAGGTGCTTAAAATAGAGCAAAAAAAGCTCAACTTTAACACTATAGACATTTTCGAAGTGGTCACTGCTCAGCTAGGGGGCACAGTTAATTAAAACATCAACCTTTTGAAGCAAGAATAAATTTGATTTATAGTAAGAAAAAACCACTTATGGCTGAAACAGACATTTAAGCCTAAAAGCACCGTGTTTTGCCGTGAAAATATTTTGTTGCTAATCTAATGAGCTTCTCACACTTCAGCACCCACACGGATGCTGCTGGACAATAACGACGCTATTCTCCGGTCTGGGACATGACTACAGCACCACCAACTAGAATAAGTTGCTAACGCTGATTCAACACCACTCCCACACTCGATATCCTCCAAGACAGATCCAAGTATTGTTCCACTTAAGGGAAGACAAATGTGTTTACAGATTCTCATAGAACATCTGTCATTCAGAACTTACACAATGCAGATCCAATAATCTCATGTTTAGAGAAAAATTTCTGTATGATGTTAGCATCCCATGTACAGGACTTGGGAGGATAACTATTTTTAATCTACCATTCTTATGCAGCTGCTTAAAAATTGTTGGGTTTTGAAAGCCAAAACATATAACGTTTATTTAACCTTTTCATAGAATCAATTTACATTTGTTAAGAACGTTCATTAAAGGAAAGCAAGGTTACAGAATTTGGTTTAACACAACAGAAAAGCTGTCTCATTTAACATCACACAATGCTTTGACATAGAAATTTCCCCTGAAAATCTGACAAACTTCAGGAATATACCCTGCATGTATTTTCCTTAAGCTTTTACTTGAATAACCTTCTGCAAATATCTAATTTAAGAGTGTAAACCACTACAATTAATTAAAAAACCCAAAGATACCAGACGCTATTTTTCAAACACAGTTCTCTAATATCTTGCCAAACCAAAGAAGTATTTTCCACATTACTGAACCCATTTAATGAATATTCTTAAAACAGCAGTTTCCAGAAACAGACTACTGCACAAGACTGCAAGAGAACTACCAAAACTGTCAGCTCTCAGTCCTAAGTCAAATTTAAATTAGACTACATTTCACAAATGGCTGGTGTATCATTCTCTCTACTCTTTGTTAGAAGAGAAAAATGCTCTAAGATGATCCCAGAGCAAAGACATTACAGTTCGCAGAAGCTAGGAGATTTGAATTCATTACAGACTCCCTGGCAAATGATGTAATGCCTGTCTGTGCTTTAGCACTCCAACCTAAAATTAATGGAATATAATTCCTTTCTATCCAATTTCCTCTATTTTACCTGCTAAGGCTGCAGACCTTTTACTTTAGACATGCTCTCCTTATGCAGCTGAACAACACCCTAGAAAAAAGCTCTTGATTGTCCCCCACTAACTTAAACAGAAACTTGAAAGACTATTACAAAAAGTCATGCTACTTTTAAATGTCATCATCAGTAAGTATTACGCACTACACCATGTGAAAAGCTCCATTATCTGTGAAGATACTCTGCACACCAGCAAGACTAGATCCTGCCTACTTATGCAACATTCACCCTCTTCCCAGATGCAAGAACTTCAGAGAATTCTTAGCTGACATTTACAGACTTCACAAGACCCAACCTAATCAAACAATTCAACACAAAATTAAAAGGAGATCAGATTTCTAGAACTATTTCACAGACTATAAACTTCAACTATAAAATATATTAAGAAATAGTTCTCATGTTTCATATTTATTGTCGAAAAGAAAGTATTAAAACATTGTGTTCTCTTATGCTCCCTCTATTCTCCAATACACACTAACCTATAAACCAATAGTGCATCTTGTGGTTGAAGAGTCTGTCCATTTCTAAAAATATGCCAAATTGTTAGGCATATTTATCAAAAAAAGACTGGATTTCTATAAAAATTCTCAGTCCAAACAGTGCAATCTTGCAGCAGAAATGCAATCTTGATTCTGCTAACAACTATTTTCACAATCTATTAAGAAAAAGACAAACCAAAAACATAAGAAAAATGAAAACTCGCATCGGAATAAGAAACTAACTTCTTCAGAATTCCTAGACAGCATGTGAAACGTGAGAAGACTTCGGAAAAAATACATGCTATGCAAAAAAAAAAAAAATCCAAAAAAATGATGTATGTCCATGAAACCTAACTGCAATATATACACATGAAAAGAAATACTGCAGTCTAGTCTGAATATTTGGCAGATCCAGATAATCACAGTTATAGATACCAAGTAAAACTGTGGTGCATAGGCCAGCAATTCTTATGGGACAAAAGGTAAGAAACATTATGCTAAGGATGGGGAAAATACACTAAGTAATACACAACATTTGCCAGGAAAAAAAGCATTTATACTTCTTAAAAAAAAAAAAAGTAATATTGCAGATGAATTCCTTACCTGCAAAACGCAACGGTGCATCTTTGTCCAGAGCTATTAAAGGAGGATCCAAGAGTACTGTGTTGTCATTTTCTGTAACTATACCATGATAGGTCGTTTCAATCCATGGCTTATGTTTGTTAACTAAAAGAAAAACAAAATACAAGCTTCAGAAAAAAAGTTTAAACTGACAACTATTTAAATAAAGGCTTTTAAATATTTAATTCATGAACATGCCTAAGATGACCAGTCTTGCTGGTCCAGAAGAGGCCCAACAGCTTTCAGTCAGCTTGCAAAAGCAACTTCTAACAGTGCATCATGAAATATACAGGACAAAAAACACATTATCTACTAGATTATCATGTACTACTTGACGTTTCACTTTGGATTTGTGACTTCATGAGATCAAAAGCTTGTAACTTTCAGAATAATTGTCCACGTAAACACCACAACTATATACTAAGACACTACAACACAGATGAGTCGTGTTATTTCACCCAGCTAAAGAATTATACAAGTAAATCACCATCAAAGCAGGCAAAGGCGTAAGGCTAGCCTGTATCTCCAACAAAGTAAAATGAATTCCAGATTTCTGTCATATGCTTACACGGTGGAATTCAAAAACAGTGGTAAAAACACTTCAACAAACATTTAAGCTTATAGGTAGAGATCTCACCTAGGAAACCGTAACACTCTTCCAATAAGCTCTCACCTGTCATCTTTTACTGGTTAGTAGCAAAAAACAAATTGTTACTATCAAACTGGTTAGCAGCAATAAACAGAATTTTACATCTTTATGCATAAAAATAGAAACTGTTTTAATGCAAGAACTGTTTAATTACTGTTGTATGGTTTTACTCAATATGCCAATACTATCTTTATCGACTCAATACACCGAGATGGACACATTTCCAATATATTTCCATAAAAAATAGCCACTTCAATGTCAACCACATTGTTCAATTCACCCAAAGAAGTGTACTGCTGCAACACTCTCCAGGGAACTTCGTGTTTCAAAACAAACTTCATCATGCTCAAGAGGACTAAAACATCATTCTTCCCTGAGACGAAACACACCAAAAACTGCCAAAGCGTGAGTCTCTAATTGAAATATTTCTCCTAATTCAAATCTGAGAGAGGTGTTTCATTGATTCAATCACAGCAGTTAGGATAACAAAGAGAAAGCAGATCTGCACTTTCCTGTTCACATTTCTAGAGCAGTTTTCCCCTAATCGAACATATCAGAGCCCTTCCATTCACTCATCTCATTCTTTGCAAGGATGTAGCATAAAGTAGCAAAACAGATTTGTTTGCATCTTTTTCTAATGCTTCTGAATGTAGATTATAATTTTGTTTAAGCACTGAGAACTCTTCTCCTGATTTAGCAACCTATGGTAAATCCCATCACTGTAGCACAGGGACATCCATAAAAGCTTAAAACACCATAACCACATATGAACACGATTACAATGAGTATCATTAGCATATGCAAAGTCTAGGGAATCTTCAAATAAGAGACCCAGTTAAAAGTGAAGCCATGCCATTATACAGTGCTACAGCTTAAAAACCTAAAGCTTAACCCCCTTTGTACTTAAGAATGCTAAAACATCACCAGCTTTTAAAACATAAACCTTAAATCCTTTTTTGGTTATGAACGCTAAAAGTCACTGAATTTTAAAACAGTCTCAAAACTTATGGCTGAATATCCAGGAAAGGCCTGCTATCCTTACTGGTAAACTTCTGCCCCAACATCAGCTGAAACATTAGGTGCATCTTATAAGCAATAGGTTACTAGTAGGTCTACCTGACACCAACTAGAGAATTGAATCAAGTATTTTTCTGCCCTTAGATGCATTAAACACCATTATATGTTACATGGAAAACTATCATATTTTTCTCCTCCTTAATGTGTTGAAAAATTCCTTAGGTCTGCAGAAAAAGTTGCCTTAAGCCACACTGCTAATTTGAAACCAAAACGGTCAAACCGTTCCAAGACTGACACTAACAAAGTGCCCCGAGCTGTTAATCTCTTGCCATTTAACAGGGATAAACTACACTGGTTTCCTTGAAATACAATATTCACACTATCTCTAAGCGCCTCAGCAGGAATCTGTTGTAAATCCCAACCAGCACTTAATCCAGTCAAGTGGGGGGAGCTTTCCTGACACATTACAGCAAGTTGACTTCTAGTTAGCTTTTAGTGGCCTTTAAAATATCTCTGGTATCTACCCATGGCGCTGGAAGTTCTTACATTAACAAAATTTTTTAAAAATAGCTAAGGATACTTCTTTTTCCAGGTAGCAAATGGAATTGTAAACCTCAGGCTAGAGGCTCTACTCCTGCCAAGCTACGAATGAACGAGCACCTGCAAGGTCAACATAAGCCATCTGCCCAGTGGGGGTTTATTCTGAAGATCATTGCTGCTAAATTTGAGGAGAAAAGGGAACTGATGCTTGATGTGATGTGTGTCTTGAACACAGGTTTCTAACCTAGCATTCACTCTGGGTAAATATGCTCAGTTTCTCATGAGAATGGAGAGATCAGCTTCTACTAATACTAACTAGAACTGTTAGCAACAGTCTATAGAGAGGGAATGCATTTTAAGGAAAGGATGTTTCACCAAAAGCAATGGCTGATGCTGCACAGTGCAACTGGTCAGTTCAACTACTAACAACTTTTTTCCCAGTTATTTAAAAGCATTAATGAAAGTGAAGGAATGTGTAGACAAGGCAGTTGGGTTTAAGGATAGTTTGGAAACCTTATTCAAAACTAACAATCGTTAGACAGTGAGAATGAACTCAGTTCTAGTATCTGAATGTGAACATACTCGAAGTTAAATGTACTTTTAAAGTTCATTCTGAGGACTGCAGTTATCTTCTTTAAGAAGGTCGCTTGATTTAAATGGTATGTAGCACTCATAAAACTGAAAATTTAAACACAGATCAAGATGTCAAAAAAAAATCTTAAGAATTAACTGGTAAAACATTTTGAATAAACTCAGTATCAAGAATTACAGGACGTTAGCTAGTTACTCAAGCTAGTGGCAGTAGAGGAACACATGTTTTTTTTTTAAATCCACCTTTGAGACTTAACGAAAAAGAAGAGGAGAATGATATCTGCTGTCAATTCCAATGAATTGAACTCAACGAACTGTGTAAACAGTCCTTGACTCGTGCCCTGAAGGTCAGACATAAATTTTGATTACTGTGCATCTTCTGCCCATTGTCTTCCTCTCGACGTGAGAATCCAAGTATGCTCTTCAGAGACAAGGTAAGGATCCTAAAACAAGGTCTTACCTTGAATATTTATAAGTTAGTACTAGTCTGATGAAATTTCAAGCAATAGCGTAAGAGAAAGAAAGTTCATGAAAACACACAAAGAAGAAAGATACAGTTCAGTATAAAGCATCTGTACAATAAAATATGCCTTCTCCACCCTGAAAGCAAAGTTTAATAAGAAAGGGCGTAGCATGGTTTGATTATAATGTGTGTTTTGTTCCTGACCTAAACTTACCAGCCTGCAATTCAGAGCTGGGCCTCCATTCTCCATTAGAAAAGGAGGAAGATTAACTCTGCATATGAACCACTGAAAATATCTCGTATCGGTGACACTGAAAAGGTGTTTATATAACTTCCAGAGGTCTTCGCACATCTATAATTTTATCAAAAGTAACTGTATTATATATAGTCAGGTACAAGCAATGGGATAAAACTGAATGCAAGTTCTGCTCAGATGCTGAGCTTCCTGATAGCATTTAACTTTTCTTATCAATAATGTGCTTATCTAAGACAAACAATTTCTATTACTGGGACATGAAAACTGTCAATGACGGCGAGGTATATGGGGTTGAACTAAGAATTAGGTAAGGGAACTGGCATGTATTAACACTGACTTCTAAGATACTTCGATGAAGGAAAAAAAGCAGGGAGGGCGATTGAACTTCATTCCACAATTTCAGATCTCTACCTTGGAAGCTGTATTACAGTCACAGAGCACCTGTAATTTGAGCTCTGGAAACTTAACTGTCATATATAGGGAGCTGAGGGCAACGTTTATAAATTAAGTCATCAGAGTTTATAGCCTGAGCCTATGTAGTTAACACTAATTCTCCAAGCATTATATTCAAACTAACAGCTGTAGGAATTCAGCAGGTTCTGACTTTACAAGGATGCACACAAGAAAACTGTGAAGCTACAGTATATCCAGATAATTGTTTATTTGCAATTTTGTATAATCCACAACTTCAAGAGAGTAAGTGTTCAGAACTCCAAAAATCAAAAAAGAGGTTATTCTGGTCAAATTTTAATTTGGATGAAAGCCTGACAAGGAAAACAAAAATTGTCCCACCACAAAACAGTCTAAACAGCAGTAAGGCAACAAAAACACAAATTTTAAGTGAAATTCAGATTGTTTTAAACTAAACTGAAACCTTAGAATAGAAAACACAGGCCTCACTTTAAACATCCACATAAAAATGTGTTCTCTAAGTGTTGCTAGTTACAGTGCAGAAGGGGAAATCATTTCAAACAGCTGTCATATTTATAAACTTCACTTGAAGGCAGAATCTTATTTACAAACACAACAAACATCATCTCTACAGACAGCACTTCTAGCTCTCTTTATTTGTTGACTATTTCCATTTAAAAATGGGGAAACCAACTGGGAGTAGCAGCAGTAAATTGTTTTCAATCTCAGAATAAAGCAAGTGAGAGGAGACTTAATACAATAAACAAAGGACAGACAGTTCTTCAAAGGCACTGAGGTTTCTAATAAGCTTTTCTTAAGGGTTCCTATCAAAGTTTAGTTCCTACTGAAGCCAAAGGGAATCAAGAATTGATTGAAATAGATGCAAAACAAGATTTAAACAAGACTAAGGCTTCCAAATCACTAAAATCTTTTGTGTTTTGAGGTGGAGTTTCTTTCTTTGACAATAATGATAATGGTACAATATCATCAATAAAATTTCATAGCAATTTCTCTGAATTTAAGTAGATGATGGTAATAACTGCAGTTGTGAGATAAGGCTCACCAAAATCACAGAAAGTGCTTTTGTTCAGGAAAACACATCATCTTCCCTACCCCACAGAATAGTTTCATAGCTATAAACTAGTAAACTACCAGATATTTGGATTTCTATAGCAGAAAGTGCTGCTTTACCCAGAATACTCGGAATTCACACTTAAACCTTTAAGATAAGATTACTCTGGACATTATGCTGCCCTATGATTTTTTCTGAGCTTAACTTCTAACTTTCATGAGAAATCTGCCTAACTTCTGTCCATTTTTTAAAAAAAAATATTCCAATGATCTGGAAGTTTGCAAAAACCTTAAGCTCTTAGAATAAAGATACATTTAGGAGTCTAGAAAAGTTTCTATCTTTACATTTCCCTGATTATTTGGCAAAGATAGCACAATGTGTGGTTTAATGACAGAGGGAAAGACAACTGGCATGATGATGTTGGAAACACAAAGCAAATTATGGTTGCTCAGAACATGACCTCTCCTCCATTTCCATAGCAGTATATTATTTTACCAACAATATGGATAGGAAAACATTAATATTGTTCATTAGTTATCTGATCTGAACAGATGACTCAATATTATGCTCTCTTAAGCATTATGCATCATAGAAAGGTTTGGCAAAGAAAGTTGACATTTAAAGGTTTTGCTCAGTTATTTGTGTCTCTTCTGTCTTCCATGGTCTCTTAGCCTTATAAATCCCTGGTGGAGGGAAAAAGGACAAATTTTCTCTTTGCAATGCTTTAGAATAATCTAAAATTTTCTTCCCTCTAAACAAGAAATAGAAACCTAGCTACCACCAGAATATTAAGGCTTTTACTGTCTCAAACAAACATCTGCAATAGTCACAGTGAGAAAATAGTTTGCGGTTTGGAATTAAGACATTCATACCACTAGAAAGCTTCCTGAAATTATCACAGATCAACAAAGCTTCCTCGAGACACTAACATTTAGACCTATATTCTGCCTATAAAGGATAATAAAACAGCAAGTACCTGAGGCAAAAGGAAGCATTGTGCTCTACCTGGTGGAAGCATTATGCTCTACCTGGTCAGTCACTATGGGAGAACCTGCCATTACATGTGCAGCCTCTCCACCGAAAAGTCACTCCATTCGACCTCTCTTCAGCTCTGCTGATAAACACCCAATTACTTCACTTTGACACAAACCGCTTCAGTACGCTACCAAGCACTGCTTTTCCACTATGATAAGTCAAATAAGCTCAGAAATACTTTGTTCAACCTGACCAATTATATGTTAGGTATAATTAAACTAGGATTTTTGCATTGTTTCATCTGGAAAAGAAATATGCTTCTTCAGCATAAAACCACTCTACATTCCCCTTAAAATAGCTACAGGGAAGATAAGAGGAGTATGGGCTATGGGTAGATTACCTACATCTCGCCTATATTTCTGTAAGGTTACCCCACAAAGATATTTCTATTTCTTTTCTTCACCATAAAAGAAACCACTTTTCAATCTCTAACTATGGAAATATTCCAGACTGCAGAGTGAAACTGATCCCTCTGGTCCAGGCTTTGAGCCCATTTCTGCACACCGCTGAACAAAGCACTATGCAGTTTTCACTACTTACATTACAATACATCTTAATGACCTTAGGAACCAGGATTTTTAAAGTCACAAAGGAAAAAAAAAAATGAAGCTTTACTTGAAAGAAACAGAACAGAACACAACACGAAATTGAAAATTTACAATAAGGTTCCAAGTGAATGTCTCTCATAACAACAGGCAAATCAGAGTGGCTGTAGGAGCTTTGCCTAGTCAAGGTGCTCTCCATCATTTACTGGGATATTAAATGCATCCTCATGCAACGTTACAAAAGGCTTTGCCCTCGGTAGCCAAAACATCCTGAGGACTAAGTTAACTGCACCCAGCAAGCCAAACCAAACCTCAGACTGTAACTCGGTTAGATGTAATTAAGTTTAACACAACAGGACTTGCAGGCGGCGGCACGGTATATTAGATGGAATACAAGGACAATCTCTAACAAATTGCAGATGAAATAGCTGATTTGCAGACCTGTCTGGTATAACACTATATAAACCTGACGTTCGCCGGAACAGAGACATATTAGCTTTCTTCAATAACATTTTTTGACCTGTTTTATTCATAATTTCAAATAAAAGCCTGTCAAATCAATGAGTTTTTTCTGCACTACTCCAGTAAGCATTAAATTATAAATTTTAGTCCCACAAATACTAGTGAAAAGGTTGTGCTTACAAGGTTGTATATGAGCGAATTATGGGCAGTATAACATTTTTTTGACCTGTTTTATTCATAATTTCAAATAAAAACCTGTCAAACCAACGAGTTTGTTTCCGTACTACTCCAGTAAGCATTAAATTACAAATTTTAGTTCCAAAAACACTAGTGAAAAGGCTGCACTGAAGAGGTTGTACGTGAGTTAATTACGGGCAGTATGTGCACTGTTAGCAGACCTCTTATTTACGGCAGCAGCTTCTTAAGCCTACGAAGGGAAGACGCATCCGTCCTTAACTCGGTAAGATGATTTTTGTTGCGTATTCGGAGCCGGCTGCAGCCTCGGCCCGAGCGGCAGCCCCGCGGCGGGAGCCCCCCGCAGCGCCCGGGCAACCTTCAGGTGAGGCGGCGCGCGGCTGCCTCCCTCCCGCGAGCGGCTCGCCGAGACCAGCAATGCGTCTGCTCCCACTCGCGGGGATCAATCGGCGGCCGCAGGGCCGCGCTTCGGGCGTGACGGCTGCCCACGGAGCCGGCCGCCCCGCGGGGGTTGCGGCCCCTG
>VWPW01022477.1:234114-273234 GCA_013389825.1 Crypturellus undulatus
AGGGAGGGCGAGCGCTGCGCGGCCCCGCTCCGCTCCTCTCTCCGCCTCCCGCCCGCCCTCCTTCCCCCGCCCCGCGGCGCAGCGCGGCGCCCGCCAGCGGCTCCTAAGATGGCGGCGGCGGGGTCCGCTCCCTCCCGCAGCCGTTACCAAGGGAGGAACCACCGCGGGCGGCGGCGCGGGAGCCCTCGGGCACGGCCCGAACCACTGCGGAGCGGCGGGGGGAGGATTTAAATCCCCGCAGTGCCCTAAATCCCGGGGGAGCCGCGGCCCGCGCGCCGCCGGGGGCGGCAGCAGCTCCCTCCGCCCTAGAGCAGCCCCGAAGCGGCCAAAACCCCTTTAAAAAAGCATTTAAACCCCCTTTGCACGTCATATCGGCAAAAAACAAGGGGTTTTGGGCGAAGGCAACATCAAGGGCAGCAAGGACAACTCGAGGATGCTGCAAGCACCCTCCTTGAAGGCAGCGTGGGCCTGTTTTGGCCACGGTTGCAAAATGCTCAGGTTCGTCTGCGCATCCCGCCTGAGGACGGCAGCAGGTCCAGCCCAGGGAGATGGCAGCGATTTTAGGGAGAAACCTTCCCTAAAACCCCCTTTGACCGATTCTCCCACCTCCAAAAGACGCACAGGAGCCCGTTTGGTAACACAAAAGCTATTTGCTCTTCAGCAGAAAAAAAATAAAATCAATTGCTTGAGCAGGCTGGTGGTGGTGGGGAATACCTCTTCTGTGATGGGCGCTGGGATGACTAAAATGCAAACAACTCGCATAATCAGGAGTGACTACTCCTGTTTTGTACCTATTGGCCATTTCACTCCCACAGGGAAATAAAAATAAAATGAGGAATGTTCAAGAGATGGGGCTTGTCTTTATTTTAAAGCTCTCTATGTGATTTAAATACTGCGACTGATCTGCTTTGGAAAAACTCTTTCCCTTCCAGGTTACCTTCTCTGTTGAGGATCCCAGGGTGGAGCTGGAGGGAGCTGCCAGCCAGAGGTGAGAAACCAGCTCGTTCATTGCCCTGGCCAGACCTGGATGTCTCAGCACGTTGACAGAATACGCTCTGCAGAAAGCTGTAAGAGAGGTGAGCAACGCGTTTGGGCATTAAAGGACAATTTTTGCTGCCCTCAAAGAGTTTTCCACCCTGAAAACCAATTGCCTTTGCTTGCTACCTCTTGAAAGCTTTACCATGACACACGTGCAAGACAGAAATAAAATCTGGAGGGAAAAATAACATCATACCCCAAAGCAGTGCACAACTGTGCTCCAGCTCCTGTGCTGAGCTAGGAAGCTATCCCTGCCCAACTGCCTCCACAGTTATTTATTTCATGGCCTGTGTGCTGCAGCCACCTGCTTTAATAACAGCCAAGACGTCTTTCTTTTTTTAAAGGTAAAGCCTCAGTCTAAAACCCTTTGATTTCTCAGCCTGTCTAACATATGCTGGATGGCAGATCATGTCAGAAGAAGCCTCTAGCCCATCTGTTGCCAGAGAGCTGAGTCTTTACGTTCTGCCAGCACGGCTTCAGCTGACAGCGCGCTGCATTATATATTTTTCTTTTGTGTGGAGAGAAGAGCTGTCCAGCTCGCTATGACTCTCATACTAGTCTTAGTGACTTCAGTGATGAGTAAGAAGCACCCCATTAGTACAGACTTGCAAGGCAAAAGATCATCAGTTAAAGGATGAATGCCCATTGATCAATGCATGATAAAACACAAACTTATTTGCCCAAATAGTGGGTTTGGATTAGCAATATTACCATGGACTAGGCTTGAAGGTCAGTATGAAAGTATCCAAAATGGGTTCACCAGTCAGTGGCCAGCTGGCACGCAAATATGCACACACATATTAAAACACTTTCTGCAAAGCAATGCATTTTTTTTATGTTTAAATTGGTAAACAACCTGGATTCATTAAGTCTGACAGGAAGACTGCAAAGAGCAAAATTTGCTTTGCAGCCCACAAGACTATCTCATGCATAATAGTTGGGGAAAGAACACTGCCATGAGCACAGAAAAGGAGGGGTCTTCAGTGTTACCAGAAGGACTGATTTTTGATTCTGCAGAATTGGGAAGGAGAGACGTTTTAAAGAAAACAAATATTTGGTAAACCTGATTTATTGCACAGTGACACTATGAGCTCACATTAATGAATCAGCTGAATTGGTCATGATGAAACTGGGAGTTTTACAAGGAAGGAGGTGTTGATTGCAGTTACCTCTCTGAGCAAAATTCCTCCGAGTCAGTTGTGACTAAGGCATTGATTCAATAAAGCCAGTAATCCTACACATATATTTTAAGTTCAGTTAGATGATTTAGTTTACCTAGATGACTAAGTGTTTTGAATTAGCCATCCGATGGTTGAGGACACAGATAGTACAGGGGCTATGGAGGGGACATGGGACTGAAATTCTGATCCTAAATCACCACTGCTATTTCACTGGCCCTTCTTCTAAAACTATGTGAAATATAAATTCACATCCAAATCTTTTTTATTTCCCTCCCAAAACAAGATTTATATTGCCCAGTATGAAACCTGCCGTGCACTAGTCCTATTTGCTGTTAAGCAATAGCTATACTGCTTGCCAGAGGGAACTGCATTTCACAAGTAGACAGATTCACGCTTTCTCTGAAACATGCCATTATTTCAGAGCAATTCATAGAAAACCAACTTCAGCACCTTCATTTTTGCCACCTATCATCCTCCTACTCTCCAACCTGCTTTTCAAGCTCCCCCAAAAAATTGATTTTGATTTTATTAGTAAGCAACAAAACTGGAACAAATGGCTCCTGGCAGAACATGTTTTCTATTACAGCTGAAAAACTAGCGGACTGATGTCCTTGAAATGAACAGCATGACTAATGCCCAGCTTGCAAGGACCCAGGAGGACACATATTTATTGCACTTGTCAGAATGGAGCTGAGCAGCCAGAAATGAAAAGATAAGGCGATAGGTAAAAATGAATGCCTCTGCTTGCTTCTTAAAGGAAGCCTGCACATATGCTGCATAGAGAGCAGTGAGACTTGCCCAGTAAGTCAACAGCAGATCTGGATATGATCATTAGAGCTCATAATTAGTATATACTCGGAATGTGAACGGTTATTTCTAGATATTAGACTTGCAATCTGTTTAAAAGGAGTTCTATGAGACAAGGGTCCAATCTCCAAGTAGTCTAGAACTGGGTTTTGGAGAGGATCTAGTCTTTGAATAAACAGACTAGAACGGAAGTTGAATTTACTTTTCCAGTCTCAGTACTTCATTTAATGTTCACATACTCTTTTGATTCCAGATTAGGATTGCTTTTAATGCAGAGTTAGAATGTGGAATCCAGTTTTATCCCCCCTGCTATTTGTTTTATCACAGCTGACATGAGACCACTTCTGAAACAGGACAAATTGCCATGAAGAGACCACGATATAAAGTAATTTGCTCTGTGATGAGTTACATGCATAGCCATGCAAAACAGTAGATGAAGGCAACCACAGGTATTACAGCTCCACTCTAACTCCTCCCTTCCCACAGAGAAAGCAATAAGAAAATCCAGAACTATTTTGCTAATTTGAAGTCTAATATTTTGTGCATTTAATATGAATTATCTGGACCAAGATGAAAGAATGAACTGAGATAACATTAAGAAAGAAGCAATTCAGCATCAATGCCAATGGCGATTCAAATTCAGCATCAAATTCAATTTATATCAAAAATTAATTCTTAACAATGGTATCTATGAAACCGCAGAGTACTCTCATAAGGGAGCAGGCAGAAGTAGTGGCCATTCAAAAGAAGTTTCCACAACAGAACACTAGAAGATGCCCCTGCTATCCTGATCAGAGAATATAAATAGATAACCCCAGGGCTTTTCTAACCTTGCTATCCATAACCTTGCTGCCCATATTATCTTAGCATAAAGCAGCATGCAATCAATGCATCTTCAGATCCATTGGATTACTTTCCCCCCTACCCCCAATTTTTTTTCCTCAATGTTTTAGAACCTGGCTCTTTTGGGTGGAAAAAAAATTACAGGACTGGTTTTCCCCACACTTGAAAATTTCCAGAACTGCTTTGATCATGTGCAAGAATTCATTTAGGGGATGCAAATGAAGGCCTTGGCAATATGAAGAAGAAAACCTTCTCCCCTGACATTTCTCAACGTTCAGAGAATTCTTAACAAGCCATTGAAGTATGGGTTCATCGGAGAGACAAAAAAAATTCAATAAGCAGGGAGTGTATAAAAAACAGCTAGTTTCCTCACCAAAAAAAAACAGCATTAGCAATCTTCCTACCTTCATTCCCTTTTTTTCTATATAGACTTACGTACTATTGCAAAATATACATCTAGAAACATGAAAGCAATGAAAATGTATCTTTCCTTACATGGATAGAGACTGAATATTCTGCTACATAATTATAATATTTTACAACTCATTAGCACCTTCCATCTTAGGATCTCCAAGCATTTTACAAGCGTTAATTAATGCACTCTCACAATACTTCTGTGAAGTAGAAAGGCAGGTGTCTGGATGTTGTGATGACAGGTGCATTACAATTGAATTACAATTGAATAAGACAGATTTTCTAGGTTTTCCATTTGCATACTTAGGAAAGCAGAGCACAGAAAGGATAGAGAAAATTAAGAAATATGCCTAATACTTTGAAATACCTTAAGTCGCATACTGACAGACCAGATTTCAAGAGCTTCACTAAAAAGCAGAACTGAGCTGAGGGACCTCAAGAAAATTTAGTCTTTCTGAACTTAGATGTTTGTATCTGTTACCACATGTGAACTTTGTTCATTGTGTTTATTACCACAATGACTATATTAAGTTGAATTATATAAATAAGAGTGGACCTGGTTCTTAAAGGCAGATGTGCGTACGCCAAGGGACAGGGGAGTCTCCTGAAGTTCTGCTCTCTCCTGGGAGAACATCCATAGTAGCAGCCTTTGAAGAGCAATAAAGAAATTAGTTGTAAAAAGACATCAACAAAGAAAGAGAGAGAGTACAGCAAGTGAAGACAGGTAGCAGAAATAAGTTATTTCACTTATCATCCTTTAACTCAATAAAATAAGAGATAAAGTCAGGTGTTCTAGATAAGTCTTTACCCAACATGTATCTGTAGAACCATGAGAATCCTTGCTCTCTGGCTTGTTTCTTCATGTGCTATGCTAAACCATTCCAAAAAGCAGCACATTGGCCCATGCCCACATTAACTGCTTTAATATCTTCATTTAATAGAAAACAGAGCTAGTAAATAACACTGGGAAGAAATTTTAAAAAGCAAAGAATCCTGTGTTTTCTTTCCAGTTCTATCACAGATTGTCTGGGGTCAGTCACTGCTCCCTACCCTATTTCCATATCAGAAAACATAATACAATAACATGCTACACACAAAAGAATGAATAGATAAACTAAGATAAGCTATAGACTCAAATATTTGCACCAGGTTCTGGTGACAATGTTGAAATTACTCAGCTCTCAGGTTCTTTGTATTCTGTAGGTGCATGATATTAAGTGCAAGTGTAGCACACAGGGAGTTTTTCCTCCTCTCTGTCTTCCAGAGAGGAGGAGGAGGAGGAAGCCATGTGCATGAGAGCTCCCCTCCCTAAGAGCCGTATGGGAATGTAAAGGCATTCACTGAATTCATTACCCTGCCCCACAATATGATTCTGTCTTTGTACGAGCAAGAAAATGGATGTTAATTTATTCCTTATTGCTAATTCAAAAAGAAGCATAAACACAAGAGCTCCATTGCACAGACTTCTACCAAGGGTGTAGTTTAAGTCCAATTATGTGCTATTAGTACATTTGCTCTTTGTTACTGTGGCATATTAATTACATGTCTGGTATTTTGGTAATTAACACAATTATACTCCTTTTTCCCCCCTTTCATTAGACAATATTCTTGCATTTTATTAAGTAATTTTCAGTAGGTAAAAGGAGCCAAATTATTACATATTAATCAAATCAGGCAATGGGTTTTTAGGTGAGTTTGTACTGAGAAGTGCCAGCAGCCTTCTTTGGCAAAAAGCAGCCCAGCTGAGCTCCTGTTGTGCAGTAGTCTATCTCAGAGACTTCCAATGGAAAACCAAATTATAAGTCTCAACTTGTACATCCAGAATAGCCAGAGCAGCAAGGCCACACGGATGATACTGGTGCTTCCACAGTCAACTCTTTGAGCAATGATATCATTGCTTTTCAACGGTCCAGTCTTACCAAGATCCTTTCTTCTATCGCTGATATCCCTGAAACTCAAGACATTTAATGAAAAAATTACAAGTGGGTCGACCAGGACTGTTTGCACTTGCAGTTGCACAGGCAATTCATAAATGAACACCCATTCCTGAATTAAGGAACAAAAAGAAAAAAAACAATTATAGACTCTTACTACTGTAAAGAGGCAAGAACCTTTTTAGAGCAGTGCAAAGAAGTGGCTAGTTTTTGCTAAATGACGTGGATATAGATGTATTCCAGAGGTATCTCAAAGAGGATTGTTTTCCTTAGGATGCATGTTTAGTTCTCTAAAACACATTAGTATTTCTTCATTGTTTTCTCTAAAAGCAAACCTGAATCCACCGGGTCTCAGATGTTGATGCTGTTAAAAAAGACCCATTTGGGAAAGAAAAATTTCCAGCAGTTTTCTATGTGCTTGTTTGGGAGAGATGGAAGAGAGCGAGATATAAAATGTTATTTCTCTCTGCAGTAGGGTAGAAACACAGCCCTTCAGGGAGTTCTTAAAAACAATACCAGAACACCTACTCCCTGGGGCACAGGTCTCCAGGGGTCCTGGCTGCAGCACCTTCGTCAACGCTGGAAACAGAGGAGTCACCAGCAAAACGAATGTCACCTGCAGCCTCCCAGAGATGGCAGAGAGCTCATTGCTTTGTGGTACCTGTGACAACCTTTACTAGAAATCCTGAGGTTTCCTTACTAATGTTGCAAAATCACCTTTAGCTGTAGCTGCTTCCGATACTGGAGGGTTGTTTTTTTCATTTGCTGATTGTACTGCTTTGTCTTTATGTCCCCCGAGGAAGAGGAGAAATGAAGCCTCAGCAGGCAAACACCAGTGTGAAAAAGCTTGCTCTGCCTTTCCTGAAAACACCATCTGGAATATTTATTTTGAATTCTTGACTAGTAGACCAAAATTATGTATAAGGGCTCAGAAAGACACAATTTTCATGGTTCCAGTGCAGAAACACAAAACTCAACACCCCACCACCGGCCTTAGAACCCTGGCATAAGAACCCAACTGTAAGAGCACAGGGCTCTTAGCCATAGATATTTAAAAGAAAAGGTTTTGAGAACGGGGCCTGGGAGTTGGGGTGCTGCGTTCTGCTCCTGACGACACCACTGACTCACTCTACCCACAGACAAGTCTCTTAATCTCTCTCTGCCTCATTTATCCTCTCGGTTTAATGCTACCTGCCTATTCCATAAGGATGGAGCAGGACTTCATTAACTGATGTTTGTAAAGTACTTTAGGATCCTAGGATGAAGGCCTTTCCAGAGTATTATCATTTTGTCAGCATTTATAAATTCCCTGCCATTAGACAACCGCATAAGCAGCCAGTCCCTGATTTTCAGATTAATCTTGAGATTCACTAGACTACACTTGAGATACACTGCACTAGATGATCTCTAGAGGTCCCTTCCAATCTTAACCATTCTGTGATACACAGAGACTGATGCTATCTTAAATATGCTACACGCCACAAAAGTATTTTGAACAAAAAATATTATACAGGAGCACACATACAAATTATGAGCTCTACTACGTTATTCCCAGACTCTCAGAGTTTAGGTATCTGAAAAGTCCAGAATTATCTGTTCAGCCAAGCCATTTATTTTCTTGAGAAAATTCAATCTGAACAGAGACTGTGAACTGTTAATAACAGAATCTAAAAGAAAGCTGTAGCTTTCCCCTTTTGGGTGCTCATGGTCTCACCATTACGCTGTATAAATAAAAATATGAATTTACAGATTGCAAAACTGCTTTTGCTCCAATGCTGATCTTTTCCTGAAAATGTGCTATAGTTCTTAAAGCACTCACTTATCCATATCAAATATTTATTCTTCAGACTTGTGCTGGAACTCTGTTTGGAGCCCATGTAGGGTAGGGAGAACTGAGAACAGAGGAATGCCACAAAACAGATTATTCAATATTTGATTCTTTCCTCAGTCCTACTCCTTCCCAGGCCTTGCCACCAGCCCAGGAAGCTGCACTTACACTATACTACTACAATCACACGAGAAAAGAAAAGTTGCGTCTCCTTTTCCTTTGAGTGCTATTAGCAGACCAAATCTAATAATAACAAGGACAAGCAGGCACGACAGTAACACAGGGAAGAAAATCAGCATTAGCCTTCCCATCACCAAAACTCGTGCACTGACCTTCTCACGAGGCACTGAGGAAGATCAGCATGGAAGCTGCTTACGAAAACACAGGAATGCAGTGCAGTTGCTTACAGGAAATGAATAAAACTACCCTGCAGCAGCAGAAAAATAGACGTTTTAAAAAATCAGAGGGTCAACATATTCCCAGAATGTGTCTTTCTTCTTCACCCCACATAGCCCAAATATTCTCCAGAGCTGACTTAAAAAAAAAAAATCACTTTCATCTCTTCATCACATGTATCAGGGCAAATAAAAGTAACTTCCATTACCTGTACACAAAGCATTTAAAGGATATTTTTAATCCCTGGTGCAGTTCCATTTATCAGATTTATATCAAGACCCTGTTGCACGGTACATATCATACAATAGGTTTGTTAAAATAAATATTGGAAATATCTAAGGTTGATTTGCTAGGCTGGAGTTTTAGGCAAAGGTGCTGATTTAATGCCATCAAAACCTAGGTTCAAATTCCCAGTCCACTGGAAACAATTCTGAGTTCTCCCAAGCTTAACTCTTCTTTTGATCCTTCCATAACAGACCAAGTTAAGACTGCTGAGGTTAAGCCACAGGGGATACAGCTCATATGTGCTTTAATGACTAAAGTCCTGTTGGTTTGGACTGGACTTTAACAGTTGTCCACATTTTATCATCACAAGAGTGAATGAGGGTTCTTAGTCTACCTACTTATTCCCTTTAATTTTGCAGGGTGCTAAATGGATGTTCCATGGGAAAGGTGACAATGCTGCTGCCAGACTTAGGAACAAGTTCTTGTGTTTGCACAGATCCCAGTTAAACTGATCTGTATCAGTCTGTGTAAGTCTGAATTTCAGGATCTGGATCGTGGATTACATGATCCATGGAGATCTGCAAAACTTAAAAGTATAATCTGAATTTTCATTATGTAACATTTTATTTCACATCACTATATGCTTGCTTCTTCTCAGAAAAGTGATCTGCAAAGTGCTGCAAATGGGCCCATTTTTGCTGTCTCTGAAGCTGAGAGGAGCTGCATTATTTAGATGTGGAAAAGTGAGATCAATTTTATTGAACAGGTCTTTGGAGATGGAGTTCTGCCTGCCGTATTTCATATTACATAGACTTTGTAAAGGCAAAAAAAAGAAGCTAAGAACATGGTATGACTTGTTTCATAATTGTTTTCAGGCAAACAAATGCTTTTCCTCCCCTAGTAACATCTGACACAGACTCCTCTGCACGGATGCCCTGCCCAAATTCATCATATCTGGCAACAAGAGGCTGCAGCTCTGCTACTTTTTTTCCGGGGCGTCTCAAAGCGTTTCACACATTGTTATACTAATAGAGCCGCGCAGACCTCTACAAGGCCTGGTCAGTACTGTCACTGTTGGGCTGCCGAAGAAAACAATGAATGAAATTCCTGTACCTCGGCCACTAAAACCATCTGGCACGGAGTCAAGAACTGAAGCAGACCTCCCAACTTCCAAGCCCGTGTTAGAGCTACATAACCTATCTCTGCTGCTTTAAAATGCCCTTTCCAGAACTATCTGGTCCAGGAAAAAAGGCCTACTTTAACTTACTATTGCTATTAAAATCCCAGTGCTCCAAGCTTATTTCTAGCCGTGCCCTGGCTGTTTACGTTACAATCTCATCAGGCAAGAGCGCAGCAAAATCCTTTGTCATTTCACATATTTATTTCTCTTCTGACAGATACCAGTTGTGACCCTTCCTTGCAACCGGCCGCTGCCCTCCTGGCCTCCCCTCTAATTGCAGATTTGCTAATCACGTTTTGATCACCCACCCATCTAATCGCTGCCTACTGCAAGCCACGGAGCGGGGCCGGTTTTCAGCGGAGAGGAGCGTCACACGCAAATGCAACGTTTGTGTTCTCATCCTTATGGAAGGGATCAGAGGATTAAGAGGCACAGCCGACCCCGATTACCGCTGCTGGGCGCGCGCTCCTTGCCAACCGCAGGGGCTCATTGCCTCCCCGTGGGGAGCTCCAAGGCAGACAGGCTCCCCAAAAGGGCACGTCTGTCTTTGGCTCTTAATGCTGAAGACATTAGAAAAGCTCAGCTCAGCGTTAGAAAGGAGGTTAAACGCTGACCCCATCTCTAAAAAGCAAACTGTCCTCGGGTGGGAAGGTTCTTTAAAAGCAGTGCTGTTCTGGGAACGTGCTGAGGATAAACAGTTTGTTTCTATCACGGCTCCAGTCGTCAACACTTAACTCTTCTCTGGAATTTATCAGGAAAACTTAGTAGAATTCTGTTCAGTGGCTTTTCCCCAGGCTGAGGCATGTTATTAATGTATCCTCTAACCTTGAAAGGGAGCCACCAAAAAGCTGTATTATTTAACAAAGCAGAAAATAAATATGCATCAGAGCCAAGACTCAGGTATCCAAGCAGGAGCAACATCGCTGCTTATATCCAGCACTAAGGTGAGGATGCTGCCCTCCTGCCAAAGCCTGGGATAGATGAGTGATCCCGAGTGCTTCTAGAATAACTCATTCCAAGCTGTTTTAATGCATCCATCGGATTGTGAACTCCATGGTTACCGAATGAAGAAGAGGAAACATTAGTAGTGAGCTCTTTTGTAAAGTTTACATGCCCACTTATGCTGGCTCCTGATCGCAAAAGACCATCCTATCACAGACACAAATTTTGCTCCACCAGTAATTTTCCATGTTTCAGGTTCTCCTTTTTATCAAGTTCGCGCAGGGAGTCTCCAACCCAGGACTTCTATCGTTTCTCCGGGTCTAGACACCGCTCTCCTGCATCCGAAGTGGAGCAGCTAAACAAGTGCACTGGCACTTGTCTCCCGCAAAGGAAGCCGAGCGCCTGTAAATCCCACGCTGCGTTAAATGACTGAAATATGGTGCTTTGTGCGGTGCTCCAGCAGCATAGATGCTTCTCCCTGCTTTCTGCTGCTCCAGTGATGCATTATCCATCAAGTGCAAGTAAAAAGCTTATGAGAGGAGACAGGCACATCATCCTGTCTGAAGCCCTGTTTACACAGGCAGCTTCCTGCAGTACTAGCAACAGCCTCTGGGAACGACTGCTGTCTATATAGCATTACATTAAAATATGACTCAGGCTAAGCCAAATATTTATTGACCCGATCTGGAGAATAATCTGACTGCCCGATTTTCCCAGATTTCAGCAGAGGCTACACAATGACACATTAAAGTTGAGTAAGATGCACAGGAGCTAAGAATGGAGTAAAGAGGTAAAATGGAACCATGTACCCACTTTTCTATAAGTTAAAGCCATAATTTATATGTAAGCTTATCACACTGTATCCTGCAGTTCTAATCCTAGACCCTGAAGGAACAGTGTAGACTTTTTTTGGTCATTTTCTAAAAGTAATGTCCTTAGTAACCCTGAGACCCCAGCAGTAGAAGATGCTTGAGGAAGGAGAAGGGAAAAAAAAATAATCAACAAATATATGCAGGCCAGTCTCTTTTCAGTGAAAGGCACTGGAAAACACACATATCACACTAGATATGTGCAAAAAAGTTTTTTATTAGAATTCTCTGTACCCTTTCCCTCAAGCATCTCTGCTCCCTTTGCTGCCCAGCTCTCATTTTGCCTGACAGTTTCTTAATCACAGTATCTCTCTTGCATGCATAAAGTATTATTTAACCTGCAGCACAGAGAAAAAAAAATGTATTTATAACTACGTTTTTTCCCTTTAATCTTTTCCCCCTTCTGCTCCCCCCCTCTTTTTAGTAGCTCTAAGTGAGAAGGGTGTTAACAACCTTCATAAAGATTTATTCAGGTCCAGACAGGAACAAAACAGTCTGCACTGTCAACATATGAGCCAGAAGAGCAACAAAGCACAAACCTTTTCATTTAACCCAGTGGCAGGCCACACTACCCAGCAGATGATAAAGCAGGATGGCCTCTTGTGCTAGAATCTCAGTAGCCATCATTTTAGACATACCTTTAGAAATACATTTTAGAACCAATTCAACTGTGGCTGAAACTCGACCAAGTCAGTACCTAATTCCACTGATCGAATGTTGCTTATGACCCCTAAGCAGTATCTATCTAATGCTGCTTTCAGCTTGTGCTTCAGGGCTATTTTTGTACCTTTGCTCTGCAGCAACCAGACACAGTAGAATTTAATGTTCCATCTGAGTTCAGTTCAAGGTGGTGACCTTAAGCACTAAGCCCTACTGCGTCTGGGATTTTACTACGTCAAAGACTCCATTCTGTGGTCCATCTCACCGGTACATTAGCCAAGGTGCTTTTGATAACAAATGCACTCTAAAGCTCTCAAGGCAGAGGAAAGAATATTCTCTGCACAAGGACTGAGCAGTGAACCGCCTTTGCACACACAGCACTGCAACCAGGCTGGAGTTTGCTACTTATTACAGTAGGTGCATACTTCAGCTCTGCTAATTTTAGCAGAGCTGCAAAACCCTCAAAAAAGACTTTTGCATTTGTTGTTGGCATGGAGTTAATGTAAACATGTCCGTTGGCTAATTCTTACCTCCTCCTTTTTGACAATAGAGCTGGAATTGGAAAGATTTCATTTAGTTCCCTGAACTGTTCTGATCCTCTGACATCTGGACTTGGACGGGATGGTGGGAGTAGTGTGTGTATGAGTGTGTAAAGTAAAGATGGCCATGAGGCTACACAAACGATCCAGAACGATGAAGTCTACCCCTCTCATTTAGTTCAGCAGATTGCGACCTCGGGTCAAGGCCAGGCTAAAACAAAAGGCTCTCGTGCCCCATATGGTACCAGCGCTCAGCACGCTGCACAAGCAGCACGCGGCTCCGTTCGGAGGGCGACTGCGAAGGCTGGTGCTGCTGGCGAGGCAAGTCAGAGGCTTAAAAGTCTGTCTGGTTTAATTACCATCTTTCTGTGGGCTCAAAGAAGCTTAGGAGAAGACAACAGTCAAAGAGAAGCCTCCTCTTAGGCTCCCACCTACAGAAATTCATCTGCTCCTCACCTGCATGCCCCTTTCTGTTCACGCACACTGAAGAGATTTCACAGAATCTGTTAAAAAAATAATTGTAAAAGGGGTTCTGGATTATGCTGTGACTTGTTTTGCCTGTGGGAGAGCACTCCAGGCCAAGCAGTAACCAGGCATGAGGTTCACCCCTCAAGCACTGAGTGCAGACAGTGGTCAGGCAAAGCAGAGCAGCGTCAATCTGCTTCAGGCACTTGAAGAGATACACGACAAAAGACTGAAGGAAAACGCTTGGCTACCGCTGTCCATTCCAATCACGTTCAGGGCAATTTCCACAGTGCCCTCAATTAGGAGGTCACAAGCAAAGCTGGAAATGGATTACAGCGCACAGTCAGCAGCAACACAAGTTTCTATTTCATTCCACGATCAAATGACTTCATGCATTTTCCAGCCTCATGGGACAAATATACGTGTATAATGAACACCTTCCAAAGGTATCTTCTGGAGTAGCACTGTTTTTCTGAAATCATAGGACCATCCTATCCTTTCGTATAGTAACAAAAACAACACACACACAAAAACCAAGATCATCAGTGACACTGCGGAGCCATCACAGTCCTATCCCACATTATAAAGGCAAAGAGTGCATGCTAGTACCATACTCTCTAGCATCATTAAGTATGGGTCTCCAGTTTGCAGAACAGACACGATTAAACTCTACTCCCGTTTCAGTCCTAAATTGCTCAGCAGTCTTGCACCACAATTATGCATTTAGCTTCTCCACAGGAACAGGCTCAGGGCAAGAAACAAAAGCAACTTTGAGTTATTATGACAGCTTAAAACAAAAACAAGTCCTCAAATAGAATAGCTACAGAGCATGGTTTGGGAGCCACATTGTTCTTCTGGCATATTTCTATATCAAGTTTTGATCTGAACGTACATTGCTCATGATCGTGTTTGGGTAACTTAAGATTTGTGTCTGATGAAATTAAGAGTAACTACACAATAGTGGTATGCAGCAGTAAGCAAAACACAGAGAACTAGCTCTTCACTAACACCCTAACAGGAGAGGAACTCTCCTAAATATTTGTTTGAACACAAACCTTAGTCCTCAACACTGTAAGGATCACAGCTCTGAAGGCAGATGTAACCTTAAGAAACAGCTCAACCAACTTTATGTAGCAAGGTTAAGTATCTTACAGTCTCTTTTAAATAAAAATTTTTCTTTTTCAATAAAGTGGAGGGCTGCAGAGCTCAGGTGCTGTGCAGCAATGACATGTGCAGCACACGGGGGAGAACGCTGGCTCTGCATTGCAAAAACGCCTCCAGCTGCTGCCATCAAGGGTGCAGATGGGATCGGCATCTTCTGACCCTGGAGGCATTGCTGCAGTTTTACTTGCATCAAAAAAAAGGACAAAAATAATCGTTCAAGGTGAAAAACTAAAGATAAGATGCATCAGTTCACACCTGCACTGAAGTTAAGAGAAGCCAAAAGTTTGTTTTCTGACTTTCACAGGCCTCTGGTCACAGATTAGCATGTACTAGCAAGGAGAGTCAACCTGGAAAGTGTCAACACAGCAAAACGCTACAGAGCTAATAGCATAGAACTGTATCATGCTGATACACGAGGCAGCTTGTAGTAAACTAGGCTCTATAGCTTCAAAGAAAAAAAAAGGACTCTTTTCCAGAAGAATAATCCCCAAAATTGAGTTGCTCCAGGCTATGAAGGAACCGAGCCAGTTTGCTTATAACATAGCACAGGAATTCTGCCTTGGGCAAATCAGCTGCAACAGCAATGGAAGCAACATTCAGGAGACAAAGGAGGTGATTTCTGTCTTTATGTGGGCACCTACTATAGGCTGACAGGCAATATATCCAAGCCAGGCTCTCACCTTGGTTAAGTAATAACTCCCAGTACACAGCACTTCACATTTGTAAACACTGAAAAGCATCAGCAGCAAGAGGATGCCTAAAGGAAACTTGGTGCAGATCAGGTATATAATTTGCAGTAGTTACAGAGCAAGCCTAGGAGAGATGTGGAAAAAAAAAACCCATAGCAATAAAGTGTCCGATTTACTGTAGCTCTGAAGAACTTAACAGATGCACAGGATGCAAAATTTCAAGATATAAACACTTTGCCAAACCTGTCGTGCTACACCAGAGGCTGCAAGAAAACAGCTGGTCCAGCAAACGCTTGTCAGCACTGTGCTTATCTCACTCACTCTTATTAGCATTTGACCCATTCTAATGCATTTAAAGGGCAGCTTTGTTTGAGGCTGTTCATATTGCATGAGCTTATTGAAATAATTGATCTGATGACAGGATCCTTAACACTAATGACAGCAGAAGAAAGATGAAAGTAAACTGAGAGAAAACACTTTGACCAAAAGAAATCTTAAATCTAATTTTCCTGTTGCCATTGTGAACTGGGAAAAAATTGCCAAAAGTTTTTCAAGCCTAACCATCAACAAAAAGGCAGAGAAAATGCAGAAAGAGAGTAAATGCCTTTTTGTCTTTAGACAGAATTTAGATCAAGCATACAATATTCTGTGCTGCAGTCAGAGATGTGCAAGGAGAATAGGTCCAGTTTGGTTCAAATGTTTGAAGAGGTTGGTCCCGAGGTTGGATATACACCATAACGATGTTGGTGAATTTGAAAATCAGTGACTTTGGCAAATATCTCAACAAGGCAGGAACTATGCAGCATTTTAGTGCTCCCACTACTCTTATACCTAAAACAATGATTCTGCAGGTTTAACAGATCTTAAAAGCTCTTTACTAACAGCTATACTCTACTGCTGAGTAATTGTGAGGTAAAGATGCTTACTCGCCAAGGACACTTTCTTTGGCAGAGATTGAATGAAACTCAGTATTTCTTAAGCCTCCAGGATCTGTTCTTACTGCACCTCTGCTTTCTGCTTTCCCAGTCCCTTGCAGTCTTTTTGCTGTCAGCTCTGCTACACAATCCTCCAAGATACAAAAATAAAAAAAAAAAAGAATTGATCTTAAAATAATTCAAATAATATATATTGCCCTCCTTGCCCAAGCATTCAGCAGGTCTAGTATAAAATAATGTATAATTTCTAACATATTTATTGTATTCTTCTAATCTTCAGGCCTTTTTTTTTGCCTGCTTATGTTATTAAAACACTGATTACTTTAAACATGACATTGCTCTATTCTTATAATAGGATTCTCAATAGCTATAGAAATTTATCCCACATATGACCCTTAAGCCTTATTTAGAATGATCTCTTCTACGGGTGACAAGGGACTTTGAATTTCATGGGCCATTTAATCTTTAGCCTTCACCACAACTATATGGGTTGCCCCTGAATTAGAAGTATAGCCCCTATGAAGCTGAAACATTTAATGGTAAAGCATTAAAACTTTCACACAGGCCACTGAACAGGCAATAGGTGAAAACTTGTAGTGACTACTTACCTTAGAGAGGAACAACAACAAAAAAACTTAGTTTATTTTCCTAGCGGTGCAGGATGTTTCGGGCAACAATTCCTTCCAAAGAGTCACTATGCCACAAGCTCACACGTTCTGCTACTCCGGGGTTTATTGTAGGAGCTGGAAGAATCAATCTAAAGGCTTATGTGAATGATGAGAAGTCTCATTTTCATTTGCAAGGACAATGCTCACAGTCACAGTGACCTTAGTGACAATCACAGCAATCGCTGCCCATCTGGAGAGAAGCAGGAGGGCATCGGATTCAGCTCTAAATCTTTCCCTTCATACTCTCATGTACATACTGTCTTAGGAGAGGTAGATGATAAACCTGGTAAGAAAACTAAGTGTAAAGGCACATTTTGAAGGTCTAAAGGAAGAGCAAAAAGGCCTCCTAAAGGATTCAGATGTGCCCTTTTTGGAAGTCAATATCAGAAGCTTTAAATAATTTAAACAGTATTTAGTTGGTATCTGAACTATGTATCCCTTTACATTCTCTATATATGCCTTTATATATCTACTTCTGGACAATAAAATATAGGACTCTTTTCATTTCATAGAATCATAGAATCATANCGTATCCCTTTACATTCTCTATATATCCTTTTCTATATTCATTTCTGGACAATAAAATGTAGGACTCTTTTCATTTCAATGATTTGCACGAGAAGGCTGAAATACAAAGGTGAGGCTAAAGCCATTCACATGTGCAATAAATAAATCAGCCACAAATACATAACCCCACGCAGCCTTCTCTACCTCCCAGTCGTTCTAGGCTTCACAGTGTTAATAGATATTTAGTTTTCATAGCATGAAGATAAGTACCTGGAAATATAATTCAAGGGGAATATTGGAAGCCCCATTTTACATTATCTTCTCTTTGATTTATATATGAATTATTTATTAGATGTCTTCTGGCCCTGTTTTAAAAGGTAAGAAATCACACTGGGAAGGAAAGAGAACACAGGTAACAAGGCACAAGTATTCTCAAGAGACTGGATTCCCTCCGGTTTGTTAATCCTAAAACTTGTTGTTATACAACAAATTGGCACTTCTCAGCACGCAGCATCCCAGCATCCAGGTTTGAAGTCCATATAGAAGTCTTCCGTAACGATGAAAGTATTTTCTGTTTTGCAGTTAACAGTGTAATAAATCAATACGAAACAAGAGCAGTTATTAAAAACTGTATTTCCCACCCCCCCCCAACAGTTACATTTTCAGTGAAAAGATTAAACCACATGAACACTTCACTTCTCTCTTTGAAAAGATTTAACAGCTCAGAAATGCCATAGATACACATGGAGGATGCATGTCAGCTCCACAATGACAGGCCACCACAGTCCAGCCCATTCACTCCAGCCAGCACCCAGAAACACACGTACCCCCTTAAATTAACCCTTTAAGGGCTGCCCCTTTGCACCAAGGTTAAAATTAAAGTGCCTCTTAGGCAACCAGGTCAATATTTAAAGACTCATTTGGGTTAATTCCTGGTTTCATTTTAATAAAGAAATTTCCCACCCAGCCCCAATAAACAGGGGTAAAAGATTAACTTTCACATTGAAACTTCACACAGTTGCAACTGAATCACAAGGATCTTTTTCATAAATAGGTGTACAGTTGTTCTCGTTACACAATATTTACTTGTTCAAGATAATTTCCCTCCCCATTCTCAAGTCCCTTCTTTCTCTTGCATACATCCCACCGGCTTCCTTCAAGCTCTTCCCCACCTTGAGACCATTACAGCATCTTCTCGTCATAACTTCTTGCCATGAAAATGGTCACGTTGTCACAGTCAGATTCCAGAATTATTATTCCACAAAATTAACAACCATACGAAAGGAACCAGGAACAGGTGAATGGAGATCTGCTCAAATCAGTTTTGAAACATCTCAAAAATCAGTGCAACTTGCAGGAAAATCTAGTTTTGTAAAAATGACCTGTACGTACTAAAGAAAATGAAGTGCTAGGCTTTTGGCAGCAGTGCTAGAAACTTCAGGCATTTTGTGTGCAAATTCAAACACAGTCGGTGCACGTCCTGAAGTTTCACCACAGGCTCTTTAGTTTGTAAATACTTCCACGTGTGTTTTAAGGGGCTGCAACTGCTACCAGAATAAGCCTGAAAGCATCACGGAAACTTGTGACTAGAAAGCTTAGTGCAGTGCTACTGCCTCTCTTGGACCAGTGCCTAAAGAAAATAGTATTATCTCAGGATCAAGATAAATTCCATCTCACTGAACTGCTGCAGGGAGCCAAACCACATATAATTTTTCAAGTGATTAGGAACTTAGTTCATTAAAGCCCAGTGAAACTTGGATTTAAGCTAATGGTTACTAATTTTCCCTTCTACATGCAGCAATTAAAGGGTTAAAGTGGAACTCTATGTAGTATTTGAAACAGTTCACATATTCTCTATACAAATTTGGCAAATTCATAGATCTTATTCTTGCAATTCCTGCAAAATACGTACAGCTCCTCTGTTAGAAGCAAAGGGAGAAGCCACCTGAATGACCAGATTTTCCAGGAGGACACAGTACAGCCCACAGAGAGGCACAGAACAGCTGCTGATCTCCGTGTTCCAGCTGAAACAGGTAGACTTATTGCAGTAAATATGCTTTAGACACACGCTCCCAAAAGAGCTTGAGGCCACAGAGCAGATGAGGATGGAAAACCTGACCGCATTGGGAACACCACGGCCAGCAGGAAATTAAAAACATGATTTCAAAGCCAATCAAAAATAAAACAAATAAACCCAAAAAGCAAGCATGTATATGTGCGCGTAGATGTAATAAATACTGCAAAGCACATTTCTCTTTTTCCCCCAAGTCAGTAATAACCAATGCACCAAAATACCAGCTTTTTGCAATGAAAAATGTTGATGTCAGCAGAATACCTGCAAGCCAACTGAAGAGAAAGTATTTGCATTGCCAGCCAAGCACCCCTTGCTTCCAGTTCTAGGCAGCCAATCAAGCTCTCTTCAAATTCACAAGTTTGACCTAAATAAGCACCACAGCATGAAAAGCTTCTTTAGAAGTAGGATGTCAACAGACTTATTTTAAAATACGAAATAAAATGAGAAATAAAAGGTTTCCATTGGTCAAGTTTAAAAAATTGTCTTTCTTTAGCCAATAACAGTCTGTCCCTTTGAGCCAATCGAAAATACATCTTTAGGTTTGTCCTTAATTAACACAGCCCAGCTGAGTAGCAACAATGCATAGGAACAGATGGCTGAGATGCATTCTGAGGGTTGGGCAAAGGGAAGCAAAACTAAAAAAGAAAAGGACTAGTATGGAAAAACCAGGGTGGGCCAAGGAACTTATTTATGCTCAGCCATCCTCCTCTATCTTCAGGAATCTCACTGTCCTCTCCAGTTCTGTGCTGCTCAGGTACCCTGTAGTTACTGTCTTCTATCTTCTGTCTCTGATCTGGAAAATGCCGTCACAACATCCTCAGCACCTGCAACAAAAGATACAGAAAAACAGGGACCACAATTATTCCCTTTAAAAAAAAAAAAAACAAACAGTGGATAAGTGCATCAGGAAGACTGTCATCCAAATCATTATGAAATCAACAGGAAAGGAAAGAAAGGACAGAAGGAAGAGAAAGCTGTGTTTGCTTGTTTTAATGGGGCTGGAACTTGCTGTTCCAAACATTTCAGATTCACATTTAAGATTTTATTTTACAAACCAAACAAAGAAATCAGCTTGCTTTTAAAGACAACTAAGATTTCCTTGCTTTTGCACATTTCCAGGAAACAGAGCTTGAAAAAATAAATGGAGAGATGGAATGTGGAGATGATCCTTTTCTGGTTTCATTGCCATGCAGGCGTCTGTACGGCAAGAGACACTTGTGGAGCTTCCTTAAAGCAGGGAGAACTCTCCATCAAAACTTGCACTGCCCTGTGCATCAGACTTGCCTTTAAAACCACTTCTAGATATTCTTTCCTGGTTGTTCTTTTTCACTTTTAAGAATAAAATAGTTTTAACAGGCCAGATGAAAGGCTGCTTCTTCACTTAAAAAAAATTTAAATGCTCTTTATAAACTAACAGGTATTAAAAAGGTCCCATTCTTTAACGGAAACAGTATTCTCTTTCAAGCTGAAGGTTTCCATTTACCCAGTGAACAGATACAGCTTTTAAGCAATGCTTTTATCTCTAGCCTGAAGAGATCTTTTCTACAAGAATTTAATCTGTGGACTTTCTCAGATCTTGTTCTTTTTTTTTTTTCCCTTCAGTTGAGGCTATCAGCTGTGTATAATTACCATCAAAAGTCACATCCCCTAAGCACATAAAGATGCTATTACTTACCGAAGCAATGTCTCCAAGTCTTCACAAACTAGGCTGATATCTCAAGTGGGCATTTATAGTCAAAAGACCTGTATGGCTTAAGAATGATGTCTGATATAGGCATGTAAAGAACAGCATACACTGGGCTCTAGCTCTTCAAAAGATACCTTAGAAAAAGGATAACTCTCTGGACTTCCTAACTAGAGAGAATACCCTCATGGACAATTAGGGAGAAACATCTTAGGACAATAGGGAAAAAATACAGCATAGAGTGGTGTCAAAGCAATGCTTTAAATGAGTGTCTGCTGTCTAGACAAGAACTGTAAAGCAGCCCTGAAGGGCTGAGTGCAATACTTCTAATTTCTGGTAAAAATGGGATCCCTGAGGAAGTCAGATAAAAGCAAATGCTCTCCTTTTTCTATAGGTCCTCCAGCTACAGCGATCCAGATGATTAGAAAATATGACCAACACTCCAGTTACTGCTGGTAGAGTTTTAAACAATTATTTCCTCCATTCAAAATTTAAGGGCAACAGATGACAAAATGTCCATTTTGTCCTTCATTAATTAGTCAGGTCCGCTGGGAATCATTTTCTGTAATAAGGTTTTCTTCAAAGCCTATATTGAAGGATTAGACAACGAAGTAGGAAATGCCAAATGCAACAGAGGCTGCCCTGCTCCATCAGATAACACTGATCATCAGCTCTACAGTTCTTCTCTTGCTGGAGTTTGGAAAGCTCGAATTCAAGCTGGATGGAGCCTCCAAAGTTTCACCTGGATTCTGGGTACAATAAAGATGCCTAACAGAAGAATTTCTTATATGCTATAGCGTCAGGGATGTAGGTAAAGATTTTACTTTTTAGTAGTCTAATTCACTCTTTAGTTGGACCCAAGAAGTAGTAAAGGCTCAAAAAGATACTTCCCAAATTCCAGAGCAGTCATTTTCAAAGAAATGCTCAACTGAATGGTAGGGATTTCAGCTTATGTCAGAATACAGTGCACAATTTTGGTGATTATACATACATAAACACCACATTTAATGCAAGTTACAAAATAAGGCTATCCCTATTTTCTACTGCCCTTACAGTGCAAGTAGGACTTTATGCTTTTTCCAGTTTTCCCTAAGGATCAGTTAGATGAGGTGACTTTGGATCCTTTAACAACCCATCTGGAATTAAGAGCATTAAGAGAACAGACAGTAGGACATGGTCAGCTTTTCTAAAATATTTCTGCATGAAAGACAAAGGGGAGGGTGGGGGAAAGAAAAAACAATCAAATCTATTAAGCCCTTACAATGTATTCCTTACTACACTTTTCCTACAGGCTTGCAAAATAATTTTTCACCCACAGTAAATGTTTCAAAACTACAGTCTGCCCAAGATGATGCTTAAACAAGCAGCAGTCTAGAGCAGAATTCATATGCAGACAGCTCCTAGATACGGCATTTCCTGCTCTCCCAATCCTTTGAATGAGAGAAAATTTAGGAACACATTCCAAGCTTTTTCTTTTGCTGGTAGCAAACTCGGGGAAAGGGAAGGACAAGTTCTAACCTGTGACACTGCTCAGGAGCAGCGACCTGGGAATGTTTTTACCTGTTACACAAGGACGCTGCAAGCAGGAGGCTGTTATCTCCAACTGCAACATTCAACAAACGGCTCCCTAGAAAAGGATGGTTGTAGATTCCCCTTGCTAATATCTTAAAAAATAAACCAATGCTTAAAAAATATGCCTACATTTGCTTTTATACATACTCAAAGATGTTGTTTATACATCCTCAAGAAAGAAAATATTAAGGACCAAGCAGTAATTTGTTTTTCATATGCAAGACCCATATTTTATAGACATACATCAAAACCTGCTCTGATGCTCCTTCTTGCCAACACTCAGAAGCCCTGCAGTCTTCTCCCTTTTCATCTCCTGCACAAACTGTTTGTTCCTTGATCAAAACGTAAATGATATATAGCACTAGAATCCAGTTCTGAATTAACAAGTTGCCACGTTGACATTTTTTAAGAAAAAACTACTAGGCTCTACCAAAAAAATAATTTTACTTGCAAGAATTCTGAAAAACACACATACGCCAGAAAGAATCAGGAGTAAATATATTTGAAAGCAGTAATGAAGCAGGGGCACAAAAGCACAAGGCGTGCTGCTGTATTTCGCCTGCATCCCTTTAATGCGGAGAAGCCTTTGGGATGCGGATCCCAGCAGCTGGGGTTTCTTAGCAACCGCAAAATCACAGATGACGCCACAGTAGCGCAGGGGATGAGCTGGATTACTTAACAGATGTTGATTGTTTTCCTCAGATTGTCCCTCTCCACAGTCTAAAAAAAATAATTATATCCTTGTGCAAGCAATATGGAGAGAAAGAAATATATTCCAGATAATTGTACAATTGCATAAACCCACCGGCCAATTTTTCTGCCTGCAAATGCAGCTTCCAGCCCTGTTCCCATGCGCGGCTTTACTGTGGCTTGTGTTCAGCACTTTAAAACACATGAGGAGCAAAAATAGCTCCAGGCACAAGGGAAGCTGGGGATTCTGCACTTCATTTTGCCTTTCACAATCAAACAGCTTCCACCAAGCTGCAGGTCCATCCTGAGCCAGCTCCTGGGCTGATTTTTTAAGCAGGCCTGGCAGAGCTTTAGTGCTAGAGTCACTGTTAATACGAACTCCTGTTAACCTGCCATTTCCTGGACCTTGTATTGGAAAGGAGAAAGAAATCAAAATAAATGAATACAATTTTAAAATTGCAGCTGGTACTGAGACAAGAAAAGAGAAAAAGCCAAATTTTGTAAGTTATGCTATGTTTGGGTGCAAGGGGGAGGAAAGAAGAGTGCAATAAAGAATATAGTATAAAAAATGGGAGAAAAAATGTGTGAATATCATAATGTTTATGGAATATTATTTATGATAACATTATATNCAGTATAAAAAATGGGAGGAAAAAAAAGTGTGAATATCATCATGTTTATGGAATATTATTACTTGTATCCTAATGAGGATGCAAGCAGAACAGGTCTGGAACTCAAGTTCTCCACAGCTGAAGGTAGCTGCATCGTCACAGCTTCACTCCTTCTGTGCTGCCACCAGTATAATTACAATAACTAGAGCTTTGAAGTNACATTATAACGAGGATACAAGTAGAACAGGTCTGGAACTCAAGTCCTCTGAGTTAGCTGAAGGTAACTGCATCATCACAAATTCACTCCTTCTGTGCTGCCACCAGCATAATTACAATAACTAGAGCTTTGAAGTGCTCTGAAGCCTTGAACAAAGCTAAACACATAGTTTTTACTATAACATCATCAATAGTTGATAAACTAGCTTCCCATATGGGGTTTTTTAACTGAGGACAGGCAAGTGTTTGAGAAACAAAGTGGGTAAGCAATTTGTTAATGGAAAAAACATATAAATTATCTTTCAAAGGATGATGACCACTGGGTGAAAGGGAGGTTACTGCTGTACTTTCTCAAGGGTTGCATTTATACCAATTTTACTCCCATAAATGATGCTGGAACAGAAAATAGTCGTACTCTAACAAAATTTACTGGCAATGCAAAGTTAGAAAGTTCAGCCAAAAAGCCATGAAGCAACAAACCACAGAGGAATGAACAGGGTGGCAGAGGAGACCAGAGAAGTCTACAAGGGTCTGGCTGTATTTCGGAAGGGCAGAAATAAAGAAAAATACTAAGAAGCAATGCACATTCCTGTGCCCCATGGTACCATTTTAGACACTATTAAATAGGTTTTATGCACTGTTCCCAACAGTTATAGGCCCTCCTGAATTCCTTTTGTTTTTTTTGGTAGAGGAGTTCATTTGCAGGAATTACATGCAAGCCAGTATTTGCAAGCGCCTCAGGCAACTGCATTTAAAAAGACAACGTGATCTAGCAAATAAAAGACAATATTACCCTCAAGACAAACAAACAAGCCAGTGGGTAACCTGAGGGGCAGAACACCCAACAGAACACTCACCTTTCAATAAAGGCTGGAGCCTACACTGATTTCTTCTATTCTCACATTAAAGATCCAATTTTATATTTAAGGAGGTGTCACAAACAGCAAGACATCCCTTCTCCAAACAGCACCAGCCACATGGGAACTTCCTACAGGCTCTTAAATCTGATGCTAGTATCAAGTTAGGAGTACAGGACCATTTACTTCACCCCCAAACTGATGGTTTCCAGACAATGGAAATCCAGCCCCTTTTTACCAGTGCCCTCTGGCTTTTCCATCTCAGGACCTTATTTTATATTCACTAACAAAAGAGCCTGTATATTAGTCAGCACTTCTCCATTCCTCAAGAATATCGGAAGGTCACACTCCACGACCAGGATACAAAAGGCAATAATGTTTCTCAGGTCTAGGACCAATTTGTTCCCGGTCTTGCAAAGACAGAGGATACCTACCCCGACTTGGCATATAGGAGGGGGCAAAATGCTACCAGAGAAGGAGCCATTTTCTAAGAATCCTAGGGTGAACTTACTGATAGTACCTCATTTTTTGCAAAAAATGGAACAGGAAAAATACTATAATCTGTACCAAATTAATATCAATAAACACCATGATTCTTCACTGAAAGCAGGCAGAAAATAAACGTTCCATTCCACGTAATTTTCATATATAGTTAATTATTAAAATGTCTATTTTGGGAGCTTTTATTTTATTTATTTTTTTTTTTAAGAGGGGATGGCAGAGAAAGAATGGATGTTTTGGGACCACATTTTAGGCCTCTGAATGAGCTGTCAGCAAAAATAGAGGAAGGCTGCTGGTACAAGGAACAGAATTCTGCCAGCACAAGGGCCCTATCACGTATCTGAGAGAGTCAATCCCATAAAAAAAAACTTTAGATGAAGCTTTCCACTGTGGGAGACTCCCCTGAATGACTCCGTATGCGGAGATCGGAGCAAAGGAGACAGAAGCAGCAGCAATAACAAGAGAGAAACACTGTACAAGCAAAAGCACGTCTCAGAGTTCTTAACCGAATTTATTTAATCCTCACAGGAGTTTTAGGCTTAGTTGAGCAATTAGGAATTTCAGTGCAAGGTTTGACAGCGCCTTAAACTACTGTGTAATAACCTCTGGCAATTCATTTTCCCCTCCCTATGACGTCTATCTCCAATCCAGGTATTCATTCATGTTCTAGCAGAAAAGTGTGTCTGCCAGGCATTTTTAGCTCTTGGAAGAGACAGCACTAGGGACGTGAGGAGCATGCCTAGTCACATCTCAATGACCTGAAAACAGAATGGAAAAATTCTCTCCTGAAAAATATTTCTCTTGCTCAAGTAAGGATAAGAGAGCAATGAAGGAATGAAAGGGATCCTCCCCAGCAGCGCTTCCAGAAGCCACTTACAAATGGTTATTTCTGAAGATCCTGCAGCAAGAAAAACTGGGGGACATCTGTCCAGAAAAGGCTCATCCACATTTCTCAGCACAAAAGGAGTTTTTGTTCAAACACAGTCCAGCAACCCAAACTACCTGGAGTTAAATGAAACCAACCTAACAAGTCTGCTAATGAAGCAATCCCACAGCAGTGTGTGCTCATGTACCAGTGCAAACATTTCCAGGGAATATAGTGGAGGTTTCCCCACGGTGAAAGGGGAGCAGGGATTAAAGTACTAATGAATAGTGCCTCTATGAATACTGCCTCTGCTGCAGTCTCACTTGGCTCCCACAACGGATGTTTTCTTTCAAACCAAGTGAAAAATTGAAGAAGCAGAGCCCAGGTTATGAAGTTAAGCTGCACGTTGCCAAAAGTCCATTACGGAGACAATGGGCCCATGAACCACATCTACATTTAGCACATCCTTCACTAAGCTCTGCACTTCCACTAATTAAAGCATAGAACAATGAACAAGGTATACATGAGACCTGACCTTCCATACAGTTTCTCTCTCCACAGCCTTCCCTTTTCCTGGGCACACATTTCTACACCAAAATAAAGATTTGCATGTATCCAGCGAAATATTCCCCATCTTCTCTCACCAGCAAAGCACTCATTTCCACGGTTGTTCTTGAAGCCTCAGACTTTCTTCTGCCTCACACTTTCATCTCTGATAAGTTAACACAATTCAACTGGTAGGGCTTTGCCCTCCCTTAAAAAACAGTGACAGTCTTAGCTCATTCGCCTTCCGAAGGACAAACAAAAAAACACCAAATGAGAACCCTGCTGCAATTATGTGCTAGTTGATGTTGGTTGGGTTGCAGAATTTAGTACTTTTATACTTTTACACCACTTGGTCTTCAGTGTTGGCAAGTCCAAATGATCCGATGGCCAAAGGACTAGTGATTGAAGCTGCACAGCAGCAGAGCCTGTAGACAGGCACTGTGCTGAACACATGCACTGGCAGCAGTTAACCTGATTTCAGAAAATGATACCCAGATGACTCAAGTTAATGTTGGCAAGTACTAAGCTACAGCAACATCAAGCCAGGACGGATTAAAACCACTACTTGAACACAAAGCAGGATGTTAACTGCAACATCTAATGGCTATTTCCAGATGTCCCCTGAAAGACAAGTGGATTTACACAACTCACGTCCTTGCAGTCACCTGCAAAATTAAGAGACCCCAAAAGCTTTTGGAGATCAGAGGGTTAAATGTGTCATGAGCATGCCTGAAGGATGCTGAGCTGAAAAATGAAGTTCCCTTTGCTCAACACTTATATGCGCTCTTGTTCAGTCACCTTCCAACAATTATCTCCTAAACATTAATTCTTCTCTCAAATTCAGAGTCGTCTGACGTTCTAAAAATACAGCATGCGCTGCAGAGAGGAGGAACACATTAAGATAAGCTTTGTGTTCAAAAGAAGTACACCGAGAAGAGCTCCAGCATTTCCAATTCTCCACCACTATCAGATATTTCATGGCAACATTCTCCCTCTTAATTCACACTCCAAGCAGCAGTCTTCATTTTTAATACCTCCCATCCACAGAATGCGTCTGACCTAGCCGAGACACGCGTTTGCNGCATTTCCAGTTCTCCACCACTATCAGATATTTCATTCTCCCTCTTAATTCACACTCCAAGCAGCAGTTATCAGTTTTAATACCTCCCATGCACAGAACGTGCCTGACCTAGCCGAGACGCACGTTTGCCTCTCGGCTTTGTCCTCCCAAAGGAGCCAGCTCCTCCAAGAACCAGCGTGACACTCCTGTTGCTATAGGAACACCGAGCTGTAATCACCAAGGTCTTAGCATAATTCACATATCAGGCTTACGAGCTGCAGAGCTTCCATTTGCAGATTCACCATGGAGCAGTGACTTCAGACACCACATACTAACCTATCATTTAAAAATGTACATAAATAGGAACCAGGTAATATGAATTTTTATGCAAGAGGTGTTTTTCTGCACTCAACTTCCTATGGAGCATTTGGCTTGTGATATAAATTTGTAAGGAAGCTTTAATTTCATTAGTTCAGTCTGAAGAAACCTAATGAGCCCAAGCTGCTTTAGTTCTTGCTGCAATGCAGGGAAGAGGACTAATATGTAATACCTCAAAACAGCTCACATCAGATCATATCTAACCTGTCATATACAGTGGTTCAATAGAGATGTCTCTGTGTTTCTCAGATATTATTGAAGCCATAAATAACAAAAATAAACAAAGAAAAAAACGATTATAAAAAAATGGAACAGCAAAACTAAAATTTAGCCTCTTGGACAGCCAAGTACTTAAACCTAGAGATTTAAAACTTTTCTTCAGGCTTTTTCTGGGTTACCGAAATTTCACCTCCTCTGTTAGTAGTTCACCTTTCATAATGTGAAGTATTTTTGATGCATGATGCTGAGCTGAGCCTTGGCTGTCATGAGCACATCGTGTCTGTCTGGATAGATTATAATAAGAATAAAATGGGTGAGCAGACCAAGTATTAATAAATACAGCCAAAATTCCAAGTTGTGAACAGAACTCAGACATCTGAACTGTCTTAGCATTCCTTGCTATCGGGAAACTGCAGCCCATGTTTGGGAAACAGCACCTCTAGAGGGGTATATCACAGTCAGTGCACTTAAAGACTCAGTTTTTAGTCCTTAAAGCTTATTTTTTAAAGCTAGAAAACACATTCTGATCATTCAAGATCCCTTAATAAATATGTTGCTATGAATGCATACATATCTACTAGATACATTCTCTATTTCTTCAACACACAGCTTCCAACCAGGGTAGGGCCAGAGTACAGCACTCTCAGGTGATACAGAACAATTTCCAGGTCTGCACCAAGGTATCTAGACTGCTAGGGCCAAGAATGTCTTTATAAATCCATTCCCTGTATTGAAAAGAAATGGGGGGATGTATTAGTTCTCTCTGGTGCATGCCTGCTGAAGTAGGATGGTTCTAAAAAGAGGTCTGAAGTTAAGAGCAGTCTGTCTTACTACCGAAAAAAGAAAGGATTTTGTAATCCACTAACCTGGTAGGTCTTTCTAAATGACTCCTTGAACATACACCTTTCAGTTTTCTGAAGGCAGGTTGTATAATCACAAAAACAAACCAACCAACCAAAAAACACACACACACCAGAAAACAGGAAAGAAAATTCCTTTAAGCAACCTTGAAGAACAAAAAACATTAAGTACCTTCGTGTGTGGACTTGGGACGGGGCTTTTCAGTGCAACATAATGCCATCTAGTGGAGATGGAATCTCCCTCGAGATGGCAAATCTGGCACCTGATGAATTTATATATCAGTAATCAACCCCTCCTGCTTCACCAACATTAAATAGAGCAAAGGAGACTGTAACTGGGGGAGGTTGCTGCTGGATGATCCACTGTGCTCAACTTCCACCCTCAAATAGTATCACAGCAGAAAGCAAGCAAAGAGCAACATTAGCATAATTTAACTTACAAACCTGAAGAAATCTCTCAGGAATGAGAGTCTTGAACACGTTACAGTGGCTCATGCCTTCACAGCACATTACAGTTTCATCCTTCTCCAGAAGAAATTATATTTGGCTAGGTTTCTGCATTTTAATTTGTTCTTCATGCTATGTGCAACTTGATTTGGTAAGCTGGCATATTTGAATATGAAAAGGACCAACATCCTTCCCTCCCTCCCTTTTTTAAAATATTTGAGTATTATTTTTCTCTGTTCTATTTTCCCATAGCAAGAGAAACCTAACAGCTGGGTTATCAGTTTAATTATAATTTGTGAAGGCTGAAGATGGATACCACAGTTGAATCTCCCATTCAACAATCATTATCACGATTATACAAGGCAGTATCAACAGGGAAGACTTCATTCCTTACAGAAAAAGTCAAAAGAACCTTCAAGAACTTTAAGAAAATGATTCCTGAGAAATCGGTTTTTATTTATTCAAACATGGGCAAGAACATAAGTTTCTGAACAACATATGAAACTTATTTTTCCTGTGTTGTATGATCAGTAACTTTAGAAGCAGACTAGGTAACTGTTGGCCTCTCTTTGATTATGGAAAAACTTATAATTATGTAAAAATTATGCTAGAACTTAATTTTTTTAGTTGTGCCTTTTTGGTCAATCTTCCACAAGAATATCATCTGGGGAATTCTTATTTCTTAATCTCACTTTGATAGTTTCAAAACAGCGAGAAATGCAGTATTTTGGTCCTCCTTTACAGTGTTAAGGCAGGAATTTCGAAGTACTCAAGCAGTATTAGAATCTCCAAAGCCCTCCATGAAGTGAGAAAACAGTTTCCTAATTTTGTATATAAGCAAGCCAGGCATTTTAGGCAACAAAGATTAAGATGTGCAACAAATGGCTCTATAAAATATCCATCTTCCCTGTCTGGTCTTGCGTTTTCATTTCTGTTGTCTGCCAAAGTGCAGATAATTCAGCATACATTCTTATTATTAAAATGCAACCAATTTAGAGATAACTATTTTAGACAGCACCACAGCTGTCTGATAACTAAGGCAGTCTTTCTTGCTTCAATATACTGTCCTCCAGTTTAGAAGAGAAACAGCCATGGTTTTATTTTAGATCAGCAGACAAGTTTAAGAATTCTGAGCTAAAAATACACAAGCATATCTATCGCCATCTATCCCTTGCAGCTACGTGAAGAATGAACACACAAGCTTAAAACTGAAGAGCAAGTTTGTGCAGGCTCTTTCTAATGGTTTTCTAAATGACTTAGATCTATATTAAATTTCTGCTCAAGTCAGTTCTTTCTAGCATGCAAGCCTAAGTTTTCCTTCAAACCCAAATCCTAAAGTGTGATTGTGATCTGGCATAGGAAGAGGAAAGAAAAAAAAATCAAAAAGAATAATTTATGTTTAGAAAAAGAGTTATAGATCCAGAACAGCACCACGCAAGCATTTTCCAACACTTCTGTCGAAGGATTCACTAAAGCAACATGTAATGCCATTAACAAGAATAAATAAATAAATAAATAAAGCATACAGTACCTGACTAAATAAATTGGCACAATAAATACTTTATGATTTATCAGAACAAGCATGGATTTTTTACTGCAGCAGTTATGTCCTAATGGATCATAGCTTAAAGTTTGTTATGGGAACACTATTATTTTAGTATAAGATAGAAGCTTCTACTGGTGAACTACTACATGTAACATATTAAGCACATTGGATCATGAAATTCCAAGTAGTTATCCCAATTTTGTTCCTAACCATAGTTCTCTAGTTTAAGAATTAAATATGAAAATTTTTAAAAATTAGCTGATGCAGAAGACCTGTCCTCTGTACTCTGTAAGACAGGCTCTGAATTGCAGGANAAATAAATACATAAATCATACAGTACCTGACTAAATAAATTAGCACAATAAATACTTCATGATTTATCAGAACAAGCATGGCATTTTTACTGCAGCAGTTATGTCCCAATGGACCATATCTCAAAATTTGTTATGGGAACATTATTATTTTAGTATAACATAGAAGCTTCTACTGCTGAACTACTACATATAACATATTAAGCACATTGGATCATGAAATTCCAAGTAGTTATCCCAATTTTGTTCCTAACCATAGTTCTCTAGTTTAAGAATTAAATATGAAAATTTTTAAAAATTATCTGATGTAGAAGACCTGTCCTCTGTACTCTGTAAGACAGGCTCTGAATTGCAGGAATCTATGCAGTCTTGAATTTATCTACACCTGTAACAAAGATTAGTTTACAATTTATTCATACAGAACGCATTAAATTCAGGGGGAAGCTATGTAAATGCATTCGATTCATAGGATTTGGCTGTCAGTGTTTTGCATTATCAAGGAGAATAGGATGTTTAACAATGCTGCTCATCCTAAGGAATGCTTGGTATATGGCAGACAGCCTTTATGCATTAACATAGAACCACCTGTTGAACAGTACATGGTAGTTCTCCTCCACATATTGCAGAAGGAAATTAATTGCACGTGCCATAGATTTGGGGACAGTTTTAAAAGGTAGCATATTATTACATGAATATAGATGCCTACATTTAGTGTTTACTACTCAAAAATTAAATAAAAGCAGGGTAAATGTAAAGAGACAGAGGCTTTTTCCAACAGTTACAACCATCCCTTTCCGTCCGTGCCCAGTACTCACCCTGATCAATTGAGTGTTGAGGGAGCTGGCTAAGTTGGCTATTCACTACCCCCGCGTACGTGCGCAAGAACTCCTCTTCACTAGCGGTCAGCTGCAAATGCAGAGAGTCAGTCAAAAAAACAGAAAATGAAGGACTGAAAATATAACTTCTGACTTCGTAATAATAAATGTCATAGTTACCTCTGTTTCTACTGTTTAATAGTTTAAGCTAATCATTGTTTACACCTGTTACATATCAGCTTGCTACTAGTGTAATACATTTCTGGAGAGAGTCAAAGTCACCATAAAACATTTATTTTATAGGTTTGGTAAAATGAGCAACTCTACTGTACACAGAAAAATTATCAGATGCTCAGATTTAGTTTCAGGCATCACAAGCTTCATACATTTGAATTTTGCTTAAACATTATCTGAGTACAGATAATGACTAACTCAATGATGGCAAAACAGCTGCGCAATAAAACCAGACCATCACCTGCCCACCTTGGCAATCACTGTTTCAATTACTACAACATTGTGTCCAAAAAGCCAAAAAATAAGGGTTATGACAGGGCATCTTACATTTGATCCCATCTTCCTCAGCATGAGCAGGACTCTCACTTTCTGCTGAATATACATCTCCTCCGGACTCTTTCCGGGGACACCCTCACGGTTCATTCCCCTCCTGCCAGCTCCCAGATTCCTGAAAACATGGAAAGATCAAAACAACAAAAAATAGAGAGTTAACAGGGTGAAACATGAGCAGCAGGAGAGTTCAATTTCTACCTATTTTCACCAAGGGGCAGACTATGTAACAGCCTGGGAGACTCTGCATACACTACATGCTTGTTGAGAAAAAATTCCCTTAAAAGAAATCCAAACAGCTAAAGTGAGCCTTGTGCATGTAACTCAAATATTCAGAGAGACTGATGTTCACATCACTGCTAGCTCATTATCTGTTGTCACATTACTGCAGGGGTAGAAAAAGAGAATTCTAACAACTAGATGAAAGAATTACCCTGACAGAAGAGCTTGTGTTTTGATTTTTTTTTAAATAATCACAGTCAATAAGAACTACGATGCAACATAGTCACACAGATAAATTATGTATATTCTGAGATAGCTAAAAAAAAAAAAAAAAAAANGGTTTGGGGACAGTTTTAAAAGGTAGCGTATTATTACATGAATATAGAAGCCTACATTTAGTGTTTACTACTCAAAAATTAAATAAAAGCAGGGTAAATGTAAAGAGACAGAGGCTTTTTCCAACAGTTACAACCATCCCTTTCCGTCCGTGCCCAGTACTCACCCTGATCAATTGAGTGTTGAGGGAGCTGGCTAAGTTGGCTATTCACTACCCCCGCGTACGTGCGCAAGAACTCCTCTTCACTAGCGGTCAGCTGCAAATGCAGAGAGTCAGTCAAAAAAACAGAAAATGAAGGACTGAAAATATAACTTCTGACTTCGTAATAATAAATGTCATAGTTACCTCTGTTTCTACTGTTTAATAGTTTAAGCTAATCATTGTTTACACCTATTAGGTATCAGCTTGCTACTAGTGTAATACATTTCTGGAGAGAGTCAAAGTCACCATAAAACATTTATTTTACAGGTTTGGTAAAATAAACAACTCTACTGTACACAGAAAAATTATCAGATGCTGAGATTTAGTTTCAGGCATCACAAGCTTCATACATTTGAATTTTGCTTAAACATTATCTGAGTACAGATAATGACTAACTCAATGATGGCAAAACAGCTGCGCAATAAAACCAGACCATCACCTGCCCACCTTGGCAATCACTGTTTCAATTACTACAACATTGTGTCCAAAAAGCCAAAAAATAAGGGTTATGACAGGGCATCTTACATTTGATCCCATCTTCCTCAGCATGAGCAGGACTCTCACTTTCTGCTGAATATACATCTCCTCCGGACTCTTTCCGGGGACACCCTCACGGTTCATTCCCCTCCTGCCAGCTCCCAGATTCCTGAAAACATGGAAAGATCAAAACAACAAAAAATAGAGAGTTAACAGGGTGAAACATGAGCAGCAGGAGAGTTCAATTTCTACCTATTTTCACCAAGGGGCAGACTATGTAACAGCCTGGGAGACTCTGCATACACTACATGCTTGTTGAGAAAAAATTCCCTTAAAAGAAATCCAAACAGCTAAAGTGAGCCTTGTGCATGTAACTCAAATATTCAGAGAGACTGATGTTCACATCACTGCTAGCTCATTATCTGTTGTCACATTACTGCAAGGGTAGAAAAAGAGAATTCTAACAACTAGATGAAAGAATTACCCTGACAGAAGAGCTTGTGTTTTGATTTTTTTTTAAATNCCTGAAAGACTGAAAATGCATCTGATTCTTAGTACTGTAGTACTGCATACATTTATTTTTGAAATAAAATAAAAAACAGTACCTTGAGAGAAAACGGTGCTGCATTAATATCAGAGAAATCACTTTGGAGGAAAAAAGCACAGGCAACAGTACAGGACTGTCCTTTACAACCTCATCTCATTTCTTCATTGGTCTATCCCCCTCTAGTATAAACTATGTTTATACCTCAAGCATCACATTTTTTCCTCTATATAAAAAAAGAGAGCCCTCAGGTCTTGTAAAATAAAATATTTGAAAACAAGGTTTTTTCCTCTTTTTTTTTGGATCGTTTGGAAAATTCTACTAAGCAATACGTGTTATACTACAGTGTTCATCTGCCAGGTTAGAGCAATTTCTGCTGTTCCAGCATTTCCAAATCGCAGCCTGTCAGTCTCCAGGAAACTCAGACTTGGAGCCTAAGCAGGAAGAGCAGCAGCAGCCGCGTTTGGTAACATCACGATTAGTCGACAGCCCCGTCTGACTGGATCATTTGGAAAATTCTACTAAGCAATACGTATTATACTACAGTGTTCATCTGCCAGGTTAGAGCAATTTCTGCTGTTCCAGCATTTCCAAATCGCAGCCTGTCAGTCTCCAGGAAACTCAGACTTGGAGCCTAAGCAGGAAGAGCAGCAGCAGCCGCGTTTGGTAACATCACGATTAGTCGACAGCCCCGTCTGACTGGAAAGTTCAACTATGAAAGAACTCATTTAGTGCTGCAGCAATAGAAGAGAAGCCAATTATAATTTCTAGATGAAGAAATCAGAGAAAAACATGCAACATTTTTAGAAGTAATCACAACATTTTGTTGTATAAATTATCATGACAATAACACGCATACATGTATGACATGTTTGGAAACATAAGGATATACTGACTGGTTTAGCAGAATTACAGCACAAAATGCCACAAATTAGCAACTACCCTGAAAGCAGTTGGTTTCTAAAACCAATTCTAGCAGTATATCACATTCGTATTGTCTTGGGCTCAAATCTGGATTTTGAATTCTGTAATATGAATAGATTTAGTGTATACTGACATTTAACTCAAATAACTAGGTTAGCTTTAAGAATAATTTGTTTAGAGAATGACTGCACCTCTCTCCTTCCAAATACCCCCCCAAAAAACATTAAGAAATACAGAAGCAAAGCCTAATAGGTCAACTGATTCAGAGACAGAGACCAAATCCTTGCAAGTAATTTAATATAGGACAATAGCCATGTAACGGTGCATCACTTGGCAGAGACAGGCTGTTCACATCATACAAATAAGTCAGAAGAAAAAAATCAAATTTACAGAAGAAAACAACTATATAATAGTAAAGAAAAGTCATATCCCCAGTCCCTGCATCAGAGGTATTGCTCAGAGTTTTCTGGAAGTGGAGATTATTTATCCAGAGTCAAAACAATCTCCTTATTGCAATATGGTAACACACCTATGGTTTAAAAATAAATTATATACCAATAGGTGGCAGTACCTGCAAACACTAAGAAAATGCCCCGCTTACAAGGCTAGTCTATGAGTACAAGACAACACAACACACCTTTACCCATGAAGAACAAGAAAAACTTACCAAAATGTAACTGCTCTGCTTTCTCAAGAAAGCTATATATGATCAAATATTACTTAGGAGGATTATCCCTAATTTTATAACCCTTTCTGGAAGGCATATGTATATAAAAAATACAAAGATACATGTGGGTACACATACCCACACACACTTTCTTCATATATATGCATATAGGAAAAGAAAGCCCCCTTACTCATTCTCTTCCCAAAGGAGGTTTCTAAAAGCCAAGCCATTCTTTATCCACAACATTTGCAGCCTATCCATACCAATGACATTCCCAGGCACTTGAGAATGGAATGCATTCAGGCTTTGCATTCTCTAAAAGGTTTTCAACATAAAACTCAACTCTCTGGAAACGCAAATAAAAGTAGCTGCATGTCATTTCTTCTGGATTAAAAAAAAATACATGCTTAACTCACCAAAGAATAAAGGAAAAAAAATCTTCTCAAACTGGAGAAAAACAGGAAGGCAAGTATGGTGACTTTGACCAAAATTATTGTTTTCAACTATGCATATGTTAACTGATACAGCAATTATGAGGATGGCACTAGAATATTGGGTTGGAAAACACTTTGCACAGAACTTTTCAGACCAACCTCATCGTGCAGTCACCAACAGCTAACAGTTATACAGGGCTTTTCCTTTTAAGACTCGAGAGTTGTTTCTGAACCTATTTTATGACTAATATGGGATACCAGGGCTTGGTAAGAATTCCTAAGTCTCGCCATCCCTTTCACGCGCCCGTAATGCAGCCGGTTGCAGCTCTCCAGGGAAGGGACCGTTCCTGCTGCGTGGCTCTTCTCCACCCCATGCAGATGTCACCACTAGCAGAGAAACAAGCCAAGAGCCGTGCAGAACTACCCAGCTATCCCATGTACCAGACTTGGAGAGAGGCTGTATCCAAAACACCCCCAGCTTCACCTGCAGCTCTTACCAACAAGTGCTGCAAACGGCGGAGTTTTACCAGTGACTCCAAGAATCACTTACCTCTCCCAAAAACAGGTTACGAAAGGCCTATTTAACCCATACATTTCTCCTTCACTAATTAGTTCCCAGTATTTGTGACCTCTGAATACGCAATGCAATCCCAAGAAAGACCATCTGCAGCACTGACAACAGGGCCATTTACAATAACTATTTTTTCTCATTTCTATGGATCAATCACTATCTCTGCACACTCACCACAACGGTAAGAACTCATATCTAAAAAGGGGAAAGAAAAAGAACACACACACACACAAGCACTAACCACTTTGGAGATCATTTATATCCTAAGCGCAACAGCATATTTAAAGTTACCATTAAAATTCCCAATCCTCCCAAAAATGGCAAATAGTGATAATATATTAATTTGTGTGTTATTATATTAAATTTACCACTAAATGTAAATCGTTGCATTTTAAAAGCTGCAGTCTTTTCTCAAAGAATTAAATCCTTCACTGAACTGCACAAGTTTGCCCTGCTGCATGCGCCCTGCAGCACGTACTGCACAACGGACATAACTGGGGCACCTCATTTTCCCTTGTTTGGCATGCACAATGAAACTTATTTCTCATTTATTTTTAATATGATCCACAAGATAAAATAAGAAATGAGAAAGATCCGTACGTGACAGCCAGGGCTGCCAGCACAGCTTTGCCAAAACAACAAATTTGGGGTTGAAAATGTCCTCGGCCCTTCCCGAGCAGTAAACACGGTTGGTCAGCAAGCAGCTGGAAAAGCCGTCCTGGTCTCCAGCGCTTCGTTGCTCATTCTGCACAAAGTGGTGCAGGGTGAGGATCACAGGAATGCTGCCAGCTTTGCAGGGCCCAACACGTGCCCTGGGCAGAGCCAAGCACGACTCACATCCCCGTTCTGTGCCTCCACCGAGGGAGAAGCGCAAACATCACCTTCCCCACGCGAAACACAACACTGAAGCTGCATCTTCTGGCAAGGCAGGAACTTTGGGGTGAGAGTAAACTGGGCACGATTTGGAAAAAGATGATACAGCTATGTCTGGGGGGAAAAAAGTTAAGAAAAATTAGGTTAGGTACTTCTCATGCAGCACGTCAAGGGAGACTGGGACTAGGCAATTCTAACTTCCAGTGCTAAAGGTGCTTCCTCATCTCTCCATGCTGAGTTATCTGTCCTGAAAAGTTCATCATTAAAAGATAAAGACCAAAAAATCATGAAAACAAACCCACCCAACACCACCAAACAACCAATAGAACCAACCAAACAAAACTTTGCAGAAGTGAACTAAGGATCTATTCTGGGTTTCTCTTCAGTTACTGACCCTGGACACAGGAATACAATATGTAATGAAAAAAATCACTTTTACATTTACCTACTTCCTAATCAGCTTTAGAACAACCACTACTCTGTTTTCCAAACAATTCTGGACACAAACTTAGTTTAACACCTTGTCCTTTGAACACATGGAAATGGCTCCTCAGGAAACTCGAGCTTGCCAGTGAGATCTGTTTTGACCGAATGTTTCCAGGAGAGGACTCCAACTTAGAACAACTGAAAATTACAGATTCCAACTGTATTTGCCCTACTTCCATCTACACTCTCACTCTTGCAAATTCCAAGCCCGTAAGGGCCCTCTCTGTTGGGCAGTGCTGCCCAAGGCTTCCTAATAAAGAACTTCAAACTATTCCACCACCACC
>VWPW01022480.1:0-10847 GCA_013389825.1 Crypturellus undulatus
TGGGAAAATGGGGTACAAATACCTTTCTTTGGAATTATGAATGTCAAACATGATTTGTCGTGTTGCAAATATCAGGAATGATAGCTGATGGCAGTGACTGGATGAAAGCAGAGATTCTGTATTTTAGGCTTGGAAAATAGGTCTCAATTAGATCTGACCTTTGAAGATGCCGGTTAAGAGTTACTATGGTCACTGATTCTGATGGAGGAATGGTGGAGGAGGGATAATTCTTGAAAAATATATTTCTAAGAGTATTTTAAAGGCTATTTTCCCTAATCACTTTTTTTTTTAGCTGGACAGTAATTGAACGTCTTTCTTGATGTTTTACACTTCCAGTAAAAGTATTCAGAGCTTAGTTTTCCAGGAAATATGTACTTGATATTTAGTCTAAACTTCCCTTTTGTTCCTCTCTTATTTTCAGTCATATGTTTGCATTTTTATTGTTGACCTCATTTACAACATTCACATTTAGCATTTTAAATAAGAGCAAATTATTCTTAATGAAATTACAAAGTCGTTTGAATGTATAAGTCTATTAACAAGTTGTACCAGTCAATTAGCTACAGATAATTGTGCACACTTAACAATACCAGTACATTAGTTTACAGAATACAATTGTGTTAAAAGCTAAGAACACCACAAAATTGTATTTTCAAGTTTAAAAGTGCACAGTGAAAATCTGTTCCCATGTACATGCACAATTTTTAGAGGACTTTGCTTACATGTATGAGAGTAAAATGTATGTTCTTTTTCAAAGGCTAAAAATAAATGGCATTATTTTATATTGTCTTCTAATATGTGATGCACAGAGATCCCAATTAAGAGTGTGGCTTTGGTTGCACTTAAACTGTTACTTGCTCCAAAGAGCTTGCAAACTCTTAGGCTGTATCTACACTGCTGATATCTTCTGTCAGGGCTATAAATGTCAGAGGAGTGGAGAATCAGTGGAATTCCTTAGTGTAGATGCCATAACATTGCAGGATTACTCTTTTAGCAGTGTAATTGGGATCAAGAGTGCATCTGTTTTACGATACTGGTCCAAAGAGCATTATTCCTAGTACAGTCTTGGAAAGGGCACTCTACTGGCAGAAGAAATCATTTATACTAGTCCAGCAAAGTCTAACCAGAGTGGCTACAGCCTATATCACTGGCAATTCAGAGAGATCCATAGGATAACTCTGCTGAACCTGGCTGCTCGTGACTGAATGCTGTACAGCATCAGTTCTGAAATGAGAGACAGGTGAGTGGATGCAATATGCAGTTGGAAGGACAAAAGAAACAAAAATATTAAGATTTGTTTATATTTAATGCACTACTTTGTCCTGATCTTTTAAAATTTAGTCAATAATTCTGGGTTTATAGATTGATAAGGAAACTGTTCAACATCTTGCTGTTCCTTTGTGTGTTCAGGAAACTAGAAACAATTGGACAAACAAGCAAAAAATTACAAAATATTAAGAACTGACAGATTGAAATTTCTGCTGTTTGAACAGTCTTTCTGGTGCTGAACATTTCTGCTCAGGTTTCTTTCATTGAATAATGGTTTTATGATCTGGCATCTTTATGTACTGAGCAATACCCTGCTCCCCATGCAGTCATGGAAATTAATGAAACTTTGTGAAGCAAGTAGCTACTCTGTAGTTAAGAGATTCGTGATCTGTCTCCAAAAGAAGGTAGTAAAAAGCAGTAAGAATTAATTAGCAGTAAGAATTAATTAGCGATTGTAAAGTGTGTTGAAGACAAAACAGCATGACACCTTTTGTGGGACCAACACTGTCCTGGCATAGCTGTTTTGTGGCTGCTTTCACTGTAGGTATGTTTGGTCCTGCCTGAGGGCTAGCAGGGCACCTGCTGTGTATCTGCAGATTCTCAAATCGATACCATCTTGCTGACTTTTGCTGTGTCTTCTCAGTTTGCTCATTGGTGTTTACATTTTGTTCCCTTTCTTCTCATTTTACTAGCACTATTTATCTAGAGCCACCTTTTATTTCACTTCCAAAACGTGTCTGTCCAGATTGAGTAGTTTATTTCCTGTGCTACAGAATGTATTTGAATCAGACTTCCTGTACCCATGAGGTCTGCAGCAGTCCTGCTTAGTATGTCTCAGGGCTACTTCTGCATCACTTATAGTACTTCAATAAATAATTTAAACTCTTATTTCAGTGTAGAGGTTGGTGTCTGTGTTGAGGCTTATAACTGTGAAGAATGGATCAAGGACCAAGCACAGCATATTAACAGCGCTTTTCTCATTTTTCATGCTGTAAATGACAAAGGAGAGCTGCTCACCTTCCCCAGAGTTAAACCTACTACAAAGGTCAGCTCTCGTTCTCAGAAGCAAGGTGAATGTGTACGTGGGATTACGTTGTCCAGCCCAGCAGCCTGTGTGTCACTTAGCCAGCTACTGACAGTCTTCCAGGAAAAGCAAGGACTCAGCAAGGCAGTGCACTGAAATGCATCTTCTTGGGGAAGGCACAAGCCTCATTCAGAGGGCTGAGAAAGCATCCCAATGCAATGTTTGCCTTTGAGTGAGAATTTTGTCAGACTTCAGCTATCTGAATCTGAGTAGTCTAGTGGAGAAGAGTCTTTAGATGATGGAAAGAGAGGACAAATCTGCCTCTTGGAAGCACGTGTCTGTACTTCCAGGTCTGATATCATTTCTACTGACTGTAGAAGATGCCAAGACATCAAGAAACTGACTGAAGCTCTTAAGGGTTAAGTGGATAAAGTTATTTTTATAAACTCTTAATAAACACAAGAAACAGAATTAGTTAAGAAGTCAATGGGAATCCACTGCCGTGACAGAGTGGACAGTCTGGTTCTTGGACATGGAGATTTCAGCAAGTGTTTCCATTTGCAATGGTTCAGTAAGCACTCAGAGCAGTGCAAATACTGTTGTTGAATTGTTTGTTCTTTTGTCACCTGTCATTAACTTATTGGTCCAATTATATGGTTTTTTGAGAGCCTGCATAGAAAAGGAGGCGGTATTGTGGAGCTATTGCACAAAGGAGAATTTAACTAGCCAGGTATGGCTGGGTTACAAGGAGAACTTGATTTTGAAAAGTCTTTAATTTTTAATATATTCTCTGGAAAAGCAATTATTTGCTAAGTTGTCAAAATCTGCTCAAACATACTTGTTGCACTGCTTAATTTTTCAAATCTTTTTGCCCAAGTTGCCTTGAAATCATTAAGGGCTATTCTTTTGTTGTACCTTGTGAAGACATGGACTCAGTCTGGGATGCAGAGTGAGACAACTTTATTCTCAAACCAACTTATTTTTATACTCTCTTAACACAAATGTTGCAAAGCTTACAATCAATCAGCATCTTGCCAGCCGTGCAGTTGTGGTTATCTTCTTCTCCTTGCTGGTTATCTTCTTTTCCTTGTTTTGTTCCTTATCTGCTGACAAGACATTCCACATGTGGTTGTAGTCCTCCTCCTTCTCCTGCTTTGCTCCTTGCTGATTAGACATTCATCTCTGCAGTTAATCGTTTACTACCAAGGCATCTGGTACTACTGTCTCTGAAGCGGGCCTCCACACACTCTCTCATTCTGCCCTGAGCTCTCTCCATTTTGTTTTCATCCTCTAGATCCTTCCGATTCCAGAATGATGATTTGATTCCATTAATGCTTGTGCCAGGTGCTCAAAATAGAAGCTGCAGAACATCTGTACTTTAACTAAACAATCTATGGAACCAAGTATCTTATTACCCCTTTGGGGCCACAGCAGTCACTAGAAGTTCATGCTCTGTTAATGGTGGGCGACGCTTGGCCCCTTCTCAATGGCACTATTGCCCCGAATCCTCCAAATGGCAAATACAGAGCGATGCCTGCAGTCGTCTGCTCTAAAGTATCATTTGGGGAAGCTTTCTGGTCAGAGAAACATGAGAACTGTTTCTAATACAGACATGAGTACCATTACGTGATATGGCTATCTATCTGCAACAGCCATTGATGACACTGGTAGTGACTAATGATGGTCACTATCAGTGCCATCAATTTTTTATTGCTACTTTCACTTTCCCTTTAAACTGCAGTGCTTCCTAATAGCCAGAAACCCTTTTTCCTCAGTTGTGGAATTTTGGATATACTAATAAAATATTCCTAAATAGTTCCCAAGTATGATTTTCATTTTTCTATTTAAAAATTGTTTCTCTGCTAACTGGTTTATAATTACATCAATCTTTGAAATGACCCCTTTCAATGCAGTACAGGTTACATATACACATTTTGACTTCATTTTGGTTACATGTAAGCCAGAATCAATTGCATGTAAATCAGCACTGATTTTTAGTTCCGTGAACATCTGTTTTATTTGCCCAAATGAAATCCAATTTCCAAGGTATCAGGCATGACATTTTTTTGAGCTATGAAGTTTTAAGATTCATAGCATGAGACCTTAAGCATATATATCACTCAGGTGATACTCCATTGTAATACAACTGTTTTTCCAGCCATTTCCAAACTATTATGCTTCAAAAGTGAAACAGCTGCTTCTTTAGTAATTTGATGACATCAGGATTTTAGCTACTAAGCCATTTTACACATGGTTTTATTTGAAATATTTGGGGAAGTGTCTGTGATGAACTGTTTCAGTGTAAGACTGTGATGAATCTAGACTATATGCACTCTGAACACAGAACAGCAGAGGTGAACGCATCAGGAAACACAGCAGTCCAAGGTGAATAAATGCAAATCCGTATTTTGTAGTATGGAGATCTAGATCAGAGCACTAGATCTTATTACAGGCTGATAAAAAGGCCAGCAGATAGGGGCTACCAGCTACAGAAAAGCACGAGCCTCTCAATGTTCATCGCAAGACAGGGCAACACAAAAACACACCTGGGAGAGTGCACCTATACTTACTGCCCGTGGGGGTCACTGCTGAGGGTTAATGTTCTGCTTCTCCTCACCAGTGCCAGAGCTCACTGGCCCCAATGCTGGGCAGTTGTGCTCTGCTGTCAGCCAGCACCTGCACTCTGGCCAGCTGTCTGTCCCTTGCCCTTGAGGACAGTCTTGGGTACAGACTTAGCAGTGTCCCCAGTGGGGCAGCCAGCAACTGCTGAAGGTGCAGACACATGTAATATCTGCTGGTATCCACAGGTGTTTTTCCTGTGGGAAAGAGCGGAGGGGGCATTTTTCCTGTTAGCTAACTGTGCTGCAAGACATCTTGATGACTCTTGGGATCTGAATCTAACTCAGAGCTTTACTAAATGCTTCCACAACTAGTATTACACATTTTGCCCTTTTTATGTCATTCTGCTTGTCTTTGGGATACTTCCTTTGCCTCATGATAACCAGTTAGGATATCTTTTGTATCCCTCCAGGACTGCCCGTGCCTTTGGCCCAAGGGCAGAGCCTGGAGAACAGCTCAACAATTCTGAGACCGTAATTTGTAACCGGCAGGGAGTCCTTTCAAGTTTTATTTGCAAGGTCATTTGCACTCGATCTGTCATTTGAAGAAAGCAAAAATACTGTTAGGCACAAGAAAAGAAATACAGACAATTGGCTCAGCCATAGTAGGAGAGTAACATGCAACAGGTTCACTCCTGCAGCGAATGGTTTTGATTAATTCCTTAAAAAACATCTTGTGGATCAAGTTAATAGGGAGTGGCCACTTCATGTCTGAAATGCTTCAATGCAAGGGGAATAAATGCAACATTGAAGTAAAGCAGCAGTCATTAGGCCTCACAGAATACAGCACTGAGTGCCTGTAAAAATAAGGTTTCTTCATAGCTAAACGTGGTTGTTCCTGTTCTCTCACCACATGAACACAATTAAGGTAAAGCAAATTCAGGGCCAAATTGGAATAGTCTTTTCCAGAGCAATACTCTGTCATCAGCTGTGGATGACTTATGGCCCCCTGTGAATCAGTAACGGCTATTTGAAAGGTCACAATTTTAGAGGTCACAGCCTAGCTCTCTTTCCTCATCCTCAAGATTTGCTCAGCTTCCTGTATCCAACCCTTTGGAACAACTGACCTTCTGAAGGGTGTATCTTGCATTCTTAGAATTGCATCTTAATGCAGTAAAATAAAAAAACCCTACCATGTACAAAATGCAAAGACCAAAGCCAGATGTCAAACTCAGCAGAAATCACAACAGCAGTTTTGGCGCCAGCTCAGAATCCGAAAGGATTCCAAACACCATTAATGTGTAGCTGCTGTTAGTTGTCACAGTCTGAATCTCAGTATGAAAAAAAAAAAAAAAAAAAGAAAAGTCTCTGTTTGGGCCCTACACCACTTCTCACTCTTTTTTTGCTATACCTCTTGACTGAAGCCTCTGTTAAAGACCAATGTAATCTTCAAAAGATATATGGCTTTTATACACCAGGTCCCTCACCAACACTAAAACGATTCCTCTTTTAATTAATAACTTAAGAAAATTCCACTGTACCAAGATGTTGCCCTGACCAGAGGGTGCACAGAGGTCTTCAAGACACCAGACTTACAGTTCTGGTCTATTTCAGCCCTGGTAGTGTCACATTGTACGCAGTGATCCTGCGGTCCGCACACAGGTGCAACCGTCCCAACCATTTCTGGAAACCTCTGAGGAGACAACTGCACAGACCATCTCTTTACCCTGTAAGGAATCTGCAGTCTCCTACTACTCCCTTTCATTTAAACAAACTAGCTCTTATGTAATTAACCCATTACTTTCTTGAACTTCATTTACAGGGGAAGTTATCACTTTCTTAGGTGGGCAACAATGTAGCTGAACATAAATATTATCATTTATTTTACACCAGGCAACACATGCGCTTTGGGCTGTGGAGGTAAAAAGGTACAAGGGCGACAGGCTGCAGTGACATTTCTAGAAATAGCACCACATTAAATATTTGAGCCACGTCACGGGTTGTATTAAGTACCACACCATGTGATCTGGAGTGACATTTCAGAGGAATGGCAGAGTCATGGCTAAAGTTCACGCAGCCGCATAAACACATATAGTATATCTGCACATTGCAAACTGTTAAGTCGTCTTGCTAATTAATGGTAACACTGTAGTGAGCAGAATTTTCCATGTAGTGAAGAAATAGATTACCAAGGATGCTGCTCTTTTATATTTCAGAAATCCAAATTTTCCACTGAAACCACTAGCATGTCCTTCTACAGCAGTCATGGACCCTTTAGAAACATCTACAATAAATGTCACACGTTACTAACTCCTGGATACCATTTTTAGAGGCTCAGAAAGCAGTTTACATTTTGCCATATTACTCTACAAGGTCAGAGGATAAGATACAAAATAAAGCATTACATCTCATAAAGCAATGTTGGTATCTTTTCCAGTTTCTCATAGCTCAGCCTGAGCAAGATGAGAAACTTTCCAACCTTTTCACCAATCTGAATTTAAGATAAAAATCTCCAGAATGCAGAAATAACGTTAATGCAGACATTCTAACTATGCTTAATTGCAGCATGGACCATTTCAAGGAAGAATAAACAAAACTAAGATTCACTTTCTTATTCCTCATAATCCCATAGATCAGTGCATGGGTATAAAAGAAAAATCTAAGTCTCTCTTAAAAAAAAAGTAAAACAAAAGTCACAAACTCCTTACTATGAAAGGAGACGATATGGAAAAGACTGATTGTTAACAGGTCATCAAACTAGCCTTAGCATAACATTACTTTTTGATTTCTAGCAGCTGAAGATCAGCCCATTCCATCTGACCTTGCAAGATTTAGACCCTCCACGTTCTCCTATCAATGCTAATTGAAGGTGTTCGGAGTACTTGCCCTTCTGAATCAATCTGATACTAATTTATAATATGACAAACTCATCTCCACAGTGCAGAGAGCAACAAACTCTTTAACTCACAAGTAACTTCCCAAATTAGCGATGGTTTCTCCTACCTGTTGTAACACATCTGCCCAGGAGCTTAGTTTAACCGCGCCCCCCCCCACCACCACCTCTTCCTCTCATAAAACTTCTTCCCGAGAGGGCATTCGTCCTTGAGCAAATGCAGCTGCCAAGATTGCAGCGTTATGCTTGTTCTCTACTTCTTCTCTGTTATTGTGTGCCTCATATGCAGTTCCTATTAACTGAGATATTGACATTCCTAGCATACCATCCACTTTCTAAAGTATTTACTCTTTCCAGTTCCTTAAATCTGACACAGGCATTCCCTCTGCTCCCACTGCCTATCATCACAGTGCTCTGCTGTGCTAAGGTCCTGCCTGCAAACTCCATCCTTTACTTCCTTTATCATCAATCCCCCCTTTCCCGAGACACCAACAATTGCACATCCTCAAACCAACGAATGCACATCCTCAGACCAACATCCACTTACAAGACAGTCCTTTGAAGATTCTCAGTGCTGTAAGCCAAACGAAGCTGACACCCCTTCTTTTAGTCTTTCATTACCATTAGCACATTCAAATCAGCTTCAAGTCAGATATCAGCAATTTACATTTCTTTCTTGTTTCATGATCATTTCTCAGAGAAAAAAAAACAAATCTACATATGGGATTTCATCCCACTTATCCACTTTTCCTCCCTCCTGCAAAACAGCATGTTATAAAATTGTGTTACATCTTAAATTTCCATTCTTTGGCCTCTTTTCTCGATCTTTCAGAGTGTATAGTGGCCACCAATGATTACAGTACTCCACAAGTTGTTTCCAAGTAGGGGGATCTCCCCCTACTATTTCCCAATGTTTTAAAATATATCCCAGAGGAGATCTTTTCAAGATCCCTTCCTCTCTTCCTTCCGGGGAACAAATATTACCCATTATGTTGACGCGTTATGGGTCTGCCTCTCACCCCTTTCCTTACAACAGTCACCAAATGCAAAGTTCAGACTAGAGCAACCGATATGAGAGTACCGATGCCGCTCTGAGTTTTAAAACATCACAATTAACCAATCACTGAATACGAGATCCAGATGAAGAAACCTGATACCGTTCCAAGTTTCAACACCACAGTTATCCAGCAATACAGGCCTGATTTTAACTCTTTGATGGAACTTTAACAAATAGGATCCTGGTTTCAACCTTTATCCTTTATGCTGCAGCTACCCTGTAGCCCTCCCTGCGAAGCTTTCGCTTTGTCTGATGGGCGAGCTTTTCGGCCGACCCCTTCAACCGAACCTGACCCTTTAGGTACGTACCTTTGCCCAACCCTGCAAAGCTTTTGCTTTGTCTTATGGGCAGGCAACCTTTTTAAGGATCCTTCTATAAAGAAAGGAATGCCTTTACCTTCCCAGGGATCTTGCTCAGAGCTCTTCGGTCCGGGGATCGGAGGTTCTCCCCGAGAATCCCTCGGTGCCGGTTGGAGGTCCTGCGATCCCGCAGATCNTCGAGGTTCAGAAGCAGAGTCCCATCTGGGTCGCCAGAAACTGTCACCGAAAACTGGGAATAAACCTCTTAACACCAATGTAGTATTAAGAAGCAGGCATTCACTTTATTGCAGCGCTGGGCGCATGGGGGATAGCTCCACCTATCATGCACACCCTAAGGTGCACTAGCTAAAGCTTTTATTTCTCTATTATCTACATATGCATTAAGCTCTAGGAGTGATCATACATATTCATTCTATTTCCCGTGACTAATTATAATATACCCCACCCTCCTGCGCGTGTGCCCTCTGTCCCTTTGATGGTCTCTGGTGGTCTTTTGAGACCCCCTGGTGGTCATCTCGCTGTGTCCACTTGATGTCATCCCGGAACTCACTTCAATATACGGCCCTATTTTGTCTCAGAGGTCTTGTGTAGGTTCTACTGCCTAGTTCCAGACAGTCCTTTGAAGATACGGTGGTCCTTATCTTCATCTTTAACTGGTCTTTGCTGTTCTTGTTCATATTCTCTCATGATATCCCAGGAACATCCGCTGTTCTATCTGTACCTTCCAGTGACGACAGGCAAAAGCATGTCCTTGGGTACATCCTCTTCTGGGGTTACTCATAACAGAAGAGCACGTTCTGGTAGAGCGCAAACCACTTTTTGTGCCAGCGGTTCATCTCAGCCGCCTTCTTGCTCAGGTAGCTGCGCTTGGTGCCCTACTTGAGGGCGAACAGTGCCAGGTAGAGCGCGTGGCCCTCGTTGTACCGCATGCTCTTCTGCATGGTGCCCGCGACGCTGCCGCCCCGCCGCCCATGGGGCCACGGCTGTGCTTCCTGCACGTGCCCTGACAGGCGCCATCGCCCGCCGTTGCGGGCGCTGAGCGGGTATGGCAGGAACCCGCGTGGCGTCACGTGGAAGCTCGGCCATAATCTGCTTTGAGACCGATTTAAAGAGCAAAGTTGCCGTTGCAGCGCTTGCTCCCTCCCTCCTTCCGTACGGCGGTGGGGCCGCCTCCTGCTCGCGGGATGGGGGCAGCACCAGCGCTGCAGACGATACCTGCCCGGGCGGGATCCGACGCCTCCCCGCACGGCGGTCCCTTGGTGGGGGTGTTGTGTGTCCCCTCCCTCGGATTCCCTTTCCATTCATTGCATTTTCCTTTCATTCTTCCATTAAAATTCCTCACAAGGTACAGGAGCAGCTCAGAGCACCCGTGAAACTCGGTAAGCTTGCTGCGGAGCTGCATGGCAAATCACAGCAAAAGCGACAAGCAAAGCAGCATCTACTCTTAACCAGATATTCACGTTTGGTAACAACAATGCAGCATCTCTGGCACGGGCAGACTGCACTCCCCAAACTGCAGAATGGGGACAGTTGAGAGAGGGTGGTTCATCACCCTAAAGAAGCAATGTCTGTGCTAGGGCTGGAGGCTTCGGTTTTATTTTTACACCATGTGCGGAAAATCTCGCTGTCAAGAACTGAATGTCCAAAAAGGAGACAGAGGACACCTAAAACTTTATTTGAATAAAGGGAGAGTGTCACAGGAGGTACAGACACCACGGACACGATC
>VWPW01022481.1:0-39169 GCA_013389825.1 Crypturellus undulatus
TTCTTCGGCAGCGCCCTCTGAAAGGGCCTCGACTGCATGAGTGAAACGTGAGAAGGCCTGACGGGCAAAAATGACTGTCGATGATGCCAGTGTCATGTTCCTCGGAGTCCTTCTCCCTCCCTCCGGCANTGAAAGGGCTTCGACTTCATAAGTGAAACGTGAGAGGGCCTAACAGGGGCAAAAATGACTGTCGATGATGCCAGTGTCATGTTCCTCGGAGTCCTTCTCCCTCCCTCCGCCAGCAGCCGTGTCAAGCAGTCTTGCAAGGCACCAAGGGACTCTTCTCCCCCTGCTACTACAGCGTTTGTGTCTCTTTTGCTGAGTCTAGGACAGATCTCCGCATTTGGCTACCAGCCCGATGCGCTGAGTGCCGCGTGCTCCTACAGGACACGCCACCGGCACAGCACTGACCAGCGTGTCCTGCACCAGGTTCTGTGTGTTATTTGTGCACCTGTGACACAGGTGCAAGCGCTGACCACAAGCGCCCAGGAGGCGCCGGGTGTGCTCTGCTGGCGTCAGCTCTTCCAGGAGTGACCTCCTCCTCCCTTCTCTCCTCGCAGCACATCAACAATGACCACATCCACGGGGAGAAGAAGGAGTTTGTGTGCCGCTGGCAGGACTGCACGCGGGAGCAGAAGCCCTTCAAGGCTCAGTACATGCTGGTGGTGCACATGCGGAGGCACACCGGGGAGAAGCCACACAAGTGCACGGTGAGCAGGGCGGCACATGCAGAGCATCTCGGCTTGGCGGGGGGGACACGGCTTCAGTGGTCTCACATGGGGGCCTTGAGACACAGGCTTCAAGCAGGGCACTCACTGGGTGCCTGCCCCGCTTCAGGGCTAACCCAATTCTCCATGTTTTTAGCTACCTGCAAGCAGCTGAGGTTGTGCTCTGGTGAGGCTGGAAGTGATTGAAGAGGAGGGTAATTAAGGAGTTAGTGAGTAAAACTTGAGGAAACAGTTGAGGGAACCGAGTTCAGCTCTGCCACAGAGATCCAGAGTGACTCAGGACAAGTTACTTAGGGTAAAAGAGGGAAACATACAGACCATTTAGTCGCCTGAACCCGGGTAAGAAACCCAGAAACCCCACACTGTGGGGACCACCTAGCCTTGGTGGTAATTTTGATTCAGCATCACCCAGTACTCCTGTGTGGGGCTGCAGGTTTGGTGGTAGCCTTGATTCAGCACCACTGGGTGTACCTGTGTGGAGCTGCAGGTTTCCCTCTACCACGTTCCTGTGCATGTGCTCAAGCCTCTCTCCAGCCTGGGGAGCTTGGCCAGCACCTCCTGCCTTTCCTCTTCCCACACGCACTTCAGCCCTTTTTCCTCCCTGGGGTCCAACCCTGTCTCTTGATATCTTCTGCCCCCACCCTTCTCCTCCTACCAGTTCTTTGTACCTCCTCCACCGTGAACATTACGCTGTTCCTCTCCCCAGAGCCTTGGGAGTGAGTCTTGTCTTTATGCTTGGCAGATGTCTGAGTCCTCCTCTGGTATCTTCCTCCTCTTCTGCTCCATTAGTTACTTCCATCTCCCTCTCCAGTTCAGCCCCAGCTCCTGCTTACAAATATTATGATAAGTATGATTTTCTTGCTGCATGACTCCCTTATCAATCTTCCAGCCCTGTGTTCATTTAATTTAGAGCATAAGCTCCCTGGGGCACAGGGCCATATCCTTTGTTTTAATCTTCTAAAGCACCCTGCCCCGTTTCAGCCTGCTACCAATCTTCCCTAAGAGTCTGAAGCAGTATTGATTGTCCGTGTGCCACAAAGGGAGCAGCAAGGGGAACGCTGGCCCTACCCTTGCAGCACTGTAGGAGCAGGCAGCAGGAATTAGAAGGCAGCACAAGCCCCCTGCTCAAGTGAGAAGCAGCAGGGAGTGCATCCCTTTCAGTGCTGAACGGGAAAAAGTGCTGCTCAGTGCTGCCTCTCTCAAGTACTCTGTGTTGTGCCGGGCTGGAGCAAGGACGAGGCTGCTGAGTTTGCAGTCTCAGGTCGTCCTCTGCCTGCTGGAGAGCGGCAGCCGCTCTCTGCGGTGCCTCGCAGCAGCTCTGCCCAAGCCGAACATGCTCCGGGTTTCCGACTGCAGCAGTGCAGATGGTACCCTGCTTTGCCAGAGCATTCCTGGTTCAAGTCTGCCAGTGATTTTTCAAAGTGCCATTTGTTTCAGACAAGAAGTTTTGTGGTTCGCATAAAGCTACAGATGCAGTCTGGGATCCAGTCAGGGATTGTTTCGACAGCCAGAACTCCCCCTGGCACGATCAAATCCATGCACAACGCCGAGGACAGCCACTTTGAACAGGCACAGGCTGCTCTGCTGAGAAGCCCTTATCTGAAAAGGGGGCCTCAGTACTTTTGCTCTTACTAACTGCATTTTTGTGTCAGTATCCAGCACAACCAAAACGGACAAATGAGTCGCCCGTACTGAGTTTCCTTTGTTTTCCAGCAAGTGGAATGATGTATTTTAGTAACCATAATCAACTCAAGTTATAAAGGACTGTGTGCACAGCCCAAGAGAAGGGGATCTATTGTGCTACCTTAAAGTTGCAGCATGCTTTGTGGGCCAAATGTGCTAATGCAAGTTGATTGGGGAAGAGGAACTGAATTCATTGTACCCTACTGCACCTAGAGAAGGATGAAGCTGTTGAAGAATGTTCCCACTGTACTTGAAGAGATTTGGGTGTTCCAAGAGGGCAGGGCAAGTTTACCTTGCAGCCATCCCTGTACTGGACTTTAAAGACAACCTTGAGCAGTTACTCCTCCAGTTAGCCAACTCAGCAGAGTTACGGGGGTTATGTGATTAGCCCGTGCTCAGGTCCCCAGGTGAGAAATCTGTGAGGACTTGAAGAGATCTGTCTGTGCAGATGCTGGCCTGTGGCATTTGAACTTCTTTAGGGCAATAGGCCTCTCTCTGGTTAGGCAGCAGAGCCATATAGCAGAGCCATATATTGCTCCTTGCCAGTGTGCAGTCAGAGCAGGGCTGCCTCCTGTGCCTGTGGAGTGCAAGGACACAGATGCAGCCCCTATCGTGTCCAGTTACCTCTGGCCAAAGCGCCAGACCCCACTGCCATGCACAGCCACTCTGCTGCCCACGGTGGGGTCTGAGGCTGATCTGTGGCGTGACCTGCCTTATTGTGACGCCAGATTTTCCCTTGGCCAAGATGCAAACACAGCAATGGAAAGTCCTACCATGGTGGGACTGAACCTGCAGAGATTTAAGTGATCTCAGTAACATACAAGACCTTGCAGCTTGCATACTTGCTGAAGTGTACTGAACTGTTGAAATATAAGGTGTACAGTGAATGCAGCATTAAGCCAGAATTTGAAAAAGAGCCTTGCTTTATGCTTTCGTTCTTTAGAACTTCTTTCAATATTTGTAAGTTCCCACTTATTTAGTCAAAGAGCATTTAAGGCAGTCTCCTTTTTTTGAGTGACTGGTGAAATCCTTCCATGCTACAAACAGGGCAGGTGCGGAGAGAAACCTCCAGCCCAGCCAGAAGTTGAGGGTGGTAGGACTGACATCACCCCGAGTCTGACCATGTCTCCCGAGCTGCTCCTTCTCGTTGTGTGGGCAGCTGGTTTCCGTCCAGTGGGAAGGCTGCTGGTCTGTTGTGTCATCCAAAAATCCATCTGTCTTCAAGATTGAGAGTCTTGTTTTTAAAACTGGTAATGTTAGGCAGCCTGACCACAGCATCCTCTGAGAGCATACCCAAGTTGTAATTTGGGAAACTTCAAAGCTTGCTAGATTTCTGCTTGTGTTTTAGAAAATGGTCTGGTCTTTCCAGCTCTGAAGCTGGCGAAGTTGCAAGGCTGGTCAAACTGTCTAGAAGCAGCTGGTCCTTTGGGAAAGGAAGGAGGAAGGAGAGAGCCATCTCAAGAGTTTCTTAGCTGGAGATGCTGCAGATGGATGGCAGGAGAGATACGGAGAGTCCTGGGAGAAGGGAAGGGGGGCTTCTTGAATCTTGCTTGAGAAAACGCTCTCTTGGTGAAACATCAGGCTGGGTACCCAACTGGAACTCCACCTTAAATATGAGTCACTCCTAACACTCACAGCCTGCCTAAGGAAGGGAAGTTCTCTCAACAAAGTGGATGTTGTTCCCTAAAACACAAGCCCTTTAAATGGAAGGAAGAAAAATGAGAAACAGATGAGAAGGGTTTAGGCAGGGGGGAAATCAAATTTTTCTGGTTAATTAATCACTCCTCTTGTGCTTTTTTATTTTAGTTTGAGGGTTGCTCCAAAGCCTATTCTCGACTGGAGAACTTAAAGACACACCTGAGGTCCCACACTGGAGAAAAACCCTACGTCTGTGAACATGAAGGCTGCAATAAAGCTTTTTCCAATGCCTCGGACAGAGCCAAGCACCAGAACAGGACACATTCCAATGAGGTAAGCCTGGACTCACCACAGCTCAATGGAGGGCTTTTTTTTTTTTAATTTTGCTGACAATAAACATACACTTTACACATTGGACTCATGTAAAAAGAAACCTACTGTAATGAGAGGTTTTTCTTACTTTTTAATGGGATTTATTTTGCTTGAGAGCCAGACCACATTAGCTTTATATTTATGAAAACCATGTTTAAAATCATAAACAGATGTTAAAGTATGCAAACTTTCTAATCGGCTTTGGAAATTGAGTGAGCACTTTCCAAATTTATAATTTTTAATAGTGCAAATAGGATCGTACGTTTGTGCATGTGGCACTTACTTCTGCTGTGGCACAGACTTGCAGTAGTGTAACAGGCACTCTGCATCCTAGCACTCTGGAAGTGGAATTCCCTCCATCATTTGATGTACGATGATAGAGCACAATGCAATGCTTTGTTAACCTTGGCTAATTAAGACCCACTATTAGTAGTCAGGGAGCAGAGGAAATTGCCTTTATTGTAACACATGTGATGGTCTGTTGCAATCAACCGAGGCCGACGATTGAAATTTATATTACCACTAATTAGCTGACAGGGGAAGAAAAAACAACATTCTGAAGTTCTAATAATGTTTGCAGCCGTGAAGAATTCAGTCTGCAGCCTAATTTGCAACAGTTAAATATAGACTATTGGAAAATGGAACGCACTTGCCACAGATGACAGCTTTTTAAAGAGATACTGTGTCTACAAAGGGCTTGTTGGGCATATTTCTATCTCTAGCATAGTGTCAGTCAGTGGTAATCAGAGCTCAGAAGGCTTCATAGATTTCACTTGACTTAGAATAAGAACTCAAAGCCTCAGATGCCCTTTTGTGCTGTGTGGCCTAAAGTACCAATGAATGACCATGATCCTAGCATCAATTGAAATTGTTTGGGTATGAGCCTAAATACTGGGAATATCCTTGGCCACTGGGCCGCTTCCACGCCAGAATATGGGTTAAAATTAACCTAGATCTGCATGGGCACTGGGTAAATTGGGTTCAGGGCTATGCAGACCTTGAGGCTAGATAGGACCAACATAATGTGCTGCTTTATCTCTCATCCACTGAGCAAGCTATGATTCAAATAACCAGTGTTTGACTAAAACATCATATATTCTTTATTACATTTTTTTCTCCAGAAAGGTAGGTTGTCTTAATTCACCCTCACTGAGAAAAAAAAAAGAAAGAAAGAAAAAAGAAAAAACAAAACCCCAAACCAAAAAACAACCTTACGATATTAGAAATTGCTTTTTTCCAGCCCTGGATGCCTCCTCTACCATCATTCAGCATTGGATCCAGTGTCTGTAACTATTGCTGTGACAGTACAGTGTTAAGTTGCTCTTCATCTTCTCTCTCATTAGAAGAATCCACTGAAGTATCCCACTGCTGCAGTATGATTTCCCTGTCCTTGAATCAATTTTGTGTCTCTCTTCCATCCCTAAGGATCCTGATGCAGATGGATCAAGACTTCTAGTACAATTTTCAGTACAGGACACTGTATTAACATTATCATCAAATAAAATTTTCTCATCCTGAAGCTTACTTTGCCAGTTTGAACATGCTGAAGCATTGTCCTAGCTATTTTTTCACCACAGATCACTTGAGTTCTGATTCCTAGAGCTTTTCCAGGATCTCTCCTGAGGCAGACACAGCCTCACCTTCTGTGGTCCCATTTTCCTAGATGAGAAATGTTTTATTTGGCTGTATTATTAAACGCCATTTCTTTGAATGAGTTGAGTTTACCAAGTGATCCAGATCAGGAGCTGCACCAAGTTGATGATGGCTCCTCCTTTCGTCTGAGCAGAGCTTGGACACACTTGAAAGTCTGCTCCTTGTGCAAGAAGGTGAGGCTATGGGGCAGAAACATCAAACTCCTCATCTGTTGTGGATGCTGATCTGATATCCTGGCACTTGGTAGAGGCTGCATCCCACAAAATAGAGGCTCAAGATAACAGGTATAGATGGCTCTGCTGTTGCTTCCCCCAGAGAATGCCAAAGCCTTTCCAGGTGCAGAAACAGCATAGCCACTAGTGGAGGCCTTGTACCAGGACAGCTGAGCCTTACTCAGGGAAATATATGGCACTGTGGATCTTATATTTTGCTGCTCCTTATATTTGCTCACTCCTGAACTCAGCATTCCACAGTGCGTCACAGACATGTCCAGAGACTTGCAGGAGGCCTGTGAGGCTGCACATAACAGCTCTGTGGGCTGTAAACTTGACACTCTAGTGATGAGGAAGCTATAACATGATCCTCAGCAGCAGTTGACGTCCCTCATGGCAAAGCAGATTGCACTGGGCAGCAGGCCCAGGTGTGAGGGTCCAACAACTAGCTGTGGCCATGACCTGTGGGTTACCAGACTGCACTGAGACTTTGGCCCACAAAACCACACAGATGCAAAGCAGGGGTTTGTGGAATATTTCCTATTACCCTTTGGTAAGTCTGTTGTGGCTCCCAGCTCCCTACTAAATACTTCCCTTTATATACAGTGTTTACCTGGGATACACCACAGTTTCAGAGCTAGTCACCCATGTCTAGGTCACCCTTTAATCCCAGGTTCCCCACGTGTGTTTCCAACACTGTATGACAGGACACAGTTACTTGTTCCAGTGTTGAAGTTCACGTGGCAGTAGCTTTCATCTTGTTATTGACATGGCACATGCACTATTTCCTTTTGAACTCCAGTGAGTATTCACATTCTTTCAGGCAATACCCTGGGTGGTGGTCCTGGAAAAGGGGTCTTCATTCTCTGATTGCTCTCCAGTACAAACTCTGAAAGGGGTGGCACAAGTTCCATGGTCAGCCGAAGGACTGGAGTGACATTTTCTCTGAATCAAGCTAGAGAAGGGTGAAGTATAGAAATTGAGTGTTGCTGGGTTCCTAGAGAAGTCTGCGCTTCTCCTGCCCTAAAGAGCAGCATCACCATATGTGTATGGGAGGAGGAAGAGGAGGGCACCTGAGATATCCATGTTGTTGACTTCACTAGAGCCCCTGCTGTATCGGGCATAAGTATTAAATAACCCAGAGCCATGTGAAGGCATCTCAAGGAAACAGCAGTTGTACTCAGTTCAGCTGCAGAAGGCATGGCCTGGTAAAGCAGATGGTCCTCTAACTTGCACCCTATTAAGAGGAGCGTCATCAGTCCCAGCAGCAGTGGTGCTGTTTCCTTAATTGCTGATGTCTAAAAATCAGATACAGACATTAGACCTAAAGAATCTTAAGAATCTTTTAAAATAGTCATTGAGCTGTTTAATGTAGATTTCTTTAGTGTGTGCAGAGGGGTTTCTGTTTCTTAGACTAGGTTTTAATTGCAACAATGATATTTCTATAATGCCCTGTCCAGAGTGTTGCATGAGATTTATAAACAAACTATTTTACTTTTGGTGCTTTAGTTTACCCAGCTTTAAAATATATTAAATATTTACCTCAGTGGGGTGTTGCAAGGATTTAGTTTATTCAAGTGATGTGCCAAGATCAGCCAGGAAACATGCTTTTGAATAAAGAACAGACTTTCAGTGTTTTTTATGTGATGATGTTGGCTTTTTGCAATGAATATTTGCTGTTTTGTATTTTTTCACTCAAGCTTCTGGGTGAAATTAGAAAACAGATAAAAAATGAATAGGAGTTGTCATTTCAGCTTGCCTTCAAACGACATCTATCTGTTTGGGGGTTTTTGTTTGTTTGTTTTGTTTTGTGGATCTGTTCCAGTATGTTGGCAGAGAAATACTGAAAGTGCCTGTGAGGCTGAAAGCAGAACTTGTGATGAATTCAGAGCTTCCAGTGCAGCAGCACCGCCTTATACAACTGTGGTGCTAATGCACTTTGCAATTGGAAGCTAGATTTAAAAAAAAAAAAAAGAGAGAGAGAAAAGTTAAAAGAAGAAAAGTATCTGCTGACTTCTGTTTTTAGCAGCCTGGCTTCAGCCTTTTTTTTTTTTTTTCCTGTGGCAATCAATGATTCATGAATTTAGGACTAGAGTCCCATCATCTGAAAAAAAAAAAAAAAAACCCGCATGCCTGTGGTTTGTTTTGCACAATAACAGATTTCAAGGTGACAGGTGCTGGAGTTGTGTGATGGATTGGGTAGGGTGAATCCAGGCTGGCTTGGTTTCTCTGGATTCAACCAGAAGGCCTCAGATATTTTCCCAGTGTAGACCCACCTTAGCAGAGAGGATGTGTTGTGGCCAGTCCTCTACATCACCTCCCTTCCACCCGTAATCAGGAAACATTCCTGTGGCCACCAGAGCAAATACTTACATGGAAAAGTAATATTAGGAAAATATTTTATAAATTCTTAGCTGTCTTTTAATACAGCTGCTGAAAACAAGTTGTTTAGCCAACATCAAATGCCCAGCCAGATCTGTGTGGATCAGCAGCAGCCCATATATTGTATCTTAGATATCTCCATCTTAGAAAGCTCTGTGGAACAGATGCTCCACATGTCCCTGCTGCCAGGAGCCATGGTCATTGTATTCTCTTGGTCCATAAAATGTACCTGGAAAATTTAGACTTCTTCTAAAATTAAGACAAGTTTTACTTGTATTGACAGAAACCCTATGTATGTAAAATCCCTGGCTGCACGAAGAGGTACACAGACCCTAGTTCCCTCAGGAAACACGTTAAGACTGTACACGGGCCCGACGCGCACGTCACGAAGAAGCAACGCAATGACGTCCATCCCAGGCCACCTCCGCTCAAGGAAAATGGGGACAATGAGGCAAGTGCCAAGCAGAGCAGCAAGGTTTCAGAGGACAGCCCCGAGGCCAACAGCACCACGAGGAGCATGGAGGATTGCCTGCAAGTCAAAAACATAAAGACGGAAAATTCTGTGGTAAGTGCAGTTGCTCTTAGAAATGGTGCAGCCCCAGGTTTCTCTGATGCAACGGGGGCATGAGGCATCTGCATGCTGGTTTCCTCTCTGTGTAGTTGCCCTTCACCTGTCAACACCAAGAATTTAAGTCCAAAGATGAGGATGCTGATCAGGGCAGAGTCCAATATATTTTGCACCTTTCTTCCCAGCCGCACCACCCTCACAGTCCGTAAGGGTTACATGATACCTAGCGCCGAGCTTGGGCTCCCTATGCTCTGTGTTATGAGTAAAACATGACAGTGTCATGATGATGTGGTGAAGTAAACTCTGCCCTCCATGCTAGTTTACATTGAGCAGTAGCCATAGGGCACAGGTTGATGAACACATTGTGAAGGAGAAATCCTGGCATAAGGCGTCCCTTTTTTTTCCTACTCCCTGCCTTTTGGCACAACTATGTTGTGGACTGCATGATGAACCTGATGGCAGGAAAGGTAGTTGTTTTATTTTTGTTGGGTATTTTGAAGCAAATTTAGTTCCTCGGGCCTGACCACCATACACAGGGTCACTGCATGACACCTAACCACCAGAAAAAAACTGTACTGGGATGAGAGGGGGGAAATGTAGCCAGGAGTGAACATAGGAGCTAGGACAGATATTCCTCTTTCTGTGGTTCACAGAATATGGGCCCGTGGTCAACCATGATTACATTTTTACAACCCCACAAGTTGCCACTTGCTCAAGCAGAGAGTGTTGCTCCTGGCCACGACCGTGGCTTCGCAGTATCGTGGTCAGCTGTGCTAATGGGTTGTGTATAGGCGATGGGCCCGGTCTCATTCAAGCCTGTTCCACTCCATGCAGCGAGTCCGCCTGTTCCGTGGCATTTTGCAGCTGGTGGAGGAGGTCAGACATTGCGACATAGAGCACCATTTTGGGGTTTCAACACGTCTTTGCACTTTCATATCTGAAATTCTGACCTCCTACCCCAGCTTGGTGTAGGGCAGCATAAGGGCTGTGTATGGCAAGAAAGACCTGCACCAGTGAAGGAGAGTGTACATACAGTCCCAGCCTTCTCACAGAGCTGAAAGTACCTTGAGCTCCAAAGTGTGTATTTTCTTGATGTGCATCCAAGCTAAAATATTGTTATTCCAACCAAATATCATGTCTCAGAGCTGAAAATATTTTCTAGAAAAGGCTGAGGGGTGTGTTGTTGGACAAATTAGTAATGAGTGAAGTGTTTTGTTTAGGAAGGAACTGTGTATTTTCACATCCAATTTGACTCTAATTGACTAAACAAACCATTTTACCTTAGTTAGGCTCTGCATTGGGTTAAAAAAGGAGTGAAAACCATTAGATAGAATAACCTCCCAATACTCTACACCCAGCCTCTTCTTTCCCCCACGAAAACACAGACACGCCCCCTACCCCATTTCTCCTGAAGGCAAGGGCTTGCATTCCAAGCACTCTGTGCTCTCAGGTTTATGCCTGTGCTGTCTCAGTGGTGGCAGGGTCTGTGGGTCTGATGTTCTTCTCTGCTGTCCCTGTCCAAAGCTGTTTACATCGTATGTGCAGTGAGTGAGTGAGAAATTCCACTTTCATCATCAAAGTACCTTCTTTTAACCCATATTTGAGTTTATTCCCAAACCCTTTGAGACCCATGGAAAGTCTCTTCTAGGATTTCCCGTCTGAGCCCACAAAGAGGGATGTCAGGGGAAACAGGGATATTGAGGGAGGAAATGCTGGCAGTTTGTATATGTGTGTGTACTCTCCTCTTCATTCTTTTACTAACGTGATCCCTTCTGTTAAAGTTGTCTCTGTTCTAACAACCTGTTCTTTATTCCCACTTACTTTTCCTTACTCTACCTTCCTAAGGACAGTCGGTACTAAGGTGAGCAAAGAAATCCTTTGTATTAAAACTCCTGTATAAGAGCACGATCTCCCCCAGACCTCCTGTCTCCAGCAACCACGGTGCCAGGGGTGGAGGTGGATGGGGCGATAGGGAGGGACAGGGGATATTTGCTGGTGCATAGAAAGGAGGAGGGCACAGTGCCTCAGGCTTCCCGTTATTGCATCGCTCCTGGTATTACGACTTGCCATTAAATCCTGGGATTGCAATCTCTGTCATCCTGATTGAAGGGCTATGAAGCCATTAGAGCCAGTCAGTGCTGCCCATTAGGGCTGCTACTGAGCAAAGTAAGGCACTTCATCACCTTGCCCTCCCACCTTGGCCTGGGGCAAAGTATGTTGCTTTTCAGCACTCCCATTTTCTGGCAGTTGCTGGAGCATGGGCCTGGAGCAGAGAATCCAAGCATCCCATCTGGTAGCAGCAATTGCTACTTCAGAGCAAGTTCAGACCATTTAGTGTCTGCAGCAAATAATCTCCTCGATGCAAAATGCAATTTCCAATGTAAATAAAATAAATATTTATGGTGCTTATCTGCATTATCTGCAAGTGGGAGTTTGCAAACTCTGAACCAGGTTTTTATCTGGTTGTGAAGTTTGTCAGCTAGCCTAATTATATGTTAGGATAGTTTAAAGAGAGAAATATGTTGTGTCTGAAATACTTAGGCCTTGATCCCATGTTAGATAAACCGGTGCTTGCTGCAATATACCTTGCACAAGCAGGTAACGTGCTGCTTTTCTTCGAGAAGCATCTGTGCTAATCTTTTGGAGGAAAAACTTTTGGTTTCTCTTAAGTTGTCCAGTTGAACACACCATATTTTCCACCCAAGAGGTGAGGGATTGCAGATGTGTGTGCTCTTGAACACAGTCAAGATCTGCTTGTTCATGTAGTTGAAATAACGCACTACATCTCCAGCATGAAGCTTGAGCCAGTGCTGGTTCTACTTGAGCACGTTAGTTGTGGTCGCAGCAAAAGCAAGGTGTGGAAATTGCGTGTCGGTATGCAAGATACAGGACAGAGAGGCTGTGTCATCATCCCCTTCTCTGCCACCTCTAGTCCTGAGAGGTGCTGAACTGCCCTAGGCCCCCAGGGAAGGTGCTTCTGCCCTCTGGAAAAAGGTTCTGTGGCAGAGAAGGGTAGTAAGAGGAGGGAACGCCTCGACGCAGCCAAACATTGTGGATGTCAGGTCCTGTTTTTTCTCCATTGATGTTTCCTCTGCCCAACACCTTCTTTTTCCCTTCCCCAAGATGTGTCAGTCCAGTCCTGGCGGCCAGTCGTCGTGCAGCAGTGAACCGTCACCCCTTGGCAGCACCAACAACAATGACAGTGGAGTGGAAATGAACATGCAGAGTGGGGGAAGTCTGGGAGATCTGACAGCGCTGGATGACAACACCCCTGTTGTGGACTCAACGGTCTCATCTGGTAACTCGACATTCAGCCTGCAGCTAAGGAAACACATGACGACGATGCAACGACTTGAACAGCTCAAGAAAGAGAAGCTCAAGACAGTTAAGGATTCCTGCTCATGGGTGAACCCAGCTCCACAAGCCAGAAACACCAAGCTGCCTCCCATCTCAGGAAACGGTAAGTTCTGGGCCTGGTCCCTGCCTTGCAGGAGTGTGCCAGGTCTTGACTCTTGTCTCATAGCCAGGAGTCTACCCTGGGGGAGGATAATTTCCTGTTGTCTCTGAGCAATCCCTTGCTAGATAGAGACATCAGGAAAAAATGGAGAATTTAGATGTGAGCTCAACCATCTGGTGTTTTATGCAGCAGAAACCCAGATGCTCAGTGCAGCAGAGCTATGACGAGAGAGAGGTGTGGGGATCTCTCTTGTTCCCAGGGTTGTCCAGCACCCAACCACAGGTGTCCTCACCATTTTGATAGCACAGAGCAGTCACAAGACTGCTCTGATTTATTCCAGCAGTAACATTTCCCCAAGGGCTAATGTGCCTCTTGGGCGATTGCCAGAGCATAACAGCAATCCAGCCAGTCTGCCCTGGATCTTGCTTACACAGGTCTTCTCACATTGCAAGTGCTCCAGGCTATTGCCTAGAGCTTCATATGTCAGCTTTCCACTGGCTGGGGATTCCCAGTTGTGGCATCTTTACATTCCCTTTGTACTCTTCTCACTTTGCAAAGGAGAAGTCCTAAGGGTTACACTACCTGTCTATAGTATGTCAAAGCATCTTGGTCTACTCTGGGAAGAGCTCTTGAGTTTCAACTTCTGGCCTCCCAGCCTCTTGTCTGTGGATTCTGTGCATCTGTCTCAGTGAACAGCTGTGGCAGTAGCTGCATGTTGTCCTTGCAGCATTGTTCACACCAGTCCCACTTTTTCCCCTGCCAAGAGAAGCCCATACAGATGCCCTTCCCTAGTGTCTGAGCATCCGTGGGCTACACGTTGCAAAGAGTCTGCACCTCCTGTCCTCTTTTCCCAACCTTCTTGTTCTTTGAGCATGGTCACCGAGTTAGAGATGAAGGTTTGAATTCACTGTCAGTAAATGAAATTCAATATTGCTGCTGTAAAATATTTAGGGGTGGGCTTGTATATGTCTATCTATTTCAGCACCAAGAACATTACTCAATGGAATTTCTTAGCTAACTAAATCTTTTTCTTCCCCACAACTTTCAGGCTCTATTCTAGAAAACAGCAGTGGTTCTTCTGCTACGCTGCCTAATCCACGAATAATGGAGCTGTCTGTCAATGACGTTACGATGCTGAACCAGCTCAATGAGCGCCGTGATAGCACAACGAGCACCGTCAGCTCTGCCTACACCGTCAGCCGCAGATCGTCAGGGATTTCCCCGTACTTCTCCAGCCGCCGTTCCAGCGAAGCTTCCCAGCTCGGGCATCGTCCCAACAACACAAGTTCTGCTGACTCCTATGACCCGATCTCCACGGACGCCTCCCGTCGCTCCAGCGAGGCCAGCCAGTGCAGCGGGATGCCAGGTCTGCTCAACCTCACGCCGGCTCAGCACTACAGGCTGAAAGCCAAGTATGCTGCTGCCACCGGGGGCCCTCCTCCAACACCCCTGCCAAACATGGAGAGGATGACTCTGAAGAACAGGATCTCGCTCATGGATGGACCAGAGCCCACCTTGCCTTCCCTTCGCCTCCCGCCAGGGCCCAGGCGTTGCAGCGATGGTAACACCTATGGCTACACGCCGGCTGCAGCATTTCCCCATGAGGTGCCGGGCAACTGCACGAGGCGGGCGAGCGACCCCGTGAGGAGACCTGCTGGAGACCCCCAGGCCCTCCCTAAAGTTCATCGTTTCAACAGCACCAACAGCATGAACCCCTTCCATCCTCCTCACCCCACGGACAGGAGGAACTTCAGCCTCCAGAACTACACACGCTCGGATGGGAGCCTCCCCCGGCATGTCTACTCGCCCCGGCCGCAGAGCATTAGTGAAAACATCGCGATGGAAGCCATGGCCAGGGAGTCGGAGGGGAACATCGGTGACGATGACATTATGCTACCAGATGATGTGGTACAGTACATTAATTCTCAGAGCAACGGAACGGCAGCTGAGAGCACTTCCATGGGGTACGGCAGTGAGATGCAGAACTTCCAAGGAAGTGGGAAACTGCAGCCCCCAGCCTTGCCCAGCCAGCGCAGAATGGCCGTGGCCGAGGCAAACATGAGTCATTTGGGTCCAATGATGGCAGAGTGTCCAATGAGCTTTGATGCTGCCTCGGACATGAGTAAAAACAACATGCCTGTCCAGTGGAATGAAGTCAGCTCAGGTACGGTTGATATCATGTCCAATCAGTCAAAACAGCAGTTTTCACAAGGAAACTTGGCTGTGGTCCAGCAGAAGCAGAACTTTGGTCAGTATCAGAATTACAACCAGCAGCAGATGCAGCTGACAGAGAACAGCATGAATGTAACACAGCAGAACTTTATGCAAAGAAACATGGGCATGGATGGGCAGAGGCTAAACTGTATGCAGCGGCAACAGCTGATGAACTTTGGCCCTGGTATGAACCCTGACCTGGGCTCACACGGAGGGTATAACCAACCTCATCAGATGCTGAGCCCTAGTGCAATGAGCAGCAATCCAAATCAGATCTCTCCTTCCTGTAACAGCATGGCAGTGAAGTCCAGTCCCCATGTTCACCCTCAGCAAATGGACATGGCAACCGACCCTTCCTTAATGGTCAGCAGCAACAGCGACCGCGCGATGCTGAATCAGGTCATGCACGAGCAGAGTCAGCAGAACTACTCATCTCAGCCCACCCACCTGAACTTCCCCATGGCTCAGGAGGTCTTTCCCCAGCCCATCATGGCTTCAACCCAGCCCAACTTCGAGCCTCAGCAGAGCATGGTGGGTCCAGCTACGCAGGCCTACGCGCCCGGCATGGTGCAGCCTCATCCTCCGCCCGAGCCGAGCCCGGCCAGCAGAGCCCGCGGCGTCCGCACCGTGCAGCAACTGGCCTACATGAGAACTCCCCACGGCACGAGCAACGCGAACCCCGGCCAGGAGGCAGCTGAGGCTGCTCATAAGAGAACCAGTGACATGCTGCCAGCGCCGGCCCAGCAGTGCGCGGATGGCGCGAGGGAGAACAACCTGATGTACTATTACGGTCAGATCCACATGTACGAACAGAACAGCAGCTTCGATGCCCACGCAGACTGCAGAGTCAGGCAGCAGTGCGCGCTGAGCGGCAAGCCGGCCGCCCTGCCTTCCCCGGGAGCCAACCAGGTGTCCAGCACGGTGGACTCGCAAGGCCTTGAGCCGCCCCAGATCGATTTTGATGCCATCATGGACGATGGGGACCATTCGAGCCTGATGTCGGGCACCCTGAGCCCCAGCATCCTGCAGAACCTCTCCCAGAACTCCTCTCGCCTGACAACTCCACGAAACTCTCTGACGCTGCCCGCCATCCCCGCGGGAATCAGCAACATGGCCATAGGCGACATGAGCTCCATGCTGACCACGCTGGCAGAGGAGAGCAAATTCCTCAACATGATGTCCTAACAGCCGAGCACGAGGGCTCGGCACTATTCAAGGGGCTCTGTGTGAAGCAGTTTTATGAATGTGCTTTCTAAAAATAACCTGTTTCAATAGAGTAGATTTTTTTGATAAGTATTAAATACATTAAAGGGATTCAAAGTAAAAATAATTGAAAACAAGTCTCTGTACAGAGTTATGTAAACTATATCCAGGCAGGTCAGCACCGCAAGGGTGCACCTCTAGTATTGTTTTTGGCTTGGTTTCTCAGAGCACTGAATGGTATCACCGCCAAGCGAGGAGACTGCATGAGAGTGGTTAGAGATGAAACCCTCCCTCCCTGGCACCCTGTAAATAGCACTTGCCATCGTTTCCCATTACTTATGTTTGCAAAAATTCCATTTTCAACCCACCCCAGAAAGAAATGGGAGGATGTGGTTTTGATCAGAATAAAAGCCATACTGTGTATTCTGCTCTGATGAGAGTAGTGTTTAGTTATGTCTCCAAACAAGCCCTCTGCCAGCAGTATTGTTTTATACAGTAAAAACCTTTGTATCTTGCAAAGAGCATTGATTCCAAACGGCTTCTCAGCAAAGTGCCTTACCATGCTTTAGTGTTAAGTAGCCAAGGCCTCTCTTCCTTTAAAATCAAATATAGTGTACTGCCAGAAGCGTATATAAAATGTACATTTATAAAAACATAGTGGTGTTTTTGAGAAAACATTGGAAAGACACATTGATGAGACACATGAAAGGTGAGTGCACACTTTGATCAGATGTGTTTACAACGTGGTTTATATCAAGTGCAGAACGGAGCAGAGGCCCAGGAACAGCAATCACGGGGAAAAAATCCCCTGTGGCAGGAAGGCTCCAGCCTGCAAAGACGGATCCACACGCATAACTTTGCACCCTCTGAGCAGCAGCGTCGCTGTGTAGTGACTTTGTGCTGGGCGCTGGATGCCTTTCTAGTGTCAGCTTGCTAAAGCGAGCATTACCATATCCCTGCGCCGCTCGGCAACGTCTGCGCTTGCTTTGAGCTTTCCTCCCTAAGATGCTCACATACCAAAGTGATGGTGATGAAGGGACTTTTATGATCATGTCTACCCTGTCTGTATCATGGCACAGCAGCAGGAGCTCATTTGTCTAGCAGGGGTTCGTCTATGTGATACGCTCCATGATTATCTGTTTTCAGCCCAGGTCCACCTGGCACGGAAGTCATTCCTAGCTGCATTATTTATTTTTCTGTTGTTAGACAAAAGGGGGTAGAGGCCTTGCTGAACAACTCAGTTCTGTTCATCCTGATATGACATTAAATCATTTGTGCCCAATATGTTCCATAGTTGGGGACAAATGGGACTTCCCCCAGGGTGGACAGGTTCTCAGTTTGGCCGTATCACGGGTGAGGGCTTAGTTCTCTCCTGCCCATTGATTTTCTCCCCCTCATCCTGATGTGAGGTTCTCAACGATGCCCCATCCCATTCCCCTGCCCGGGACATAGGGGAGCTCTGGGAAGTTGCTATCTGTTGTCCTAAAGTCCCAGCTTTCCTTTTGCACAATCTGGTGTCCGGCTTTCTGCTTCCAGCACGACCCCTGGCTGGCACGAGGACACCCCATGTTATCACCGGGCAAACTTGGCAACATTGTGTACCCCGAAGGCTGTGCACAACAACGGCCGGGTGGGAGAGCCCTGCTGCTGGGTGGCTCCTGTGTCCCTCTTGTGTCGGGAGGTGCCACTCAGTGTCCTGCTGTTCGGCCCATCCTCGTCCCAACAAGAAGTGGGTGCCCAGGACACCCGAGAGGGCTCTCTCGCCTCAACTCATCACCCTTCTCGGCCCCTGGGACCCCCTGGCTGCACAAGGACAGTAAAGCAAAGCAAGGTGTCTGGCTGTTCGTTTGTGCCTGTGAAAGGTGTGTTTAAAGGGATTGTTTTATAGTCCACTGTATATATTGTCCTGCAGTTACTGACCTTGCCCTAGCTTTGCATTTAGGAAAAGAGGGCAATACGTATTTTAGGACTTTGTATGTTGTCCTGGATGCCTGGAGTGCAATTGGGCATCCCTTGTATTGAGATGGATCAGGCCTTCACGCGTCCTTTGACTGCTTATCGGATTCTTTCAACAGCTGTGTAGGGCAGTGGTGGCTCTTGAGTCCCTCTTCGCAGATATCTCATTAGAAAAAAAAAATCCAAAAGCAAAACCAAATCTCCAATGACTTGAGATTTCTCAGACTTTCCAGTGGTGGTCTTCCTTCATTTACTGAAATAGTATTATAATAACCATTCCAGCACTGTATATATTATGTATAGAAGACATCATTACTAAAAGTACTGTAGGTGAATTGTTCTGTCAGATTTATATCTTAAGAACATTTTTAGCTGTTTTCTACATCATAAGAGCGGAGGTAACATGCTGAACCTGTATATAAACCTTTTGTACATTAAAAAGTAATTTTTTTCATAATTCCTGGTGCCTGTCATTATTGCCGTTCATTGGGAATGGTGGTTGTCATTGATCATTGGTTCCTACATCAACACAGCTGGATTCCTACAGAACTTGGGAACTGCTGTTGAGGAGGTGGACGGTCTTCATTGAAATGGCCCTGTGGTGAGGAGCGTCCAGTCAGTGATGAGATGGAGGTGGCAGGTGCACCAAGACCATGAGGCCCCTGAGCGACCGCGTGTCTCCACTTCCTACGTGGTGTTTGATGGACTTTCCTCAGCGGTGAATTTGAAGACCGAGGACCCTGCACTTGTCCTTGTTGACCCTCATGAGGTTCCTCTCTGCCCAACTCTCCAACCTGTTCAGGTCTCTCTGGATGGCAGCGCAGCCCTCTGGAGTGTCGGCCGCTCCTCTCAGTTTGGTACCGTCTGCAGACCTGCTCAGGGTGCCCTCTGTGCCCTCATCCAAATCACTAATGAACAAGTTGAACAGCACCGGGCCCAGTATTGACCCCTGTGGGACACCACTGGCCACCGGCCTCCAACCAAGCTTGGCCCCATTTATCACCACCCTGTGGGCTCTGCCATCCAGCCAGTCCTCAATCCACTTCACTGTCCGCTCATCCAACCCACACTTCCAGAGCCACAATTTTGGAGCAACTGTCCTGAGAGAATTAGTCTTGCCTGTTTTAGACTTACTAGGATGAGGGTAGATTGTTCTATAAACTGTGTCTGTCACCCTCCTCACTGATCACAGGGAGACCCTACACAGCCAGCTCCAACTGGGTGTCTTCCCCAGCAGCTGGAGTGAATCCCGTGCGCCTGTGAAACTCTTGCAGTGATCCAGTCACCCTCAGCACAGTCTGAGGCTGAGCCAGTGGACAAGAAGTTGATTACTGGGTCAATGATCCTCTTAGTCCGCAAATCCGTTGGATAAATATCACACTCTTCTGTACTGTCCAAGAACTACAGAAATCCCATTCAAAGATGAAGTGATATTATTAAAAAAGGAAATTGTTCAGAGCTCTTCTATTGACTAAGGGCTTTGGAGCCTCAGATCAGCCCCTACTGCTTTTCTACTTCAAACACTTAAAGCGAGTTTCTAATCTAGATCCAATGCTGCTTCTAGCTGCTGTTTCACTTCAGAGTTTGAGCGGGGCACACCTCGGCCTGTGTAAGAACATTTCTATTTCTTTAACTGGGCAAACGTTTCCTAGGAGCTTATCTGAGGTCAGCTACCAGCCTGCGCCCTCTTACTGCCCTCCCATCCAGAAATGAACAGAGATGGGAAGTCTCATTGCTTCTATCCATAAGCAGGTAATAACTTTCTTGCAGAAAATGTTGCATGTGGGCCAAAGCTTTGGAGTTCAGATAGCTGTGACAGCTTCATAACATTCAGTTAACCCTTTTAAATCCATTATTAATCCTATGGAAATAAATGATCCTAGCAGGGCTGATTCTGGCTCTCTTTGGTGAGCGTTACCTTGCTCCGCTCTGAAAACAGTGGGAGCACGTGAGGAGTAAGATACGCTGCGGGCAAGAACATCACAGCTCTCTGAAATTGCACTAGTATTTAAGGTATTCCTGGAGGGGAGAAAAAGCCCGTAAAAGCTACTGTTGCCGGATCTTATTGCACTTACTGAGTACAGAGTCGTTCCAATGGCTCTTTATTGCCGTGGTCTCAGTAGGGATGACATAGGGGTTCTCGTTCTTTACGAGCTGTTGGATCTACTTGGAAGAGCCTACGTGTTGTAAATAAATGGTGTGTTTTATATTATTGGAAGGACAATTTATGACCAACCAAGGCCTCTTGCAGACAGCTATTTAACTTGTAAGTAAAATGACCTAACACTTAAGAAATTTAGAAACTACAAAACAACCTATGTTGTGGCCAGTATAGTTATTTCTCCCCCATGATTTATACTCCATGTAAAACTTGAAATAGCTTTTTAAAATATGTTTACTCTAAAAATATTAAGAAAAAAGAGGTGATACTTTCATGCATGCTGAAGGTTTGTGACTACTGTAGTTTCCACGGATCACACTAGTGTCTGTGATTCATCACACAGATCCCGTCCCCTCCCTGCTTTCATTTTCTCCGCACTAGCTTGTCAGTCAGATGCGTAGGGGGGCACAGTGCCCGGCCTGCTCTTGACTTTCAAAGAGCTGCACTTGCTGCAAACGTCTCCCTAATTGTCAGTGGTTTACCCCAAAGCAGAGTCTGTGGTTGCACTTCCCAAAGGGCCTGGAGGACACGTCCCTCCATCAGCGGTGCCGCTGTGCAGTCCCTGAGCTCTGCTCGGCGCCAGCCTGCAGGATGCCCATGGCAAAATACCCGGGAAGGCAGTTCCAGCAGCAGGAAGGACGAGGGGACTCTGCTGTGCGGGTTTGGGGAAGCAACACTGCTCACTCTGGGGTCTTTCACAGGTGCTTCCACTCCTGCACTCCCATGCCCTGTGTACCTGGCATGGGTCCATATAAGTCTTTGGTCTGTCTTGCTCCGACTGGTTTTAACTCTTATTAAGTAAGTTCGGCCCTAGGCTGGTCTCCATAGAGAAAGGAACTTTAAGGAAGGATTCAATGAAGAAGCTTGGTCTGATGCTCTGACTGTCTTCCAAAGGAATCTCTGCTCTCTTTTCCCTCTTCATTGACTATCAGAGAGCCTGCAGCCTTTGCAAATACCCTGTCACCGCACTTTCTCTGTTCCTTCTCAGGAAAGCACCCGTACAAACATCCTCTCTGATGACACTTGACACCCAGACGGTTGCATTTTGTCACTCTGGAGCTTGAGGACCAGCTTTTCTGACACCTGCAGAGGCAATCACGCACAAGTTGAGTGCACATTCTGGAGCTGGATGGTGGCCAGAGCACCAAGGTTCGTGCTACAGTGAGGTGGCAGTGGTTAAAATAGATCGAATGAAATAGGGATAGCAGCAGGGAAGGAAGCAAAACTCACGTCAAGGCTGTGTGAGTTTTCCTTATGGCTTTGTATCTCCCAGCCCTGTCAACACTCACATGGTTTCAGGGGCCTTGGTGAGTTATTGGCCATGGAGAAAGCACCCTCAAGCAAAGTACCTGTCTGCCTGCAGCCACCCGGCTACGCAGTGCCTGAGCCATCTGTCTCAATTGACTGAAGAGTGATGTTAATTTTTCTTTTTTTTTTTTTTGAGCAAAATGTCTTGAAGCAAATGCTTTAACCTCAGTGTCACGCGTCAATAATGACGATAAGTGAAATCCGATAGCAGCTCATGCAATGCACGAAGGATTAACCGTCACTCCAGGCACACGGAGCGCGGGTGGCATTTCGGTATCTGCGAGATCTCGGGAGGGGGAAGGAAACAGGTTTCACTGCACAGTCGAGGCGGCTGCAGCCATGCCAAACCAGCAGCCATCCAGGGCAGCGCTCCAAGGGATGATCCTCACCGCGTCCCGCGGGCCAGTGAATTCCCTTATTAGCAGCCACGCAGCGATGGGGCAGGTCTCACCTTGCTCAAGAAGCTCTTCGGAAATGAGCGCTTGTCTTAGCAATGTCTAGGGATTTGTCACTGGAAATGAAAAATGTTTTGGGGAAAAGAAACTGGGGCTGGGCCAGGTGAACCTTTCTTAATTTAATTGAAAGAGAAAAAGAAAAAAAGATCCCGGCATTTCCATGACTACCTGGAAGCATTTTGAACGGATCAGCAGTGGTCTAGGTGTTGAAAACACCAAGGAGACCAAGCAGTTGGGGAGGCTCTTCCTAGAGGTGAGAGCCAAATTTGTGGCCACTGCACACTTTTAAAAACCTGGCTTGTAATTACCTAAATTAGAGGGGAAATTCAAAATCCGATCCCACTCAAATACCCGTCCCAAAACTGAGCAAATACCATCAGCGTTTCTGATGCATTAACGAGCCTAGAGCCCTCCAAATCTAAACCTTAGATTTAGACGACCACGAGGCTGAGATGCGACTTCTTTAAGTAGTCTTGTAAAAATGACATCAGAAGGATTTACAGCTGAAATATTAACAGTACGTTTTTTCATTAACCTTTTATCTGTCATTTACTTTTTTATTTAATATTAGCATGCAGAGAGCTGGGATGGCTTCATTAGGGGTGAATCAGTACGAGAAAAAGTCAGATCTCCCAAGGGTTCCACAAAAAGCTGTTTCCCACCCCTGCTCTTTCCTGTGAAGTTCTTCCACCCTAGAGAAGCTGGGAAGGGTTAGATCTCACAAAAGATGAAGGTGTAAAATCAATTCAGGGGCTGAAAGTCTTTTAGGTTGGCATCATCCCTCCTTATAACCAGAAAAAAACACATTGTTATTGTTATAAAATTAATCTGGCTAAGATATCAAGTACTGTACTCTGGTGTGATTAGATTAGCTAAAGTGATTAGATCAGTTAAGTAAGACTTATTTCCCAGCCCTTATTTCACTGCTATGAGACACTTTGGAAAACGCGCTGGTCCCCAGATGCTCTGGCAGTTCAGCAAGGCTCAGAAGTGCTTCCCTTGGGAGCACAACTGGTGATGATGCTATCTCGGGTAAAATCCATACGCAGAGAGGAGGAGATTTATTATTTTAAAGTATTTCATTCATCTTTATTTTACTATTACAAAGGACTGTTTTCTGTTTGTTAAATAAGAACATCAGCAGAAGCAACAGTGCACTGTAATTATAAACTTGGTCTTGTGTCTACGTCTCAGTGCTCGCTGTTGGATTGAATGAAAAACTCTCAAATGTGAAAAAAAAGAAGAAAAAAGAAGAAAAAAAAGAGAAAAAAAAGAAAAAAAATAAACAGAGTGTTCAAGCTTGACCAGCCAAGTACGAGGGCAAAGGCTGAAGAGGATCCTCCTGTAGCATAGGTAGCTTTGTAGCTTGAGTGGGAAGCATCGTAACCTGACATATTGGTTAAGTTACCACAGGACTATCCTGAGACATGCAGAGACCCTGGCCAAGAGCTTTGACTTGGGAGTGAAAATGGGTAAGGAATGGAAAAACAGCTGAACTGCGGAAAGACCACATTTTAGTAGCATAGCACGGGAGGAATGTGAGAGTTTCTTTCTCCCTTTAATCAGACAAAACTTTTCTCTTGTCAGCAAAACTGTGCTCACTCCAGGGACCTTGTCACCACACTTGCCAGTTGGGAGCATTTCTGACCTCCTGCCCATACAGTTATGCCAGGAAAGGTCTCGAGGCTGCACTGGTGGTGCTGTGGTTTGTTTTTTCTTAAAACACTTAGTTTCAAGCCCACCATTTCTCACACAGCTGAAGAAAGCACCGCGAGTCAACACTCATGGGCAAAACTAGCCGGTAGGTTGAGGTCTTGGCCAAGATGCATCTTGCTGACCTCAGGAAAGGCTTTGGGCTAGTCCTGTCCTTCGGGGACTTTTTGAGGCAGCAGAGGAGTGCAGTGATTTAGCAGTGAGTCAGCCTGGCATTTTACCAAAGCTTGGACGGGGTAAAGGGGCCCAAACGTTGCCCTGGACAAGTGGTCAAGCTGGTGGGAGGGTGGAGAAGGTCCAGCCCTGCTGGAGGGCAGCGAAGTCCCCGGCTCGGGGGCTCTGCGGTGTTTGTGGTGGGCAGAGAACGAACCGCTCGCCCTTGCCTGGTGCTGCTCAGAATTCCCAGACATCTGGCAAGAACAAGGCTGTTCGTTTTCGGTCACTGATGAAAAATATGGCCAAAATGATTACAACAACAATGCTCCCTGGTTTCTTTTGGAAACACCTATTTTCAAACAACCTATGCACTCTTACATAGTGTCTAAACTAGACTTTTGTCTCACAGTGCAGCCTGATCAAAGAGGTTTGGTTTCTTTTAGGACTTCCTAATCTATTGCGTGGGAGAAAAGAGGCTGGTTCCATTGCAAATAGCATTGCTGTGCTTTCAGCTGCTAAGGAAATAGCCTTGATCCAAACCTGTGAACCAGCAACAGAAATACCCCAAACCAACCTAGGTTAGGGCCAAGGCCCAACCACCACCAGGTGTCTTCACTGGAGAAGTAAGAGCTTCTCTTCTGCACCAGCTGAGATAATACAGCTCTACAGCTCAGAAAAAGACGTTTCTGCAAACGCCTGCTGACAAAAATCTTCGTTCTTTTTACTGGCAGTCACGCCAGGTACCGTGGTCATCACATGAACTGCTGACTTAGATATAGGCGAAGGTCCTTGCTTAGTGTCCCAGAAACGACAAGCTGCATCCCCGAGGTAGGACAGGCGGCGCAGGCGGAGGGCGCAGCACGTGGCCACGGGCACCCGCCACCTGGCAGCCCAAGGTCACGTACAGGGAGGGACAGCTCGGGCTGTGCTCCGTGCACCGGGAAGCAGGAGACGGAGCACGTCAGGGCGTAATCCATCGTGTGGGACATCTGAGAGACCGTATGGAAACGTCAGCGGCAAGAGACCCTTTGGACAGGGCTGTCTGGTGTCTGTTTGCAGCGCAAATGAGACGCAGATGAGACGATGCTGGTCACGTGGATGCGTCAACCAAGGGGAGAGCATCACATTTTAAAAGTTTATTTTAATGAAGTCGCAATAAGGCCTCCAGCTGGAAAGGTTATTTATTAACCTCTTATTTACAAATTGAGCCCTGATTTGAAAATTAGGGCATTGTAATTTAATATTAACCCACATGTCAGAAAATAATGAGACAAACTACAGGGAAAATTGCATTCCATATTGCAAAAGACCAATTTTATTTATAATGACCAGGATTACAAGTCATGCCAACATTGATGGATCATACTTTAAAAATCTTGATAGCTCATTCATTTCTATAATTATATTTATTACAAATTAAATAAGTTGCGGACACCCTTGATATACAAAGAGACAAAATTAATTTGTGAATCAGTATTAATCTGTCATCAAACTAAATGAACTCTCTTTCTGGCAGCCTACTGAATGTAATGTTCTGTACCAAGGTTTCGCCGATGCTTGGGGCACGAAAGCGATGGAAGAGCAAGTCCTCTTGCTACTGAAAGGACATCTCTTCCCTTGGATGCGAGTTATTTCTCAGTGGGGCATTTACAGTGTTGAGATTGCAGTAGGAGAACAAGTTTGTTGGATGGTTGGTTGGAAGCGCAACAGCCTGCGGGCGAGGGGCACCGCCAGCCTCCGCAGGGCTCGGGCTTCAGCTGCATGAACATTCGGAGAGGGGGAAAAACCAGAGAGGAAGGGGAGCCCTGACGCTGCCTCACTCCCAGCACAAGCGGCGGCAGGGGGAGCGGGCGGCTGCGGGGAGCTGGGAGAGCAAGAGCAGGTTCAGATGAGGAGGAGTCGCGAAAAACAGTCATTGCTGCGGATTCAGCAGCCTGTGAGCATTTCTTTTTGGTATCCTGCCTTTCCTGAGTCCCCATTTTAGCTGCCCCTCGCTTCTCCCGGCTGCAGCCTCCGGCTTCTCCCAGCAGAGCTGGCCGCCCTGGGACACCCAGAGCCAGCGCTGCCGCTGCCACGGTCCCCTTGTTCCTCCCCTAATGGGAAACAGGTCACCTCCACCAGCAGAAATGCGTTTTGGAAGCAGCAAGACATCCCAGGGTTCACATTCTTTCCCACTAGCTTTCCTCTTTTTCTTATTTTATTTTTTTCTTTTTATTTTGGTCAGGAAGGTGCATCCCCTCCAAGGCACATTCTGACCCCAGACTGTTGACTCATTTCCTTCAAAATTAGCCCAAATCCCTGAAACTCCCCTGCCAGCCTCTGCAGAGCTCTCCCTGTCATTAGCAGCTAGGATCAACTCATAAAGTGCAATATGTAGAAATGTCATTTAGAGTTACCTACCCGTAACTAAATAACTTCATAATGAATGAAAGGCCATTTTGAGCTGATGCCTTAAAGACTAACTTCATCTCCATAAAGAAAGAAATATGACTCTCAGCGACAGCCCGCGCACGACTCTCACAAACCTGCTTTGTGCTTCTGTAGGAAAGACTGACACCGAGAGAGTCTGCTGCTTGGATCGTCTTTGCCTTATTTTGCTTTAATACAGACAACTCCACCTCAGAATATTCCCACAGTTTTAGGTCTGACAGCAGGGAGCTGGTATGTATCTCACCCATGAAACAAAGAGCTGGAAAGGAATTTTTTTGAGCTGAAAATTTTGGCCAAGGGTAATTTCAGTTACAGAGCAAGAATAAGTACCTGTGTTAGTACATATAGGAGTAAGTGAGCCCAGCAAACCAGCAGAATGATTTACACATCCTTGCATGACAGTGTTTTTCCACTCACCTTTTTTTTTTTTTTTTTGGAGTGTTTCCTTGAAAAGAAGTTAAGCCCATACATTACTATTTAAAGAGCCTAATTCGGCCCAGGCAATAATGACCTATAAATATTCATGATTTTGTTTTAACATTAAAATAACATCTGTTTCCAAACATCTGCAATCTGTTTTCAATGCTTCAGTAGCATTTAAATTAACTGTAACTAATACAATAAACCACTATTAGGGATAATGATAATGAAAGATGCCCTATTAAGAGACAGGAACAACATGGATTTGAATGAGAAACTAAACAGGAAAAAAAAAAAAAGAGAGACTGGTCAGATGCTAATGTTCCTTGGAACTTAAATTCACCCTCTTCTGCGAGTTTCCTGTGTGCAGGGCTGATGCTAATGGTCTCCCCTGCTGCATCTCGGCTTTGCTTGGGTCTTTTTCAAATTTCCACTGCGAGAGCCGTGATTTATGGCCCAGCAGCGGGGACGCTTTGGGCACGGGAGCGGCGGGAGGCTCGTGCGCTACAGCCCAAGGGGCCAGCAGAGCCGTGCGGGGCGGAAGGAGGCACCGGGCAGCCTCGGGGCGGCCGAAGGACACGGCCGAAGGACACGGCCGGACACGATCCCTGCAGGCTACCCCTGCTGCTGCATCCCGCTGCCACGGTGTTGCCAGAGCAGCTAATTCCCCCCAGAAAGGGACATTGTTTCCATGCCGTTTCTGGCTGGCCGCGCTGACGTGGCGCATCTGCAGCGCGCTGCCAGCCGCGGGGCAGGGGCAGGCGCGTGACGGGCCCGCGCAGGAGGTTTCCTGGCGTCTCGGCCGTGTGCTCACACCGGGCTGACCCTCGGCACCCGGCTGGATGAGAACCACATGCGGCCCCGGCGCCCGGGCCGCCTGCGCGCTCCCGCTCCTGCGCCCGGCCCACCGCTCCGCGCGCCCCTCGGGACGCTCCGCTTTCCTCCCGGTTCAGGTCATCAATCATGAATCCGTTCAAAGCTATATTTAGATTTTGGGTCTTTTTTTTTTTCAGACACAACCTTTGCCTTTCCTTCTCTCCCACCCCACAAATACGGCAGGTATTTTTTAATTTGCAGGACCAGCTGCCAAAGGCCAGGGCAGTAGAAAGCTGGGATTACAACAGCTGGGTTTGTTCTTATCTCATGGCCTTTAGAAAGAAAATCCTTCACTAAAAATTCATTTATCAGTCAAACCAAGTCCAGACTCGCTGCAGGTTTGTGCAGCTTCAACCCCACGCCAGCGGCAGCTTGCACTGCCATATGGTAGCACCTCTCCATCCAAAGGATCCCGCACGCTTAGGCCCCCGAGGGGGTCCTGAAGACACTGGGCCAACCAGAGCTGCTCTTGCAAGATAAGGGAGACTGCTGAAGAGCTGAAAATGTGAGGAGTCACCTCCCGGCCACCCATCCTCCTCAGGCAGGGCACAAAACCCCAGCTCTGCCTTGGCTCCGGCTGCTGGTCCCAGCAATGAGGTCCTGAGTGGCCACCACGGAGCCAGGTACCATTCCCAGGAGTGGCAGGAGGCTGCAGGAAGAGGAGGATAAATCCAAACCACATGAAGTGGGATTAGGACTGTCCCTGTTTACTGCTTTGCATGATACTGGATACTTCGGCTATAGGTGATTTATTGAAGTAATGCATAATACACTGCATTCAATTAACAGTCCCCATCATGCACAATCTAGCTGAATAAAAGTAAATAAAATAAATAAATAAATAAATAAACAGAGTGTTCTAAGAGGAATTCTCCCTGGATTTAAGAGAAATTGAAATATGTGCATGGTAAGTTGCGCCCAAAGCTTTTAGCACTTCCGAAAGTGCCAGCTGCTGATAGTGCTGGCTAAACTCAGCATTGCTTCAACTGCTAATGGTCCCTATGCCATCCTCAGCCACCCCTGCAAACCACCACTGACAACCCGGCTACACTTGGTGTTTTGTTAAAACCAGTTTTATTCCAGCGTGAGCAGATCTATCAGGGTGAAACTTAAGTTTCAGGTTCTTTTAGCAAAAAGAGGAGTGTGCATTGCAGTGTTCAATGCAAGATCATGAGCACTGGGCCAGCCTGTGCTAACTGCTGGGGATGTAAAGCTGGTCGTGGTAACCTGAGACTGTTGTGCAAAAAAATAAGGAGAAAATAGCAATACAAGCACACACAGTGCAGTTCCTGACACTGAGTTCTAACAGCAGTCACTGTTAATTATGCAGGGAAGAGGTTTATTTATTTTAGTATATGATATTTGATGTATTATCGCTCCTTTAAGATCTCATTCAATGAGATACCTCCACAGTAGGCTAATTTTAAGGCGTCACCATCAATTAACAGTGATCTCAATCAAAAGCCTTCCAAAATAAGGTGGCTGGTTAAGAAATGATAAGATTATAAATCAAATGTTTTATTTGACATTTGCTTTTAAGGCTCCATGCCTCCAAGTTGTGTTTTTTGTTGTTTTTTGTTTGTCTATTTGTTTGTTTTTCCTTGCTGGATGCTGCTGAGCTGTGGTGGGTTCGTCACTGCCGAGGTTCAACCCACAAGGAGCCAGACTGTCAAAGCTGGAAAATGAAAAGAAAAAACAAAAGCCAAATAAGAGTTTCACACCAAAACCTTCCTGCTGTTTCTCTTCTGACCTGCCCTATAGACTGAAACACTTACTTTAGGGAAATACAACCAGTTCTGCTATGCTGTAATTCGTTGTAAGAATTCAAGGTCAGGTCTAATGTTTATCTATTTTTTGCTCTATGCAAGCTAAGTATATAAATCAGAAACACATTAAAGCACTACTTGCCTTTAATGGTATTTAACTGGCGTTTCTGTTTAAATATCAGTAAAATAAATCTGAGCTTACATGCTTTCGTGACTCCAGCAGAGTATATAAGAAGTCTGCACTTCAATTACACATGTACTTAAGTTAAGCTTAAGTGTTTTCCTGAATCAAGGTCTAGATAAAGTCCCAAGTTAAAGCTATATAGAATATAGCTGAATATTCACCCAGAATATCTGTGAAAAATAGAGTATCTAAGGTCAGCATCAAAAAAAATCCAAAAATGCAGGCTGAATTCTTCCCCGTTTAGCAGATGTTTTACAACAACCTCTTTCATTCCCCAGTGACATGATCTGCCCTTCATGTTTAGATTTTGTACCTTCCCATCTTAGCCTCTTCCTCTTGTCTTTTNAGTCCCAAGCTAAAGCTATACTTTATGCAGAATATCTGTGAAAAACAGAGTATCTAAGGTCAGCATCAAAAAAATCCAAAAATGCAGGCTGAATTCTTCCCCGTTTAGCAGATGTTTTACAACAACATCTTTCATTTCCCAGTCACATGGTCTGCCCTTCATGGTTAGATTTTCTACCTTCCCATCTTAGCCCCTGTCGTCTTGTCTTTTGCTTTTGTCCACACCTTCTCCAACTTCTTGTCCTTTCCTCTTCGATCCCCAAAGCCTGTCTTCTAGCCCCACCACTGATGTCACCTCTCTTTTATCACCTTGTTTCTCTCCAGATCAGCCATCTGCCTCCTCAGGTCTTCAGCTCCTGTTTCCAATCATCCTGCATCTTTCTGGATGTCAGGCAGATGTCCTCNTACAACAACCTCTTTCATTCCCCAGTGACATGATCTGCCCTTCATGTTTAGATTTTGTACCTTCCCATCTTAGCCTCTTCCTCTTGTCTTTTGCTCTGGTCCAAACCTTCTCCAACTTCTTGTCCTTTCCTCCTCGATCCCCAAAGCCTGTCTTCTAGCCCCACCACTGATGTCACCTCTCTTTTATCACCTTGTTTCTCTCCAGATCAGCCTTCTGCCTCCTCAGGTCTTCAGCTCCTGTTTCCAATCATCCTGCATCTTTCTGGATGTCAGGCAGATGTCCTCCACACTGGCGGTGAGGACACAGTCCCTGGATGCAGAGACCCTGCCATCACCTCAGGTTCCCAGACACAGCGGGAGCATCGGAGAAAAGTCCTCCTAACCTCCTGCATCCCGGGATTCTCACTCAGTCGGGCTGCAGGGATGGTACCTGCACGTTTAGTTAGGAGCAGACACGTGTGCTGAGCTCATGGAGAAGTGGATTTTGGCTGCTGAGCTCTAACAGCTTTCAAATATGCACTGACAAAATGAGATTTTGTTTTCTCTGCAATTAATAGCTTGGCTTCACGGAGGTACATTTTGACTGGAGGAGCAAAAGGCACATCCTGACCCGAGGGTGAGCAGGTGCCAGCTGCTAAGGCCTTGCTCCAAGGTCCATAGGCCCTCAAGCTTCTCTGGAAAAAACGTCTGTAAGAATATTTTACCCTGAGCATCATACTTTCCCTTAATCTCATTCTCAGAAGTGACGGCATCGTTCTAGCTGAAACTTTCCACATCAAATTTAGCCCGAGGCACGGAAAAAATTCTGCTCCAACAGTTAAAAGTCTGGTGCAGTCTAAGCAGAGAGGCCGGGGAGCTCGGCCGGGGAACCACGGAGCCCTGCAGCACCACGAGGCCAGCGGGACGCAGACACCAGAGCCCGGGCAGCACCAGCCTCGGTACTGTGGCAGCACCACTGATCCCCAGCCCAATAAAGCAAAAAATGCATATGCAATAAATTGTGCTTTTTTGTTGTTTCTTCGCAGTTTGATTATCCATCATGATAAGACATTACTTAAAGCAGTGGTGACACTGTCTAATCATTCTTGTGAAATATAGACTTCTCTCTCCACTTCAGACAGAACCGACATTAATACACATTTATGCAAAGCAGAGCTGGAGCTGTCAGGGGCTAATCTTTACAAGTATGATAAATGATGTTTATTTTCAGTGATGGAACGAAACACCCGGGCTGACAATAATTGTAATAAAAAGGACAGATCAACTTCTATAAAGTGATTGAATTACCAGTCTATTGCATTAATGCCTGAGCTTGGCTCTGTCATAAACCTGCTTAAGGTTACCAATGACTGTGCATTAGGAAACATCCACCTTCAAATAGACACCCTGCCCTTGACCCCTGGTACTGCAGTATTGAGGGGTCATTTCTGGATGCAGGTTTGGGCCACTCTTGCTTTCATTCATTTGTAGTGAAGCAAGGTTTCCTCTTCTCTAGCAGACAGTAAAACATTCCCTGCCTCCTGAGGCTCGTGGAAAAGTTACACAGCAAAAACTTAGCAGGCTGGAGGGCTGTCATATGCTTCTTCCACGTATGTGTCATGCTCCCCCAAAAAAATACAGCGTAAAAGAATGTATAGTCATAGATATATGTGCTTAGACATGTCCATGCACCTATTGCCCCATGCAGCACTTGTCAGGAGCCACTGTTTCTGTTCAGCTGGAAATTCTGACGTAGAAATAAAATCTGAGGAAAAATGGAGCAAGTTCATCAAAAAGCCCGCACAAGGCAATATTCTGCAAATACTTTTTGTGGGGGCAATCAAAACATTTGTTTGCATTTTGGATTATTTTCTTTTATAGGTTTTCCATTCCATTCCACTTATATGTGGTGTGTATTTCAAATTTAGGGTATTCCATGTTTCTACGCTAGTCTAGATTTGTATATTTTTATTCTGTTTCATAACTCATTTGGTACTATTTATTTCATGTGCAAATTTATACTGTGATATATATTAATGCACAGTGCCGCCAAAGAAAAGTCATTTCAGTCTGAAAACTTGAAATGTCCCATTCTGACAGATGACTGTGGCAAGTTTATCAAAATGAGTTATTTTGCCTTTTTTTCGCCCTACACTCAAGTTTGTCCAGATTGACACCGTCCCATGGGATAGTTCAATTTTGACAGAGCGGCATTTTCTGACAGAAGACATTAAGTGGGAAATTTCCAAGCTTTCTCAGTTATGTGTAGTTCTCTGTACGTGCATGTGTGACTGTGAGTGGGCCTGTGCACATATGCGCAGAACACCAGACACATGTAATGCTGTTTTGATGTAATGTTTGATTGTAATTGATGTAATGTTTGATTTTCGTCCGCCACTGCCAGGAGAGGAGGGAACCAGCGTCAAAGGCCCTGGCTGAGCAGCAGGAGCTCTGCGAGCAGCTCAGATGGTGGCTTCTGCAGTCCTGGCTCCTCCTGCCTGGTTGGTGTTGAAAGGAGGATGATACTCTTGAAAAAAAATTCTAAAAGAGACACTTACGAAATAAATAAATAGGTCCTATTTCTGCTGAATCTGTCTGTTCCACACACTGCTGCTATAAGATTTCATCTTCTGTAGTCTTGTCTGCAGTCAAAATGTGATGACCCAACTTGCAGTGTGGCTGCTGTGTGAAGACCTGAGTCTGTTTTCTGTGAAGGCAGCAGACACTGCAATTTCCTTGGAAGGTCTTTCAGCCCTTGGAGAGCACAGGGAGAGTTGTGCAATTGCCCTTATTCCAGAAATAATTCTGGCCCCAGGAGCTGGGGTCATTTGTGCTGTTCTGGGTTCCCTATCAGACTCCCTCCTGCCTTGGCCCAAAAATGCTGCCTTGGCTCTGCTGCCAAGGGCGAAGAAGGGCGGCTTTGATTTGCTTGTTGGTGAGGACCATGCAGGAGGTTTCAAGCATTTCTTGCAGAGATGCAAGAGTGTAAAATTCCCCTATCTTGCCACTGCAGAGCACGTCGAGTGTAGCTGCCCTCTATCCCCTTTCTCTTCCTCCCATTCCCTAAGATGAGCTTTAAGATTTTATAAACACTCCATTGTTTTTACAAGGGGCATAAGTGCATAACATGCAAACTTCTTTAAAAGGGCAAGGAACCTCTAAATTACATAGCACCCTGATTTTGCAGCCCCCTCGATTCTTTCCAGGCTGGCTTTCAGTCAGAGTGAGCAATATTAAATCTGTTGGAAGTTACAGATTCTTTTTTTTTCTTTTCCCAGACAGGAGTGAAAGAAGATCCGGCACCAATTCCTGCTTCCTAGCTCTGCCCGTGTCTGCACTTTGGTGGCAGAACTGCCTGGAGACTGAGTCAGAACGGATGAAGCTGCTGTGTGACATCCCACAAGTACTGGAGAGAAGCAGGATCCTATTGCCCAACAACGGCAGCAAGACGCAGGCATCCTCCAAGTGCTGCCCGACCCGTGAGCCAGACTCGTGAAGTGTTCAGTTAAAAAAAGAGAAAGTAAAACAAGATGCAGTTTTAGAATCATATATATGTGGCTTTGAAACAGCTGGACGTGGCTGGCTTCCATATTTGCCTCCTTAAATACAGAAGCTAAGAACAGCTCATAATAAAAACACGAAAGCCAAGGAGCTTCTGTCCTGCCTCCTGGAGACGAGTTTTACCACACTGCAAGGCGGGTGGAGAGGCCACGTGCGCTGGAGTCAGGAGCAAGCGCAGCCGCGCGCCCCGGCCCTGCTGCTGCCCCCGCGCCGGCCGCGCTTCCTCGCGCTCCTCGAGGCCGGTCCTGCAGGCCGCTGGGCTGCCAAACACATGGGAAGCAGCAGGCAAACGAGGTGTTTTCACTGCAAATGCCTGGTTTGTTTTCTTTGGGTACTGGAGCAGACAGCCAGCATCCTTGTGCCGCTCCGGCACAGCAAAGGATTGGGCCAGGATTACAGGTACCTCTGGCACTTTGCAGAGCATGTACTTTTAGACTCTAAAATAACTTGTTTTCTGCCATCCCAGACAGCTCTGTATTTTTTTTAATAAAATAGAAATGCTTGAGCAGAGCAGAGCAAGCTCATCTGGTGCACAGAGGCACCAGAGGGTAAATGCAGCATCTGAAGGGCTCCGGCTCCTGTGTTGAGGCACCAGGTCTGGCACTCAGCGTGTGTAGGAGGAGATGGGGCAGAAAGACATGAGGTAAGAGGGAAAGTAATAACCGTGCTGATATACCCGGTATCTCCAAGGACAGGTCTAAATCCCTGAACGCAGGGGGAACACTTTCATCCTTGGTGTAATCCTGGAGGAGACAACTGTGCCACTGAGTCCTCTCAAGTTCTCTTTTTAGATCCTGGCCATTCTCACCAGGAAGAGAAGAGGAACGTCCATGGCAACACGACCCAAAGAAGTGGTCATGGCACCTCAACAGGAAGCACAGACGGCAGCACAACAGCAAGGGTCTGCTCTATTTCCCTGATGTTTCGCTTGATGAGGGTGACAGAGCACTGGAACAGGCTGCCCAGAGAGGTTGTGGAGTCTCCTTCTCTGGAGATCTTCAAGACCCGTTTGGATGCAGCCCTGTGCCACGTGCTCTAGGTGGCCCTGCGTGTGCAGGGGGGTTGGACTAGCTGACCTCTAGAGGTCCCTTCCAACTTAGGCATTCTATGATTCTATGATTCTATGTTTCCTTTGGCCTCTCCTTCCCTCAGCCCCCAGGCCACACTGGTGGTCCCGCGTGGACAGCTCACAAGTTGAAGCGCAGAGCGCTCTCCTTTCTCCAGTGAGAGGCAGCTGGCGAACGGACAAACGGTTCAAATCCAGAAAACTTGGGCCAGTTCCTTCCAGCTCCCAAGTACAGGCCTCCTCCTCCAGCTCCAGCAGTGCTGTTGAAACAGGGCCCACTCAGGGGCCCTTTGCTAGGACTGCCAGAGCCTGCAAAGAGGGTTCTGACACTGGAAAGCATCAAAAGGCAGCACAGTGATATAAACTGTGCGAACAGCAGGAACATTTCTTTAATAAGTCTCCAGGTAGATAAATCACAGCTTAAGGAAAGATTGCAGTGCTATTTATTAGTCATTTGTGCATGATTTGCTCATACCATTGGTAGGGGAATTTCCTTTTTTAAATATTTCATTTTTGTCAGAAATGATTTGTGCATGGTACATTCCTACCGATATGTTCCTACCAACACCACATCTCTGCCGTGCACAAGCACCTCTAACCTACCATTTATAAACTACTCTGTCCCCATAGAAAAACACTGCCAGCGACCTCTTAAACGAGATGCCCCAATGGTTAATGGACTCAGTTTTCATATGTTTACCTCAGACTCTCCAGGACTCTCTCTTTGGAAGAACTCAGTCTTCCTTACTCTTACGTTCTCTTGTTCTTCTGAAGCCCCACTCGTCAGAGGGAGCTGTAAAGTGAGGGTCAGCCTCGGGAAGCTGTTAGCTCAGAGGCATTAGCAATGACAGGCTGAGACCCCCACCAGCATGCAAAATCCTGCTGAGCCACAGAAATCAATAGATTTATACTGGAGCTGGTCTATGCTCAGCAGCTATGAGCTTTCCATCTCTTATCTTATTCAGGCACATATTTGGTCCCCAGTCTACTGCCTGCATGAGTCCTTGAACTCGCAAGAAACATTAGCAGATGTTCATTAGTGCACTGGTAACCAGAGAATTGGAGGCACTTGTCAACTCTGTATGTGATGAATAAATGCTGGAAAGTTTCTGCTGGGGAATAGCACTTTCAGTTTGGGGCCAATTGGATGCATTCAGGCAAAGGGAGAAGGAAGTTACAGCCAGAAGTTTGACTTTGCTGTTCCTATTATCATTAATTTTAATCAGGAATGTTGAGTTGCCAAAAAACTGACAGTGCCTGCACCATATCTAAAGCTAACAAACAGCAAATATTGGGGTGAGATTAATGATCTTTTGAGATTAAACTAACGAAGGTTTATAATGAAAACTGTATGTGATCTCCCCCTTTTCCTGGAGCACCCACACATATAGAAACACACACTTCTGTCCATTGCTCTTCCAAGCATTTGTAACCCTCATCTCCATGGGTCTTCTCCCAAGAGCTGGCCCATTCCGAGCCTTGTTGGGTTCGAGCAGAGCTTCATAGTCGAGGCAGTTAAACCTGGCAACACTCCAGTTTGCTTTTGCAGAGCTTGGTTCAGTGTTTGCTGCGTGTCTGGGAGCACCAACACCAAACTCCATCACGACCTTAGGTCACAGTTTGCCTCCCAGCCCTGTCCCCCAGCTTGCACTTACCTGGCAAACTTGGGAATTTCCCTTCTGTGTACACACCCTCCTAGAACCCGAGCCCACCACTGACTGCTCCAAAATGCAACAATTGCCTCCTACTCGGTGCGTAGCCATCACTCACACCAACTAGTATCTCTTCAAAAGAAAGAGATATTTTCCTCAGTATTCAGCTGAGTTTCCCAGGCTGACATGGGACAGAAAGCAAACTAAAACTTTAAAGAAAACCACTGAACTATGGAAGAGAACAAAGGCAACACATGGCTTCTTTTGGGAGGAATTGCTTCGATTTAAAAACTCAAATGTTTAAGCACTTCTTGTTAAAGTAATTTAAAGTACATTACTTGTCCAGCAGGAAAAAAGCCAATGTTTCTCCCTAGCCAGTTGTCTGGGCCAGAGATCTGAATGTAGGAGCAAGAAGCTCATTCAGTGCACGATCTATTTGCAGGAAATAACTGCAAGTAAGTGATCTGCTGGAAACTTGCTCCACACGTACACACACACGCAAATACATACACACACAGCTTTGACACGTGGCTCTGTCTCCATAAGAGCTGGCAAAGGCAAAGGTTAGGTACGTTTGAGAATGATGCTTGACCGAGCTATACTCCACAAAGGAGAACTTGGTTTTCCAGAGAAAAATTCAAACAGATAGATAGTGGCCACATCTGGATTTTTCTCACTCTCACATCACTCTGCATTTCCTGGTTAGAGCTGGGATCTCCCCAAGGGAGACTTTTCTTGTGGTATTTCTGGCTGGGACTGGATGTACCACAGATCTCATGAGAAGGTCTTTCCTTCCAAGATTCCCTGAGCTGGAGGCTCATGAAGCACAGATAGTTCAGGGAAGGGACCAACTGTACGGACACTTGCCAAGCTCTCAGCCTTTTGGGGGGTCTGGTAGCCTTTGGGTGAGGTAGAGTCCCATCTTGCCCCTCTTCCCACAGAGATGTACACTTGATATTACAACTCTCTGGGGAATACTGTACTTAAAAGGAGAAAAAAGGGAATTCTAAAGAAGTGAAGACAGAAGTCCTGCTGTGTCAGAAAGGCTGGGTCCCTGGCACTGCTTGCTTACTCTGATCCAGTATCTATATCCTTCTCTCTGTAGCACACACCAGCAAACCATGCAAGGAGAACAACATGCCCTGCTCTGCTTCAGAGTCCTGGTCATCTGCAGCCGGGGCATGGTTCTTCAGAAAGGGTACCAAAAAGCTCTTTGAAAGTATTTATCAATTTTTGGGACACCTACGTTCTCAGCCGTGCCTTGCAACGTTTGCTGCCTGATTCCACGTAATTTGTTTAACTGATCTGTGCCTCAGTTCCTTATTCCTCAAAACAATAGGGAGGGAGAAATGATAGCAATTCCGGGCACCTCCAGCCTGCTGTGAAGATTAACACATTAAAGAACAAAATATTTCAAGATACTCAGAAGGAAAAGCAAGTTAGAAGGTCAATGTAGCACTGAGACAAATTGTGTTTTGACATTGTTTTGTTTCTTCCATATTGCTCCTGTTGAGGAAGATCTAAAGATTAAAGTTAAAGCAAAGTAAATACATCTCTTTTTGTGCTCCAGAGGGAATTGTTCAGTGTGGGCATATAGAAAGAGAGCTCTCAGGAATATTAGGTTTAGAAACTGTTGTGAAAATTGCGGTCAAAAAGAATTGAAACCTGCTGAATCCCCCAAAGAGACTTTATTGTCAACCACTCAGTAATCTCCTTGTGGGCAGAGGCCACCAGATGGAGACTTCCCTCCTCTTTGACCCTCCTCACAAATTTTTCATAAAACAAGTCTTCTGTCTGAAATTGAATAGTGGGCTGGAAACATTTGCCTGGAACTTTTCCAGTATCTGACAATTCATCTCTGACCGTTCGCTGTAGAGCAGCTGAGGATCTCAGTGCCCCCTCCATGCACAGTGATGCTCTTGCAGCAGCCCGTCCTTCCTGCCCAGCCTCATTGGCCTTGCAGCCCTTCTGCATGGGCAGCCCAAGCGGGGATCAGATGGAGGAAACTTCTTTTACTGGGGAGAGCGCATGGAGAAAGTCTGAGGCTGCATCATTTCAAAAGGGGCTCATCTGTCAGCAGCTGAAACTGTCCTTCCTCTGCCTGCAGTACCCTTACCAGACTGTGGCACAGCATCAAGGTAGCACATTCTGGATTCCTCAAATATCTAGAAAATCTTGGTACAAGCCTGATGCAGGGTGAGGGTTAGAGACCTTTTTGCAATATAATCCCACTCCTGACACACGCAACCCTCCTTCCTTCCACTTTATCATCATTCAAGCCTGAAGACTTGCAGCTTTGCCTCTCCTGGAGGAAATCTCACTCTAACAGTGTGTTTTGGCACAATAGTGTATTGGCCAGAGTCAGACCACATGGGGACTGTGGTATGATTTTTTAGTGCAAGACAATGGGCTCTCCGGGGGTTTTCTGCTTCACATGAGACAGACAGTGTTAAAGAAGTGTGGAGCCAGCTGGGGAGCTGAAAGCCTTCCAAATCAGTTTACAAAATCATGTTCAACATAGCTTATTTTCTTCTTCGACCCATGAAGTTCACGGTTTTGAGAGGAGGTCTTGCTCTCATGGAAAGTTAATAATATATATTCAAGCTTCCATGAACCAGAAAAAAAA
>VWPW01022482.1:0-193854 GCA_013389825.1 Crypturellus undulatus
AAGGAAAGAAGGTCTCCATTCTCAATCGCTGGAGGTGGGCCGCATTTTTCATTCCTCCCTTGAAGGAAATTTGCCAAGAAGAGAGAAAGTCATCAGGATTTTACTGCAGGGGAGGCCTGGCCACAGGTCCTGCCAGGGTGTATGCTGGTAGTGCTCTGAGGGATGGGGGGAAACGAGAGGGGAAACCTTCAGATTGATGCCAAACATCTGACAGGTTGAAAAGAGCAGAAGTGAGTGTCCCCTTTCTCCACTGCTGGCACCCACAGCTGCCCTTTCTTGCTCTTGGCATTGCTGAAGTGCTTGGAGCTTCCAGCAAGCCTCTCTCCAGCAGCACGCAATGGCGCAGTGTGTTTGGCAGAGCTCTTTCTGCAGAAGAGCCTGACACCCCGCTCCTTCCTCTACTGCCCAAGCTGTGAGGGGAGACAAGCAACACCGGAAACTGGGTGCAGAAGGAAGCCCCGAGGAAAGAAGGGGTCCTAAAACACTCACTAGCAGAACAGCCTGCACCCCCAGAGCTTGATTTCTTTGAAGCAAAGGCAAGTGCTTCTTTCTGCAGCTCCCCCAGGTTGCCCTGCTCAACACAGACTCCTTGCCCAGGAGCCTGCTGCTCTGACCAAGCCCTTCCTGAATCCTTACCTCTCTTTGGAAATGCTGCTGCTTTTCCTGTCAGGGCCCCTGTATCATGAAAAGCCCTCAGAGGTTGACAGGGATGAGACTGGGGCACCCTCAGGCTACCACAGCTCTCCTATTTCCAGCTCCATACAGCAGCCTGGCTGCAATGCAGCCTTTAACACCCAGGTTGTCACTGAGCTGTCACCCGTTGCACACCGAGCACACAGGAGGCCCCTTGGCTGCATTTGTGGGCAACCTGCTTGCAGTGCTGTGTGCGAGCTCTGAGCTCAGCTAGAACCAAGGTGACCATCGCACGCTGTAATGGTTTAGCCCTCGGGCTCTGCATGTGCTTACAGCCATGGGCAACGCCAGAGCCGCTTTTATAGCCTTGGTATAAAAAGACAGAGAGAGAGAGCAAGAGAGACGAGACAGAGAGAGAGGGAAACTACCTGTGCATTTTGGCCTCTTCGTCCAGGTCCCGTTCTCACAGGCTACAGTGGAATCCCCAGTCATCTGAAAACCCTGCCAGCACTGATACTGCGCTCTCTCCCCAGGCATATACTTGGACTTTTTAACACCTTGAACTTTACCACCAGCAATTTCTGGAGGGGGGTCACATTTCAAATCTGAAAAGAGACAGCAAAGGTGGGAGCAAAGATCGGTGACAGTGACAGCAGAACATCCCTGAGAAACACAGAGGCAGGAGCAGAGCTGGAGCTCTGCTGAATGGCAGCACTTGGGAGCACTCGCAGCGCTGGAGGCGCTTCTCCCATGCCACTGCCCATGGACAGGCAAGTGTGATCGGCTCTGTGGAGGCGTGGGAAATGAAAGGAGCCCCTCCTGCCACCGACTGTGACACGGCCTACGAGTTCAGCCTCGCCACATGACGGTGACTCGCTTGAGCTCTGGGGTCTCTACTGCAATGGGCATCCGTCAATGCGGAGCTTTGGAGAAGAACAGCTATTTCTTCCCCTATTCCCTTAGACTAATTTTGTTGTTGTTCTTGATGAGAAAATGCTGTGAGAAAATGCTGTGGATAAAAAGTCATCGTTAAGCCAAATTCAAGTGCTGTGCAAAACAATAAAAGCAGCCCAAGTTTGTGGTACAGAAAGAAAGCAGCAGAAAAAAAAGATAAAAAGTCATGGGAATATTCAGGTGAAAACACAGCCCCTTCTATGCTCACAGGCAAGACGAAAGTACAACTTCCTACCTCTGCAAGTTGGTGGTTGGGACCATTGTCCATTTGTACAAATGATATAATTTTCACCCACAATCTGAAAGTTGGTTTCACATTCATATTGCACCCTGGCACCAGGTAGATACCTCTTGGCTTGACTGCTGGCAACAGAAGCTCCATGAACTGCAGGTGGATCTGTACAGGTAACATCTGAAAAGAGAATTAAAAAAATCAGAGCACAGCAGTATCTCTGTGACTGAATGCTGCATTCAGAAACAGTATTATTTTTTATGAGCAACGACTGCCTCACTGAAGATACTAGGAATTTTAATCATCTGCTCTATTCCACCAGACAAATTTCTCTTTCCCTGTACTTACCAGAAGGAGAAAAGGAGTTGCAAAGATTGGCCAAATGATCAGACTGGTGCTCTATTTCAGGCTGGGTCAAAGGGCTGAAGAGTGGTTTGTTTACTGTGTGAAGTTACTTCTAAAGATTCATCTTGCCCATGAGGTGTAAATGCAATATATTATCCTACCAGCTATCTTGTTCTTTTTAGCCAATGCCCTTTTCTCCATAACCCTCTCTCTGCTTATGCTAGCAGTGCACACAGTGGCACCTAGAAGCCTTTGCCCCTCCAATAGCTACCGTCGCTGAACTCTCTTGCTCGCCGCGTCTCCGGAGCCAGAAACGAAGGCTTGAAGCAGTCATGTCACCCATGGGCTCTGCTGGCCTCACCTGCCTGCATGGGTCAGTGTTATTTTCCTTAGCTTCACTAAACACCAGGGATGCTCCTGGACTATTTACAAGTAGAACCAATACCTTCGCAGGAGGGTGGTGCTGTCCAGTTTCCTGCTCTGCAAATAATTTCTGGATTCCCAACTGTCAGGAACCCAGCATCACACTGATAGCGAATAGTTTCACCAGGCTCATATGTTTTCTTGTTTCTTCCTTCAATTTGGGCATTGTCTACTGTTGGGAATCTTCCACATGACATTTCTGAAAAGATAAACACATTTCATACTTCGATAATGTGATTCCCAGGTGTAGCCTTCCCAGCAAAAGCAAACTTAACTTCCCTACCACTGCGATGGGCACCCATTGACAGCAGAAAAAGGTTGCCCATGGAGTATAAAAGGTAGCTTACAGAAAGTTAAGTCATTACTCCAAATACACAAGGACTCCAGTCACTGACAAAGATTTGCATCTGCCTCTAGACATGTGTGTCATTCCTTGCTGTCAAGACATTTCGATAAAGACTTCTATCTCTATTCACATAAAAGTCATTCACATAGAAGTCTGTCTATCACAGAAGCATCACAGCTACTCCAAGTCACTAACAGACTTTGTGAGAAGCAGATCCTTGGATAATAAGCACTTGCTTATATGACTTATATGACAGAGATTAATCCTGAGCAAAGACTGCAACTATACCAAAGGAATATTCTCCTCTACCCGCAAACTGCCTTCAGTCTTGTAATTAATCAGGATTGCTTTGAATCACCCAGGAAGGATGATAAGATTGTACAGAAAAATCTGCAGCGACTGTCTCTTACAATTCAGGCTCCAAAATAAAATAATTCCAAATTCACTGCTAAGTGCACTTCAAAAAGTATCATTGCTTGATATTACCAGTGCATGTAGGAGTGGAAGTCCAGGTTCCCATAGAACAAGTTATCTCTGATTGTCCATCTAATATGAATCCAGAACGAGGAACATACTTAAACTTTGCACCAGCCAGATAAGTTGTTTTCCCTTCTTTTTCCACTCTTAAACTTGGATTTTCCAGCCTGGGATCTTCAGCACATTCTATAGACTGTGGTGGCAAACATGGCCTTTCTTTAAATTCAAAAAACAAAGATGAACGGTAGTAAAAGGCAATTAATATTCCAAAGACATACACAGGCAAAAACTGAAAAAAAAAAATCCAAACAAAATTTAAGTGACTTGAATTCAAGATGAAGAAGAAATATTTAAGATACAGAATAACAACAGCTCTCCATTCCTCTCTCCTGCCTCTATATCTTATTTATTTTTGGCGGGGGGAGCCCGGTTTAGAGTCATTGGCACATCCAAAGAGACAAAATAATAACCTTTTTAAGATGGATGGGGGAATTATCAGGTCAGAATTTAGGCAGAGAAGTAGGGGAGACACTATCTTGTTGCAGAATCCGGAAAGTCAGTTTCTAGAATTGTAACCAAACTATTTTTCTTTCCACCAGAGCTTGCAAAGTATTATAACATACTTCTTCCTGACTACTACAGGGGACTGAATCCCTATTGAGCTGGCCCGAGTCAGGAGTCTCCCAATACTTTCATCTCTTCCATCACAGCAGAGTGTGCAGATTTAAATTATTCCTTGTATTGCACATTTTTTGTTATCTGTACATTCAGCTTTATCAGTTGATACACCAAATTGAAAATATATGTTTACAATGAATTCCACAAAACAAAAGATCTCATTAATGTCAAGATTGCTTTTGCTCAGCAAGAAGAGAAACCAGTTGGGAATATTATTTTGTTAAAATTTATTTTATGAATAGTTCAAACAATTTTACATTTCTGAAATGATTCTGGAAGCCCCAAATCTATGAAAGAGAAACCGTGTGGCATCAAGGTTTTGCAGCTTAAACATATAGACAGGCGCAGCATCTGTCTGTATCTGGCACCATCTGGCACCTCAGTTGGCCTGTACTTGTCTATCTGCTTCTCATTTCTGAAAGTCTTTCCACCATCTCTGAATGAAATTTTGCCAAAAGGATTCTCAGCATGCTTCAGAATAAGTGGCCAGAGTTATGTGTTATTACTTACAATCCTATAAGAGAGAAAGGCCAGAAGAAGGTGGGAAATCCAGAAAATGTCTAGGAAAGGATAAAGATATAGAACTAGCAGTCTGCTACTGCTAGTACTAAATAATAAATAAAACTAGATTTTCATCAGGATACAATCAAAGACCCTCACTGTCTCCCTTCTGCAATACACTAAAGGAATAGTCCAAAACATGGTTCCTGAGAGACTACCTGAAAGTTTAACACGCCATCTTCGATAGATAGGTCTGTCTAATTAAGAAGACTTCCTGCCTGACACTGGCGCTTTCCTTAGTAATTTACATGCTACTGCTTTCCTGCACCTATGTGCTCTTCACACTCTTCACTATAACTTTATCCTCCTGACAGTGCTGATTGCTAATTGATAGCAACATAAATTTGTAACAATATATAATTTAAAAAAAAGCACTACTGACCAATGCAGCGTGGTGGTGATTGCCATTTTCCATTTATACAGGTAATTTCATTCACACCATCAAGCTGGAAATTCTTCAGACATGAAAACGTTACTTTACTCCCATTTTTGTAATTTCTTTCTACCGGCATCTGTTGAGCACCAGGCAACTGAGGTGGAGGTGGGCACAACTTCCCAGCTGAGGACACATATTCATTTGGTAATAGAATATAAGAGAGACTGTAACGGTTCATCACAAACGATAACATTAACAAGAGTGGCATTCTGTAATTTTTTAGCAACTATCTCAAGCTTTAATTAATATCACTATCATTTTGTATTGCCTCAAAAACAACTGAGCTGTCTCTTCAGTCATTGTAAACCCCATGGGAAACACTTTATTACACAACTCCTTAACTAGGTTAAGCATACATACATAAATATATGTATGCATATGCATACATATACCTCTATATGTATGTGTGTGTGTATATATACCCACATGTATATGTGTGTATGTGCACACACATATATCCACACATGTCTATATACATACATTTGTCTCAAATGAACACACACACACACACATATGCAAAAGCATATAAGCATTTCAAACTAGTGGTACAATGATGCCACGAAGCTTTACTAATTCACATTAAGCATTCCTACAGAAAAAGAAGAAATTATATGCAAAACTAAAAACTTACCAGAGCATTCGATCTCAGGTGACCACTTTCCAAATATACAAGTGGCTTGTTTAATTTTGCTGCCATTTGGTTTGCATCTATACCATATAACTTTGTGGACTTCAGTCTCCTTATTTGGCCAGGGAACATCTTCGGTATTCATTATCTCAATATCCAATGGATATGCACATTTCTGAGATGGATCTAAATATAATCCAACATAAACAATCAATAAAAAAATAGATTTAGTGAGGCTACTATGTAAGTATGAATTTCCTGATGAAGAGGCCATCAGTATTATAATGCACATCCATGTGAAACTGTTTTAATTACTGTGGCCTGAAATAACTCCAAAGATTCCTAGATGATGAGAACAGAATGATTCTTTGTTCCTGTTATCTAAAGCAGAGAGTGTTCCCACTCACACAGCAATCATTTTAGCTGACAGGATCCCTTTTGCACAGTAATAGAAAAACGAAGCCGTCTTCTCCTAAGCCAGGACCAGGTCTTGTGCCATGGGCTTGTGCTTCTGACACTCATAACACAAACTACTTGCGAAAGCTGAGCAAACTGTGCCTCAACGTAACTATAAATAAAGGAACAAGGTATTGAAATCACTAATGAATAGAAAAGCACTTCTGAAAGCGAGGAAACGAAGAGGAGGACACATCATCTCTTGTACTGTTAAAAATAAGGAAGTGCTGGAGTAATTTATCCCAGCTAAGACTCCTTCCTGAATAACATGGTCTATTGATCCTTGACTCTAATACAAATTGTTATTATTTACTTCACTAGAGAGTTTGTTTTACATTAAAAAAAACAGTAATTTATATACTGTGAATCTAAATGGGATGATTTGAAAAAGGAGTGAAAACTACACGTCAGAAATGAAAAGGCCTGATGCACATTGAGATAGCACCAGAACATGGGCTAGCCTAGCACATTGTGGCTATGACCATGGTTTTTAAGTCCCATTATGACTTAAAAAGAAACAAAGTGGTATTTGAAGACATCAAATTACAATGAATTAACAAAACAGGCATGCTATTTTATTGCTTGCACATCCCAACTTATCTAAAGGGTCCTTATTGGTCAGCAATGGACTTTTGCCCATTTGCAAGTCCCTGGCACATCAAAGATTTAACTCCCTATTTGATCCTACCCAATTTAAAAGGGTCCCCTTCCTTCTACAAAGTCTTTCCAGGATCATGGACACAATCATACTTAAAAGAGGGTCAATCAGAAAATCAGTTGAGTGCAATATGACAGTGTCCGTGGATACATATTGATTAGTGAATTCCTTTCAACTTTGAATGCAATTACATTACACCCATCTCTGAAATTTTACAGAAATGCTATGGAAATAGATTACCTCCACAAAAAGGTAAAGGTTTCCATTCTCCATTAAGACATTTTATTTTCTTCTGACCATAACTTTCTGTGCGTCGTCTACACTTATAAGTTACTTCAACACCATGAGAAAACTGGGCATCGATTTGCCATGAGCGAATCACATTGGGACCAGAGGGTGGTGATCCACATGGTGTTTTATTTTCTGTTGGAAAAAAAAAGTATTCCACAATCATATTGGTGCCATAAAGGAATACCTGACAGAACTTAAAAAAAAATATATATGTAATTTGGTTAGGCCTGTCAGTGTTGCTGTGGTCATGATGGCAAAGGGTAGCACTGGATGTAGGAGGGCAGTAGTTCATTTGACGGAAGAGAAAGGCATGTAAGGGCGAACAGGACATATAAGCTGCTCTCTGTAGGGGACAGAGAAGACACATGATAAACCAAAACACTGAATTTGAGCAACTTTCCACTCAAGTTTGGGCCACTCTTGTTTTAAAAAGGCATCCAGAAACTAAGTTCTGTGCATCGAAGTCATTAAAGTATTGAAAAGATGCCAGCAGTGAAATTTGCAGAAGGACAGGGCAAATCAGTCTGGAAGGAAAACAATATGTATAGATTCTGCTGTTTGATCACCTTGCTCCATAAGAACACGCCTAAATATTTTCTGTATTTCATTTTATAGTATGTCAGATTTTCATTGTATACTGTTTCAATCTAATGCGAAATGCAGATTTGTCACGAGTAACACAGTTACCAATGCAAGAGGGAAGAGAAGACCATTGTCCATCAACACATTCAATTTCCTTTGATCCAACCATTTTAAAGTTGTCGTTGCATTCGTATTCAGTTATGTCCCCATGACGATACTGTTCCTCCAAGTCACCGATAATACTTCCATTGACAACCTCAGGTGGAGGTGAACAGCCTTTGGGGTCCACTGAAAAAAAGAGATCTGATCTGTGCTCTGAAGTCAGTACTTTCAGCACAATTATATGTAAACTGCAGCAACACCACCATCAAACTCTGAACTTGCTGTTTAACATTATAAAAATGGTTGTACAGGTCTTTCATTTATGCCTCTGAAAATCCAGATACCTGCTCTGCTGCAGATCACAGATGCAAGTAACCCTTTCTCAGTTTACTCTCTTATTCACATGTAGTACTTCCTGCTATGACAAAAAAGTGGCACATGAAATCAGCCCAGTTTCAACAGAAGTGTTACACACGTAGCCATGCTTGTAATACAGGATTTTTCAAAAGTGAAAGTTCTGCTAATATTGACATAAGTTGTGCAAATCATCCAGCAAGGGATATGTACTGGATATTAGAAAATTCACCTTTGACAGAGTGAACAGAACTCCTTGTGCTAAAGGCACAAGTATATGAAATGTACTTGCTTTTAGAAGCAAAAGAAGATGAGCAAAGAAACCCTCAAAAGGTGATAAAAAAGAATGATATGGCTGACAAAGTGGTAAGGAAGAGATGAGAAATATCAGATTTCTTTATTCCCTCAAATTCTTCGTGAAGGTCTATAGCATCAGCAAAATAAACTGTTTTCAGACGCCCCGAAGTGGTGCTCTGTCTTAAAAAGGGTGAGCAGAATATAGGCATGTGTCTTCCTCTCTTCAAGGGATTGTTCATCCTATAGGATGAAATTGAGGAACTTCATAAGAAGACCCTTCATTGACTTTGGCTGGGGTTCAGCTCCATGTCATCTTCAAAACACCTTTCCTCTTAAACACTTCGTTGTTAGAAAATGGAACATAGTGTAAAACATTTCAGTTGTGTCAATCCTAGGCAATGGCAGAAATTCAGAAGAGAGTAAGATAAGTCACTACTGGCAGTGTCTAGCCCTTTTGTAATAACAGGTTTTTATATATCACAGTGAATGGTCTGAGTAAAATTTTGTACAAGACATTTATCAGTCATCACAGAACTCCAGTTGGGATAACTAAAGCTTACATCATAAAATCAAAAGGAAAATATCTTTGGGCTGACTACCAGGAAAAATGTTCAATATTTTGATACATGGAGAAGTGAACAGTGAAAGTTCAGATGTTCAGAATCTGTCACAGGAAACAGCAAAATACTATGAATGGATCTGAAGAGCAACAGAGAGGTGGTTGGGGTAACTGTTCTTGGGAGTAAGACTGATATAGAGAAGCTGCCCACAGGAGTGCTGAGGACCCAGTGAGTTTAACGCATTTCCTAATAAAATAAAGAGAAGAATTACCTTTACATATTGGTGGTGATGGAAACCATCCAAAGTAATAGCACTGAGCAGAGAAAGGTCCCACTCTGACGTAATCTGCTGCACAAGCAAATTCCACAACAGCTCCATTCAGATATACACCTGCCTTGGGGGAAACATCTCCATTGGGCAATATCGGCATTTCACATTTTATTGCTATGAAGAAAGAAAAAAGACTATAACATAAAGCATAATAACTACAAAAGCATAGGGAATACTACTGACTACAACAAAGCCAAAGAAACTCTCAAAGCAAAAGAAACCTCACAAAGGATATGTTGCACACTTATACTAGCAAACACGCAGAAATCTTTACCAAGACATTGCGGCTCTGGAATCCATTCACCATCTGTGTTACATCTTGCAATACCAGTTGTCATATTAATTGCAGTTTGATATCCATCTGCACATGTGTACTCAAGTGTATCTCCAGGAAGAAACACACGTCTATTTCTGTGGTAATTCACATTCTCATAAAGAGGTGCTTTACATGGTCCTGTAGCGTTGAAATAAGTTAGCATATTTTGTCAAGCAGAAGCAATGCCCTTTGAATACAACATTTCAATGTGCATAGACTGATCATTATTATAAATCACTGTATCACAATCCTAGAAAATTAAGTCTCTTCTTTTGCTATCCAACACCTCTGTCCAGGAAAGCAAGAGACCTTGAAGAAGAGAAAGGCAACAATACTAGGAAGGTATTCCCTGCAATATCCACCTTGCTGCTTTTCACAGGTGTCCTTTGAAAACACAGGGTCTATACTCTTATTTTTATTGACAATATCTTAGCAAATAATGGATCATATGTTGTTTACACATTTTTTAAAGGTGTTGTTTACACCTTTAAACGAGGAAGCTCTTGATCTTATCCCTAGGTCTTTTCTTTCACAACCTGTTCTCACTTGTGTGAAAGGTGCTGAACTTCTAGTCGACAAGAAGGCAAAGCTGGAGGAAAATTGGGCAAATGTATCATAAAGGAGATAAGAATGCCTGGGCAGACGGGCAGTAAGGATCTACTTAACACAAGAGACAGCCCAAAAAGTGGGCTTACCTAGAAGATGTTGGACATCTTCACTGTTTACCCAAATCCCTTTTTCTTCTCTCCATTTATTTCTTTAGCCCTCAGAAAGACCAGTCTCCAGCTCAGTCTCTAGCTCAGCAGCTCAGTCCTCTACCCAAATTACCCCCTACACAGCAGAAGGAGAAACTCTGCTGATCCAGAGAGCAAAACCCAGAGTACATCAGGCATCTTGTGTGTGGCAGTGGCAATGCAGAGCCTTTATGCTACTCACTGAGGCACTTGGGAGGAGGTGTCCAGCCATTCTCCTGACACACAGTCAGTCCTGTTTCTTGCCTTTCTGCAGTCACGTAGTTATCAAGACACCTATAGGTTGTCTTCTCCTGCAAATGAAACGTTGCCTTTCTCACGGTGAAATAACCATTCTCGAACTCCAAATGCCGGCACGTATCTAAAGCAAAAAGACAGAATTTCTCCAGGTAAACACTGCTAAACCATATGCTTACAGGACACTTATGAAGGAGTACGAATGGAAACAGGTGAAGGGTTAAGAGTATTTTTAAGAGCACACAAATTTCTGCCTCTGCACTGAGCTCCCTTCCTGAGGGGAAAAGTGAAGAGTTCACTTAACAACCAGTACTCTACAAACAGCAACTGACAAGACCAAGGTTTGATCTGCAGCATCTCTTATGCTTCCAGGACACATCTGGATTCTCCTGGCAACAGCATGTGGGCTAGGCCTGCACTGTGCTGTGCTCGCATGGAGACCTAAGTGCTGGAGAGCCTTGTGTCCATATGGCAAGTGCAGCACTCAGAGGTCACCACGGCATTCAGATATGGCCTCGGTTCTTCCACGCAGAAACCTTCCAGAATAATGCAGTGGGGCACTGCATCACATCCGGCCGGACTGCAGCAGATGTGTAGGAAGGGGGCCCTTGTTGCGCACTAAATCACTAGTGTCGGTGCACTCAGTGTTGCACGTCACTTTATGTCATTTGGGATGCATCGTTTGAGCCAATGCAACAGGATGGAAATGAGCCACTCTGGTCTGATATTGCCATCTTGCACTCTGACAGAAAATTTCCGCAGTAGGTTCCTTACTATTAAGTCATTTTTAGTGGAGTCTCTTCCTTTCAGGGAATTAATGTTATAACAAATAGCAATATTTGTGCATTAAAGAGTCAGATAAGTAAAGACAAAGATACTGAAAAGCTAAGACTTCAGGAAGAGGAGGAGGTGTATTTGCACGTTGGTGTAAAGATACCTTTGTGCAGTGACTGCAGGATTTTAAATATCACATATGATTTTGAATTGGCATTCACAGCAGGGATGCCTGCTATGGCATAACACGGAAACGATAAAGTTTTGTTTTGCTTGCCCATGACTCTATCAAATGCTCTGTGACAGTCCAAATCATTCTGATAGGTGTCTCTCGGGCTAGAATAGTTCTCTCCCCTCAAAATAAAATAAAATTACAGCCTGACAGAACACTGCTCAGCTCAATTATTTCCTTTGTCTGTTTTAAATTATTAAGTATTTAAGTTTCTGTAAGAAGTTCTAGCAATTCCAGGCCTGGAGGAAGTGCAGTAGAAAACTTGTAAATACAGTTAGGAGAGGCAACCTTCCTATTCCCTCCAGAATGATGCCCCCTGGAAATGAAGCAACAGAAACAGGGATGAGGTGGCATAGCTAGAGGCTGAAATTAAAAGGAGAGGATAGGCTGCAGAAAGAGAATGATTACTATGATTACTGCTTACTACATACTTATACTTCCTACTTACTACATATTTACATACTTACATACTACATTTTTACATACATACATGTAAATGTGTACATACTACATATTTACTGCTGCACTACTGGGCTGTTCAGGGTGTCACTAGTGGAGGCAAAGAGGACACCACACCCATGCCAGAGTTCACACTCTGGAGATGAGAATAAGTCACGGGAGAGTGTTTGTTACAGAGCTACATGCTGCAAGCTCCTGCAGCCGCTGCCCTCAAGAGCACCTGGCAAGTCAGCTGGGAGAATCACAGGACTGTGTTTTGAGTACCACAGCACCTGGAAGTAGTCTTAACCACTGGTCAGCAGTTAATGTGGTTGATGCGATGTGGATTGATTGCTTTTAGCTGTGATCTTGAAAAGACAGAAAGGCTACTCACTCTTGCGGATACATTTTGGAGGAGGTGACCAGTCATTCTTTGTGCATGTAACTTCACCATGTTGATTTTCTGGGGCATAGTCAGCACTGCAGGAATATTTTGCTCTTTCATTTTCTTTATAAACATACTTCTGTCTAGATAGGAAAGCACCATTTTCCAGCCGTGTCACACGACATATTTCTGAAGAGAAAAGGTAAGCATGTTTAACCACCATAATTCACACAGTTAAGACAGAGAAAAATTAATCCCTAGGAAAGTAGTTCCTGAAAAAAGGGTCCTCTTGACACCTTTCTGCATCATTCCACCCTCCCCAAAGACATTCAACCCAAATGGTCTTTTGTACTTTTTCTCTTTCATCACCCCGAGATAAACAAGTACAGGAACAGGAGTGCAAGGGACTCACAAACTGTCAACAAGCAGCTCAGTACTTCACGTTCAGTTCACATTTCTCTCCTTTTGCATCAGCAGGTACAACAAGCAAAGCTGTACATTTCTAGAGCAGGACCCACCAAGAGCACAATCTCTGTTGGCTATTACACATGCATGCAGGAGGCAACCACACACTGCTATGTATGTAGTTCTGCCTTAATGATTTCTAGAGGTAATATCACAAGTACTGAAGCAGGCAACTCTCAGTGTACACTAACCAACAGTCATGAGTTTTCATACATCTTTGCCAGACTGGGAAATGATATTTCTGACAAGAGAGGGAAAAAGAAGACTCTGTACTCCATTAGCTCAGCTTTTGCTGCGTTGCCCTTCATAATTATATGAGAATTAAGCATACAGCAGAAATGTACTTACTGTGGCAGTCTGGCTCTGGCCACCAGCCCACGGTAGAACATCTAATTCGGACCCAGGTTCTTCCATTTGGGGTTGAGTAACCATCATGGCAGTGGTAATCAACTTGCTGCCCAATCCCCATGGGAAAATATATGTGTGCATTTAGCCGCAGGGCTTCGCTTATTTCACCATTTTCTATAACTGGGTAGTCACACGGTTTTGCTTGAAATAGAATGCAACAGCATCAATGCTTGCACTGAAAAAGGGCACAGCACACAACATTTTGAATAGTCATTCAGATTTCACTGTGTTATGGGAGCGCTTCCTCAGGCTGGCAGAAGCCAGGCCCATTCCCCTTGGCAGGCCCCAGAGGCAGGGCAGGAGTCATCTCTGTATTTTTCATGTCTCTGTCAATTTGTTTGTCCCTGCTGCTTGACTCAGTTTCCACTGCAGCCAACCGAAACCCAGTCAATACTCTTAGTGGACTCCAAAGGCTGATTCATGAGACTAAGTAAGCATTTCTTTTCTTACAGGACAAGTCTCATTTTTAGAGTGCCATGACTCAGTTGGCCATAGTGACCTTGATGTGAGCTCAGAAAACCACCTCCGGTTTAGACACTGCACCGTCGACTGCTAAATTTAAGGAGAGGACTCCAGTCACAACCTTCTTTTGGAATTTTTGAGTCCCCATACCAAAAGTGTTTTCTAGCTCTTTTTTCTGCTTCTTGAGATTTTAAAACTGTAGTGATAATTTTTCCAACTTCCTCAAGAGAACTGACTCATTTAAGGGAAAATCCAGAGGCAGGAGCGGGCAACTCCCAGGGATTTTCACTCACAGGTTTTCCCAGAGCAGCCCACTTGGCCGTGACAGGAAGGTTGCACTGATGTGCCCTCAGTGCCAGCCAGAGCTCATATCCTGAGGGAAGGGGTCGTGCAAGAGGGATGACCCACTGAACACATCAGGCACTAATGAGTGACGTGGCCTCAGGAAGGTACGGGAATTGCAGCACCCCCATGTACACAGAGGAAAGAGGAACTGGCTCCAAACGTCCTCCTCCTGAACAGCTCAGACCCACTTATCAAAAGGTTCATTTACCTGACTAGCAATGAAGAAGATCTTAATTCAGCATCTGACAGATTATAGGGAGTGGAATAGACTTGTGATTATTTATAATAATGCAAAACACAAGTGACAGTAAAAAGCTGGTACTGCTTTGGTTTTGCTGTTTTACCCCTCACTGTGCCTGACGTGCTACTCCATAGTTGGACAAATGTAACACAAGTGTTCCTGTTTGAGAGTTCACTACAGCAACTTTTAACATATAATCTCACAAATGCTCTAGTAGATAATACATGTTTTTTGTATGTCATGTAGACAAAAAAAAAAACCCATACCCTGCTTTTACAGCTGCTTTTTCCAAAACCATCCAACTAAGCTTTATAAGACCAAGAAAAACAAGGAATGAGCATCTTCTAATTCCTCTGTTGAAGAAGTTTCCCTTTGGCCATTTTCTACTATGATATTTTGAGAACAAGAATTCTGCATGTTTTGTCTTCACTCATGAAAGTTACTTACTAACACATTCTGGAGAAGGCACCCAGCCAGTCTTGGTGCATTGTGCTGTGTTTTGGCCGGTGACCACTTTAAAATGATACCCAGAATTACACTGTATGGTGATCTCATCTCCTTCTCTGTATACGTCTTCTTGAGGCCTGAAGTTGCCATTGGGAATTCTTGGAAGAGGGCATAGAATTTCTAAATAAAAAGAGAAAAACGAGATGTTTGCCTGGAGAATATCTGTACAACTATTTCTGTTGTATTTGTTCACACTATACTGACATCTTTACACTATATGAACAGCAACTGCATAATAATACCAAAGAGACTTGTTAGGCCAAAGAAAAGGTTACAACTCCTTTCCACTCATGGAAATACACTTGTCTGTAAGAATGACCTGTCTCAGTGTCAGAGGGGAGAGCGATAGCTTTTACTGAGGAGATTAAAACTTAATTGCAAAGGGAATGGTTGCAGTAAAGGTGATCCAGGGGAATGGACTAGTCTGTCCTAGTAGGTCATGCCACAGCTGGAGCCCCAAATGCCTTATGCTGAGGTCGCCCCCAGCTCTCTAGGGCAAGTGTACGGACAACACACCAAAGGAGACTAGGTTCATTGGGAGGTCCTAAGTACAGACACAGCTATACCTAACGACAACCTCATTATGCAAAGGCCGTTTGAGCAGGATCACGGTGATGCACTGCCACTAGAAATATTTTGTCTGAAAAGCTGAGAAAGGAGAAGAATGTTATTTGGAAAGCTCATGGCAAGCTTTATTGCTTGGAGAAGCCAGAAAAACATTTTTTTTTTTTAAGACTGGAGGTTATTTTGCTTTTATTATTTAATTCCAATTCAGAAAACCACACCAAGACAGTTGGACCACCAGCTTGGTCCCTACATGGGTGGTCTTCCTGTTGAGTGAAGGTGGGTGAGTTAGTGGTGTGTGTGCACTGCTGGCTCATGTTTAAGTGATAAGTCAAGCAGGATCCACAGACACTTCATGGTGGCAGAAAACTAGAGGACCAGGGCAGGAGAGAAACTCTAGCTTATTGTTCTACTACTAAGGGATGCTTTTTGAGGGGCCTAGTATATGAGAATACCAGGTGACAGAGTCCAGCACAACAGCAGTCAAAAGAATGCTTGGTTTGGCACTTTGCAGAAGCACTACAATGCAAGCCCACAGGCAAGGCATGTCAATTAGTACGCTTACTAATCTCGAAGCAGAAAATTCAAGGTCAGAGGGGGTGGTAAGACTGACTGACTTACTACTGAAAGAGTCTTTCTGACTGAGCTTCTGGGAGGCTGTGCACTGCACAACATCCTATAACTCTGCCCTCTTGACAGCATTTTTTCTTCGCATTCAAGCATACTTTCTCAATTTCTTGGAGATGTTTCAAAGCATAAATGACTTCCCTCAAATTGAAATCAGACTACTTCAGCTAGAACACAATGTGCCCAGTTCTGTTTGTGAGATTTGGAGCTCTAGTTACAGTCTTTAAGGTCTGTGGCCAAATGAAATGAAAGTGAAATCTGTGAATGCTGGGGCTCTGGAATTACAACCCTGATGATATTGAAGAAGCTGCTCTCCTAACCCTAGGAAGGCCTGAGGAAAGCCTAGGTAAGATGAGGACAGCCTGGACAAGCCGTCATGGGCAGTGACAGCTTTCACGCAGACCACATTGCTTTGGTCAGCATGACAGGCATGTTGTATTCTTTGGTGTATAACACCTCAGAGCTACTTGTCTGGAAAATTCCAGAAAAAATATGCTGGTCAGCGAGCAGGTGTTCTGTCTGCCAGCTCTACGGAAAGGCTCAACAGGGCACTGAAGCAAAACACAGAAGACTGTTCAGCAGGTTGAGCAAACTTCTTGAATGTTCTTACTGGGTGAGATAGTGAGTGACATTTAACTGAGCAGATACTAATATGGTCTTTAGGTATTTTATATATTTGAAGTCCCAAAAGTGCATTAAGTTGGTAAGGCACTAGGACTATTTACTTCCCCCAACTCTATTTATACTCTTACAATTCACATTATCAAATACTATTTCTTTTTTCCAGTTTTTCCAGTTTTCCACCAGGATAAAGCAGAGCCATTGATCTTCACCAGTTATGCTCAGGTAAACACAATGACTTGGGCTTTGTTTATAAAGATATCGAATCTTGATGTGAACACACTTGGACTTATACCAGCTCAAGAAGTTGGTATTCAGATGTTAATTGCCTCATGTCACTACAAATTTCTGATTCTTTCTGCATGCCGATTTTTGTCTGACTTTTTTTTTTTATTTTCCTGCATGCTTTATGTTCTTTTCTGTGTCTAGTATTTCCGTGTCTTAACTAAAACACTTTTATTGTCCTCTGTTGAAGGTAAGGAGGTTCAGCTTTAGCTTTCTTATTTGTCAAAACTATTTTTTTCTCTAATTCATTAATAGCTTTTCTCTATTTTCTTCACCAATTCAGAACCTTAAAACAAACAAACAGCTACTTATGCTGAATCGTACATTTTAGCATCAATCTCATTTATACAGGATATAGCAGCAATTGTATCTTCCTAGACCTATCAAACTACTCACCTGCTGAAGTAACTGAAGAGTGAATTGCCTACCTTTGCCATGGCTCTACAAGGAAAGCTCATATTCAGTTCTTTCATCTCTTTTATGCTCAGTGCTACAATGAGTAGTATCCTTCATGGGGTACTACTCCGATGTGTATGGATTTTTTTTTAATGAATAAACTTAATCTGGCATTGAAAATACTGCTTCTAAAGACAACAGAATATGAAAGACGGCTTTAGTAAAGACTGACCAGTGCAATAGGGGGTTGGAGTCCATCCGAATTCAGTACATTCTGCTTCTGCTCTATCACCATATCTGTATCCTTTATTACAGGAATACCGCAGTCGTTCAGATTTTTTGTAAGATGCCTTTGGAGATTCTACATATCCATGCTGAATTTCTGGCCTATCACAGCTAGTTTCTAAAGTTGACAAAGACAAAATTCATATTTTTTTGCATAGTCATATTAACTGAGAACAAATGCTTATTTATATATATATTAAAATTTATATATATATGTATATATTTTATATATAAATATTATGTATATATTTTATCCATATTCATCTAATATCATAGAAATTGTTATGTCAACCAAAACATTTGCATTTGGGAACTGTTGGGAACCCTTCCAACAAGTCTTCTATGACCTGTTTGTGGGTGCTGGGGGAAACAATGTATTGAACTGCATAGTAACAGTAGCAAATTAGCTTATAAAACAAATATCAGGGCTTTGAATCATCTGCAGAAGTCCCTTCCAACCCCAATTACAATAGGAATTGTTAATTTTATCTTATCCACACATACTTGTTTGATCACTGAAAATCTCATTGTGATTTCTTTAAAAGTTATATATTTTAAGAATATGAATCATACTTGTTTTTTAAACTAGCTACATATACATTCAAAACTATTTATAATTACTTTGATTAAATCAACAGTGAAATGATTGAATTTTATACAGACACACCTAAACCTGTTTCAATTAAACTGATTGCAGTCTGGTATCCATACAGCTTTTAATGAAATTAGGAAAGAAGTAGATGGTCCATTACAACTAATGTTCTTTGAATCTTCTTTCTTATCCATACAAGCAATAGAGATTGTTTACAAACTATGCTTAATTTCTGCAGAATAAAGTCAAAGCGTTGCAGTGTCCTGTACAGCAACAATTCTCCAGAAATGTGCGAGCATAAACTTTTTAAATCACAGAAACACAGTAATAGTTTTCTTTTTACCTTGACACTGAGGTACATCGCTACTCCATTTTCCATTTGAGGTACAGTGCACTTCTTTAGATCCAACAAGCTTAAAATTTTCATTACATTCAAACTTTACAACCTGGCCAAAGGAAAATTCTTGGTCTAACTCAAACACACCGGTCACAATTATTCGTCCATTTGCTGGTGCTTGTACTGGTAAACACTTTGCCACTGGAAAGCAAACAAACCACCTCAGGCATTTTTAGGTCTATTCTGTTAAGTGAATTGACATATGCAAAAGTTAAAACACAGGAAAAAAAAAATCACTGTGATTTAGTGATTCAGTGACTCATTTCAATTCTGAAAACAATACATTTATCTGTTTAGGGTTTTTTTTATAATTGGATCTGAATATATAATAAATAAAAAGATAAATTGAAATGGAAGATTGCTAGGAAGCTGGATCTCATTATCCTGCTTTCTGCCCTTGCAGGTTAAAGGGAGAGTGTCCACAGAACCAGATGACCTCCTGAGGTCCCTCCCAGTCTGACTTATCCTGTGATGCTATGAACTCTACGGATGGCAGGTAGAACTTTACTGACACACATGGCCATAAAACCCTAGCAAAACAGGTTCATTTGCCTCAGAGTTATGCCAGACTAAATCTTCTATAGACTAATGGTCTGGAAAAGGGCTGAACCTTAGTCCTGACTAGAAAAAAAAAAAAAAAAAAAAGAATTACTAGCAAAAAACCTAGTTAGAGATAGTAGAGCAATTGCATTGCTAAAGTAAATGAACATAATGTATGTCAGACCTAGATTTAGACGTCTTGTGTCTTATAATAGTCTAACTGCAGAAAAAGGAAGAATTAATATATGCCACCAGATATTTCCTGTTAAGTGGGAAGTAACTGAGATCACAGACCTTTTTTAAACGTACATGTTGATATCACTGATGTCTGAAAGTGCCTGGTGTTTTGCCTGCCACAGCTCATGCTTTTCTCTGAATACACTCTTCATCTTATGTGCCATCTAGCTTTCCTATGAACTCATATTCTGTCATCTAGGCTCCCTACAATTACATTACAGAGGATATGTTCTAAACAAAACTCTTCCACTGTGAAGGATAAATCTTATGAGGACTTCGAAATTGCAACATCTTGGTGACATGTAACAACAGTGTTGGCAATCCGTGTTCTATATTATGCAGCGAGATATCTGTATGCCTGAAACTGAGGGCACCCAAAATCCAGTAAACTGAAAGGGGAATATCTGAGAAGAGTTATTAGGAAGCATTACAGCACAGATGCCTAGCTCCAGACAAGAGAAAGATATCTACTTTTATTAACTATTCTTAACTTAGAGACCCTTGCCTAAAATAAGGTGCTGATATGCAGAGAAAAAAATCAAATCTACACATATGTGCTAAAATAGACAAACGGTTAAAAATGACCTCTAGGAAGGAAGGAAGCCTCCTCTTATAACCACGCAGGTCTAAAACTGGTAAAAAGGTTCCCAGATTCAGAGCAATATCCAAGCCACTTTGCCTTGGGAACTGGGTCTCTTTCACTCTTTCTTACTGGAATTGTTGCACTGTATGCTAATAGAAAGAGGAACTTTGAATGAAAACTGGTGGCTAAAATATTCACAAGGATGAAGGGGAAGTATGTGCTATAAACACACATACATTGACGTACATATTAGATATCTTTTGTAAGAATGCTTTGCTTTTCTTTAAAAGGCCTGCTCTGCCAGGGTCCCCAGGTGAAACAGAGCTGTAAAGCAGTATGGAAGGTGACATGACTCAATTTTGTGAGGGATTTTTGATAAAATCTTGAATGCCTATTTGATTAAAATGGCAACTGAGCAGATATTTTAAGAGTTTCACTGCTACATAACGTGGATTTAGATAGCTGTATGTCTATATGAATTCGTACTTCTTAATCTGAGTGGTTATTTATATCACAAGCAGTCATGGTGGCTTGTAGTGACTGACTCATAGTAGTGAGATCACAAATTAGTTCTAGACAGTATTTGACAGATAAAAAGACAGATTGATAAAGAATTAAACGTCAAACCTCATTTACCTTCACAGTGAGGGACATTGTTGCTCCATCCATCTGCCTGACACTCACGGTAATTTTTTAGGCTGAGCATCTGGTATCTTACCAAATAAAAAGCAAACAGTTCTAAAATATAGCCTCATTATATGATAGAAATAGCAGTGCTGCTGTTATTGAAGCGAATGAAGTAGTTTTCATATGCTCTAGCATTGGCTAAACCAAAACACAGACAAAAAAAAACATTTTACACTTGTGTCTACTCTATTTTTTTTTTTTGTACTTTCGTATAGTAAAAATAAGAAAAAAAAACAGAAAGTAGAAAGAAATCAAAAATGCCTTTTTTTTAGTAAAGGAATTTTCAAACTGACTTATATGCACTATATATTCAGTTACTCCAATAGCATCAGGCATGAGAGAGTTGTTTGTATTCTTCCTGCAATTGCAACTTTTAAAATGGAACAATAACAATATGTAGCTATTTTACAGACAACAAATCTATTATTGACACTTCCCTTAACACCTCATGCTATCACCCACATACTGAATATTTAAATAAATATTACCCCTCATCACATCTGTACTCAACTCGGGCACCAAATACAAACTCATTTCCATTGGTAAGTTCAAATGAACCAAACGGAATATCTCCAGGATGTCCACAGGGCTTAGCTGTTTAAAAAAACAAAACAAATGCACACATACAAAAAAGCAATATTACTTACTGCATATACAAGGGTTTGAAAAAAGTAGCACTTTTCTAGTAATCTGGAGACAATACTTTTAAAACTGCTCTAAGCATTACTTCAATTAACTTCCTTTTTCTAAATCATTGTTTTCAAAAAAAAAAAAAAGAATATGATTGGGTTAAGGATTTTTTGTTGTTTTTAAGTAATAAATTAGGAGCTTTTATTCCTTTAAAAAGACAGATCTCATTTTAAATTTTATGACAATGTAATGGCAGGATGTCACTTCAGCTTTTCACGTAAATTTCCACATAATCTAGGTACAAAGGTTTCCTCTAAAGAAGCCACCCAACTACTGGAAATGGAACAGCCTTTGTCTGATGGGGGCTGTGCCGAGTACAGAAGGAAGATCAAAGGCCACAGGAGTCCTGTGCTCCTCAGTCCTCCTAGCTCCAAGTTCCCCATGTGACAGCTCTTTTTATCTGGCTCTAACTATTTGCACTGGCTCCCCAGAAGAATTGCACAGATGATCACATCAGCTCTCTGATGCGCCAACTTTTTACAAGGACTGTAGAATAAATTAATGTAAAAAAATATAAAAAATAAGTATTAGACCTCCTCCAAACAAATCCTTCATGGACCCATCACACCAAACATTATGTCCTGGAGTAAGTCAGCAACCATAGTGTTTTTAAGGAAGAGATGAGTGGGGAGGCTCTAAACTCTTTTCCATGTGGCTCACAGGAAACAGCCAACCCTATGCAGGCTAAGCAGTTTTGCTATTTGGTGCAGCCTCAGATGGAAAGGGGATGAAACCACTTAACCTGTGGCAGAGCATTTCCCTTCTGTTGCCAGCTGAGCCTTGCCAGTGTCAGCACCTGCTTGCTGCATGGCCATACATTTGTTAGCTAAAATTTACTACTAAAATGCAGCATCCAGTTTTGTATGAACGAAGGATCTGTGTGCACGAGTTATATAAAGACATGCAAAACCCAAAGTTATTTAACTTGAAAAATGTAAGTTAATAAGGTGAAGTTAATATTATCTATTATACGTTAAATTATATGAAATATGTTAAATAAGTTAATCTTAAACATAAAGAATGCATAAACTTATGTAGCAAATAGTAACAACTTTATTAATTGATATTTATTCATTATTTATTTTAATCTTTGTTTCAATAAAACATGGAATTTATATTACTTAACCAAACACTTGTATATTATTCTACTGTATATTTTTTACAGTAGATATGTAAGAAAAATAGAAACTCGTATGTCTAAACTTGCTTTGTGCTTAAAATTGATTTATTACAGAATATAGGTGTCTTTTGACTAATGAAGAATAAAGCTCAATTTCTTTACTCATAAACTCTATACGACAGTGAGAAATACTACTAAGCTGTAAACATGGTATCCTAAAAATAACAATAACAGCTCTCATCCTTATCATGAATTTTCCTTCATAGATTGCAAAACAAGCAGGGGGAAGATGCTGTCCTTTTTATCACAAAAAAACTTTCAAGAAATTAGATTTTGCATAGAACTAGTTGAACTAACTAAAAGACAACATTGTCTCTTGGCTTACCCTGAAAATCTGAGATAGCATTTTTTTCTGCTTAGACTGTAAATTTAATCCATGCAGCTTTTTTTTTTTTTAAAAAAACAACTCAGAAGCAAGCGTCTAATGGCTTCATAATTAGAAGGATAATAGACATCAACATAATTTTAAAAAAAAGTTCTGATCTTACGTGGCTAGGAAATAACAGAAATATTTTTTTTAAATGCCAAAAAAAGCTATTTTCAATCTGCAATTTATAGGTGATAAACATGACTACTTATTAATTTTTAATTAATTTAATAGCAAGAGTCTGTATCATCAGTTGAATAGGCTTTTCAGTAGTGGTACCTTAGCTTATTGGGAGTTAACTTCCCGCCAACCTAATCCAGAAACAAAATGTTGTAGACGTACATGCAATGATCCTAGAACCAGAAATATCCTGGGTATCTTTAAAAAGATTTCTATTCTCAGAGCAAATATATAAATTAGGTTAATAAAACTGGCCTAGTGTATGACTTTACCAAGGGGAAGGTAAGTCCTTGATCTGGAGAAAATAAACTTCTAAAAATGTTTCTTTACATGCATATGCCTTTTAGGATGGCAAGTTAAAGGATGCTGAAATAAATAATTGTCAGGTAAAGATATAACTGTAATTTCACACTGACAACCTTGGGAAGGAATGTGATAGGCCAGGTCAAATGTTTGCACATATTTTGCATAAATACTTACGTCTGCATTCTGCCTGCTGGAAGGGTTGTTCCCAAGCTCCATTAATGCACTCTAACATAATCCGTCCAACTTTTATATACCCAGGCCGACACTTGTATGTCACTTGAGTGCCGTGGGAATAGGGAGGTTTGTTCAATGTTTCTATCGGTAGCTCTTTAACTCTCCTAGGAGGAGGTTCCTCACAGGCTAAAAATTGAACAAGTAAAATGCTAGTGATTGAAGCACATGCTACATACTCCAAAATACTTTTAGCAATAGAAAAAAGCAACAAGAAATCCTGAGGACTGCTATGATCACATGCGTATATCTTTCCTACTTAACTGTAATAAAAAAAAAAAAAAAACTACTGTTTGCGCCTTTTGTAGGAAAGACACTTTGGGGCCTATAGAAATGGTCATGCACATGCCAAAAAATAAAAAGAAACACACTGGACAGAATCCAATATCCATTAAAAAGAAAATAATCACATTAGAGATTAGAGCCCAGTTCTATCCCCAGGCATCTCTTACCCTTCTGTTTGCAGAAGCACCTCCTTTTCAGTCCTTCCATCACCATGGCGAACTCTATGCAGTCCAGAGACTTCCTTACACACTTTCTTTAACAGCCACAACTGTTTCTGACTGAAATTGAGTTCATGCTCCACTTGATCGAGGTCTGACAAACCTCCCTTAGCCTTTATATTCCCTAAACTTTCTCTCCAGACAGATCAGCCAGTTTTCCAAAGCCTACTTCCTCCTGTCCATGGGACAATTTCTTATCATAAGATACTTGTCACAAGCTCAATAACTCTTGGTAATCACATTGACTTTTTCTACTTTCAAAGCATGTTGCCTCAGTTTGACGCAGGAATTGTCTGATATTATTCTTTAGATCAATATTATACAATTTCCTTCTCCAGAAGCTCCTTTCTGGATCTTCTTCCATTATATGTATAACCATGGCCATATGGTTTATACAGAGTGAACTTGAATTCAATTCATTAAGAAGCTCCCATTTTTTTACTGAGCATGGAAAAAACCAGATCAAAATACAGATTCATTACTCTGTAAAGAGCTTGCACAAAAAGTGTTCTGTAGCTATGAAAATATAGGGAAATGTTTCTAGGGAGAGCTAATACCTTTCTCTAAGATGGCTTCGGTATTGAGAAAAAGCAGGCAAGCTTTTGAGGACACTGCCATTCTGATGAGGAAGGGTGTGCCCATAGGTTCATCTTCTTTCCAACTACTTCAACTACTCCAGAAAAAGGGTATTACATTTATCCTACCGATGATTACATCTGAGTAAAAACTAGTGTTCTCTCTCCACTAGATGGTAGCACTATACTATCAAAAACAACAGCAGTGACTTCTGCTTTTATAAGTTCCATGAAAAAAATTAAACAAAACATTGCAAAATTCAGGAATGAGCAAAACGAAGAATATTCAATTTTCCAATTGGTTCCCTCTTGCAAATGTGTTAAAAATGGAAAACACTGTGTTTGGAGCCTGTTTAGATCCCACCGCTGCTGACCTGGTGTCGGCCTACGTGACGCCTGTATGCCGAACATTACTGGGAGGTGGCACAGCATGCATGCACGTAGCTCTGACTAGAGCTAATTGTTCATTTTTTCATACATTTTTTAAGTACTTTTAGAAACAAACTTTCTAAGGAGCGGACTTCAAAACTATATTGCTTACATCATGTATTATCTCTATACTTACCAAAATTTGGAGTAATATTTTTATATTAGAAAACATGGTCTAAATGCATACCTTCAAATACCTTACCTTAGTGGTGAAGTGCGATAGCTTGAATTAATCTGCAAAAACTTCATATGCCATTTGATCTCAGTTAGGGGTTAATGATGCTTTCTCAGCATCATTAAACAAACCAGTAGCAACTTCAACAAAACCAAACATAAACTATAAATTCTATAAATTCTATAAATTCTAACTATAAAGTCTTTTTTAAGCCCCTGTGCAACAAATCTCATCTGAAACAACTGACCTACACACTTAATGAAACTCACACTAAGACTGTGTGTATGGTTGATGGTAATAGTTGTCTCAGCTGAGTCAGGTAATATTACATTGACATTCCTTTGCAATATTTCTCCTTTAAACCAAGTACTGTTAGAAGAGAAGGCAAAGTTAAACTTTATTTTCAAATCCTAAAATTTTTCTGGACTTTGCAAAAAAAGAAAAAGAAAAGATGCTAGCAATAGTGCTTTGAAGTGATAAATATTATAAGTATATATGCAAAATGCAATACATTTCATTAACCTCATGATTTTTCAAATAAAATTCTCTTTTCTATCAGCTAATTTTAAACTTATAAGTGTCTTTACAAAGGACTCACTTCTACAGTCTGGAGTAAAATATGAGATTTTTTAAATNAAGCCCCTGTGCAACAAATCTCATCTGAAACAACTGACAGACTTTGCATATGAAACTCACACTAAGACTGTGTGTATGGTTGATGGTAATAGTTGTCTCAGCTGAGTCAGGTAATATTACATTGACATTCCTTTGCAATATTTCTCCTTTAAACCAAGTACTGTTAGAAGAGAAGGCAAAGTTAAACTTTATTTTCAAATCCTAAAATTTTTCTGGACTTTGCAAAAAAAGAAAAAGAAAAGATGCTAGCAATAGTGCTTTGAAGTGATAAATATTATAAGTATATATGCAAAATGCAATACATTTCATTAACCTCATGATTTTTCAAATAAAATTCTCTTTTCTATCAGCTAATTTTAAACTTATAAGTGTCTTTACAAAGGACTCACTTCTACAGTCTGGAGTAAAATATGAGATTTTTTAAAAAAGCGTACAAGGAAGAGAACTTAAACACTGAAACAGAAAATATCAAGAGTGGTCAGAACTTCGTATGTCTTTAACTGCGGACAGAAGTGTATCTCTACACACTTATCTTATTTAAAGGATTAAAATAGCACCAAAAAAGTTGTCATTCGACAAACACTTTCTAAACACTTTCTCAGTCAATATAGTGGTCATTTCTCATTCTCACGTTATCTCACAGGTTATTCTAGATACAAGAAATACACATTTATTAAGTACTTGTTATTTTAGTTTACAAACTAGTTATAGGTGTGTTAGATATTAAATAACTAACAAACAAAACACAAATAACAAACGAGTTTATAAGCATAGTAGTCATTCCAAAAACTTACAAAATTATGCACATAAATGGGATAAATAACACCTATGGTGCATACTCTACTGAAGTTTCTACATACTGCTACAGCTTAATTATTGTTAAGAAAGCATCCGATAATCTGAATATTTCATTTAAAAATATTTTAATAACATTTTCCAAGTATAAAAAAGCAGATTTTTTCCATATTAAAAACTTACCTCGTTGTGCAGCACAATGTATCCAAAATAATAGCAGAACCACATAACCCAGAAGTGACATTCTAGTAACTCAGAAACACAGAGAACACATTTATAAAAGCAGCTAACTTTTGATTACTCTGTGTTATATGCACTCCTGTTCTACTCAGTAACTGTTCCTGGGACTGACCTTGCAAAACATTTATACTTTGATTTCAGCAGTCACTTCCTCTAATCCTCTTGCAACACACAATTGTTTCTTTTTTTGCATAAACACATTATGTAAACTTTGTTAAATGAATAAATAAATAAGTGCCTGGTGATTTAAGCTGACACGGGTTCTTCCTCTGCTCAACGAGTTTTTACATCATACCTCTTTTTTTTTTTTAATGTTAATTCTTTCTATGCTTAGATAAACCTTTTCTTCTTCCAATCCAAAAGAAGTTGCTCAGACCTGCTTTGTGCTACGCTATGTTTTATGTGTTCAGTTAAAAACAAGAACGGAATTAAAATTATTTGTGTGTAAAAATGAACTTCTCTGCTATAGGAATATCATTTAAGGTGTATGCCGGAAAACACAAAGTGATTGTGCAGATTGAACTCCTGCCCTGCGAGCCTGTGGCAACTGCATCACACCCTCATTCAGCCCTTTATTCAACTTTTAGGTGTTGCATTTCTGATATCGTAAGGCTTCAACCAGTCCTGGCTTCAAATATTTTGGGGTTACTAAACCACTTGGCAAAATATTAGGGGTTTGAACCACAGTCAAACTAGCTAGTCAGCTAGAGCTGAAGCCAAACTGGATAGGAACTAAAAATTTACCAAGAATTTCCTGTTTCCTTTTTATGAACACAATGAATGTTAAAACTAGTTAAGCTGTAAGTTAAAACTAAGTTAGAACTATTTAAGTTAAAAGATATCACCATGCAAGAACGGATATAAATGTCGTATGAATAAATTTAAATAGGAAATTAGAAGAATCACCTGAAAAGTGAGACTCAGAGGTAATCTTTTTCTGAGCATATTGTAGACAAAAACAATCATATAAATAAATAAATTTTCAACTTCAGTTGCAAAACAGACCAGATTCAGTCCATTCCAGCCCTGTGTTATTGACCTCAGGTTAGTGACAAGACTTACATTAACCAAATGGAAATAAAATCAGGAACTTAATCTTTCTTCCCCTCCTCACATCCTCCACAGTCCATAAATTGATTCAAAACTGATTTTCTTTAAAGCATATCCATGCCATGGTCATCTCCAGCCTCTAAGGCAGTGGAACATATAGAAAATAGAGTGACCAAGAAGTGTTGGTGAGAATGGCAGGCCTCAGGACAAGGCTAAGGAGGCAGTAGTCATGCAGTCAAAGCTGCATGGTTTGCAAAGCATGAGTGACAAGGCAGATGATTTCCACCTGTCAAAGCAGAAAGATTTTACTCATCTCCCTGCTTGGAAAACAGGTGCGATTACGCTCAAACATTTTGTGGTCACAACCAGACCGTCATTACCAGATACTTCCTACAGGCTGCAGATTCCCATACTTACTCACTGAAAGCATGGATGCTTCATGTGTGCTTGGGCTGCTAATGAGCAGTCTGCAAAGCAAGCATCACACAGGCCACATATGGGCAGCTCAGGTGGGGTCCCTGCTGCCGCAGTCCCCAACAGCACTGTCTTGACTGGCTGCAGGTTGCCTGGCAGGGGGGTTATCCCTGAGGGGATCCAACAGTGTCAAACGAGACTGCTCTGCCTTTGACTGCTGCTCAGTTCACACACCTCTCCCTTCTGTATAAGTCTTCATGCTCCCTTTGCACTTCCTTCCAAACAGACATCTCCTTTGTTTGAAAAGTCTCCCTCTGGGTCCCTGGTTACTGTTTAATCAGGCTGGTCACTGTTGACCCCTTTAAGGTTATCAGCTGGGTAATGTCCTCCCTAGTCTAGAACACTGTTTTGGGTGTTCTATCCCAATTCACTCCTATCCTAACAGCTGTTATTATCCAGGTCTTTTCACCAAGGGTGGGCCACGCACACACATCCCTGCACATGGAAAAGCAATATGGGGAATTCTCTGCATATTTCTTTAGCTTATTTTAGTGCAAAATAGCTAACAGTATGTGTTCAGGCAGGGCTTTGCAGAAATGAGGGTAAACATACGTCAAGTTCTGATAACAGGCAGAGGTTATCACCATTTCTTTTCTCTCCAGCTCTCTGTGTCCTGCTGCAGTGCTGTCATCCCTCCTGTTCCCTGTGCAGATTCACAGGATCTTTTCAGAGCATCACAGGCCAGGTGATGCTTTTGTTTCTGTGCTGTGACGGTTCAGCATATAAGAAGAGATGAATTGGGTCATAATGTGCACCCGATTCCTAAAATAGCCTTAAAGGGATCATGCTTAAGTGCAGAGCATTGCTCACAGGACTACAGCAAACATGCCCTCACTCTGCCCTGGGAACACTGCACATGCTCACCTGCTCCCATCAGGACTTCCTTAGCCACAATGTTAGTTGAACTGGGCAGAAAGATACACACATTTGTCTTGCTCTTTTTGATCCTTTTTGAGGAATTATCAAATCAGAAGATTCCTCTTATTTCTACTTTTGGCTCTAGCTTTGTTGTTTTTCAGTGTCGTTAAAACTCTGCTCTTGCTTTGGGATATCTCAGTCTACCATGGCGCCTGAATCATGATCTACTTCCACTCCAGCAGAACAGGCTGCCTACTGAAGGGCCAGTTAAAAAAAAAAAAAAAAAAGAAGCATCAAGTGGAAAAATAGAAGGACTCCCAAGAGCGATACTTTCCTTTGAAGTTTAAATAAACATTCTGCCTGCAGTGTTTGTAACCCAAATATTGCATCACTGTGCTATGGAAGGTGTATCTGAAAGCAAAAGTAAGACCCAAGCAAAAATCAGCAAGCAGAATATAAAAGCAGCAAATAGAATTGTTAAGTTTTTCAATTTTTATGAAAGGGGATATGTGAGAAAGACAAGATTGTTTAAAAATATATACTTCTTTTGGAACAAGCCCTTGGAGTGCTTTTTGAAAAGTTTCATTACATATTAGTAGTATCCCTCATGGCTGTGTAATCTTGAAGGGAGATTACAACTCTTAGCAGCTATTCCTGTTAGTCCAGCATAGAAATGCAACAAAGATGTCGTGAGCATTTGTCTCTGTAGAAATGCAATATAGTTATTTGTGTTATGGTAGCACACAGACACTTCCCTTGATATGCTGTGCTGTAAAATTTGGAATGAACCAACAACAAAAAATAGACCTTATACCAAAGAAGTCTCAAAAAGAAAAGAAAGAAAAAAAAAAGTGATATGCTCACATCAACCTGGCCCATTTTCAGTTCTTTTTGAGAAAAGAATGAGAAAGATCTATAGACTGGCAGTGCAGCAGAACTTCTTTTGCAGCAAGGGAAAAACGTAAGAAAACGATGCCACTTACAACATGTGGGAACAGAGACTTGTTAGGGAAAGATGCAAGACTGAACAAAGTGCCTGCGAATGACACAGTAAGCATGGAAAAGTAAGGGCAGTGTTTGGAGGTGAAATGGAAATAAGTTTAGAGATGTAAGTAATAAAAGTGTTACAGTCACAACAATGGGGAAGGTAAACAACACCGCTCTTATTCAGATTGTCACCAAGACAAAATTATGAAGCTAAGGAGAACTGTATGTTCAATTACATGACATAAATGTCCAAGAAATAGATATTGTGAATGCAAGGCACTAAAAAAAAAATCTCAAAATATTGTGGGCGTTGTAAATAATACAAAGTAGATACTGTGTTCTTTGCTTCCCATCAACCTCAAAAAACACAACTACTGGGAAAAAGTAAATCAGAAGGCTATAACCCACACTCAGAGGTCATCTTGACTTCTTGCCACTCAGAGCTACATGTATCTGAATAAAGGTCCAAGCCAAAGCTCACATGCAGATGCTCAGTGTGCAGACACTTTGGCCTCGGCATTGTTTGTTACTAGTAATACACAGTGGTGATTACACGCATAAAGGGTAAACAAATAATACAGGGATTTTAGAAGATCAAAAGTTCAGTCAGGAAACTTAAATATAAAAACATATTCTCTAGATAATCATTTCACACTGATGTAGTTTTTAAGTCATATAACCCATATCATAGCAACACTTTGGTATCATAGTAGAGCTACTGTCACAGAGATGAGAAACCAAAGCCTAATCAGTAATATAGGTCAAAATATAGGCCCCTTCCTTGAAAAGGGATTAAAGGTCTAAACTTGAAAAGATTTGGAGGTAGAGATCCCAGTTTACACAGCTCCCTGTGGCAAGGCTGCCACAGGTGTCTGTTTGATGCAGTGATAGGGTCCTCTTCTATTTTTTTATTTATATGTGTATGTCTATACATACATATATATTATATTTATGTATTTAAAATTATATAAACACATCTACAATCATCACCATAGAAAGCAATAACAAAGTACAGAATGATAAATTAATAGCTATAGTCCTCTTCTCCTGATTTTTTCACCTATTATTTTACTGCTTTTTAAAAATCACTAACAGATTTCTCAAGAATATTGTTTTCTTACTGAATAATATATTTTTCAGAGTCAAAATTATTTTCTGAGATACAGAATTCATCAGAAGTACAATATTCATCATAAAAAAAATCACTTCAAACTATACTTAAGCATGTTTAACATATAAGCCATTATGCAGTTTTTTTTTCCTATGGAAGACTTACACCTTTGTAAACTTTTGGAAGTGAAAGAGCAAAAAGAGTTAATAAAATACTACTTAAATCATCTACTACTCTAAACTCTAAATTACTCTGCAAAGTTGAATTCTCAGAGCCCCAAAAAGTTTACATTCAACTAGCAAAGTCGCAAGGCTGCCTCATGCAGGCTTTCAGATATTATCAGGACTCCAGTCTCCACTGCTAGTCTTAATCCAACAGGGACCTTAGCACCTTGATGAAATGTGAAAGCAGGGTCCCAAAAGTTCTCAGGAGTTCTATAAACAGACAGATATTCCTTAAAAAAAAAAAAAAAAAAAAAAAAATTAGTCATTTTCAGTCACAATCAGAATTTTCTGCTTCTCTAACCTTACTGTCAGCACTAACAGGCAAATAGCAGAAAGTAGGTAAAATCTGCAAAAAACATCTATGCTAAATTTCCAAATCTGTTTTTCTACCACAGTCTAGACTTTTCCCATGGTAAATACCTGTCTCGTGCATGCCCACTTCTCAGGTTAACCGAATCCCATTTGGACAAAGTTAAGCTTCCTTGAAAGGACAGGAAGTGTAAGTTACTCAAATTATAAATCATCAGCACTTGATTAGATAATGCAGTTCTTAATTACTGCTCCATCTCTCCTAGTATAAGGAGGATATTCAGAATCAGAGTTAACCACCATGTAATACTTGGAACAAGTCACCCAGCCTGAACTAGTCAAGAAAAAATAATATTCATTGAAATGTATTTTGGGCCCCCATATGAGGGCTGCAGAAGCTTCTGCCTGCTCTGCCTCTAAGGTCAAAGTCATCTCCTGAGAGTACCTGCACTTGTGCTTTGGAATAACCGAGCGGGCACACAGTTCTTTAACACACAAACACGGCAGAAGGAACGCCTAGCTTGAACATAATGACCTCGTATAATAGCTTGTATATAATAGCATTTGTCTCCAAGTGGATGATTCAATGTCTCCTCAGCTTGAAAACGTTCAAAGCTACAGTTCCCAGGTGTCTTGGCAATCTTTAATTACTATATTGAATTTAGGTAGCTAAAATCCAAGCTCTGTTCAATTTTATATACTTAAAGTTTTTTAAGTGGCCATGGCTCATACTGTCAGACATGCAAAAACACACTTAATTTTATAAATGTAAAGAGCTTATGTCATTTAAGAGAATAAAATTAAGTTTCTGTACAGAAGGCATCACTATGGTCTTGGTTATGAGTTTTCTCTGCTCATTTTTTTAATCACGTTGCCAGTTTACAAGTTAGCTAACGTCATTTTGAAATGCATCTCTATGGTAGAAAAAGAATCCAAAAGCCTTCTACAGCTATTTGTCTCCACTAGTATAAAAATAATGGTTAAAATGATCAATTAAGATGGAAAAATTAATGAGGCTGCTAAAAGATAGCACTAATAGAGCACTAATTTCTCATCCAACCCGTGATTCATACAGTTCAGAACAGGACACTTAGTCTAACCCCTATTTAACTTTTATAACAAATCATTATAACATCCTTATCCTTTCCTCCCCCCAAATTAAACGATAAGCATAGAGACCAAGGATATTTGAGCAACATAAGGACACCAGGGCAGAAGGAAAAAACAAAGTTTTTCATATAAGAGACAGCCTGTTTAACTAGAGAAGCAGAGAATTTTGGAGAATTGTTTACCCATGATACTCTAAAGTAGTTTTTTTTTTAATTATTATTTTCATTATTTTATTTATTTCTTCTATGAGCCAAATCAAAGAATGCCTGACCCTTACACTTTTGCTACATATGTGTCTGTTCTGCTTCATCTAATAATCCCTTTTGAAAAGCAGACTATAACCTCTGAATGCAGCAAGCTCTGCAAAAGGGGACTCGGAATGCAAGAGCCTGTTCTCCAAAGCAACAACAGAGAAGTTATGCTCAAGATCTGCATGCCAATGCGGCAAGGGAAGATGTGTTATCTGTAACAGCAGCACAGACATAAAGCAGAGCAGTAGCACCCCCGGGCCTGGTTAACTGTAGATACCTCCCTGCAGCAGGGTGAGGCTCAGAGCTAGGTCTTCAACAGGATATTTTAGCATGTGCTATGCCATAAGTCACGCTGGTTTGTGTTAAAACAGTTTTTAAATTACCTTAGACAGACCTGAACAGAAAAGAGAAGGCTCACTCCCACACAGAGTATCTATGTATGCCCCTAATGAAGTATGTGGTATTCAAACCACACTGAGGAAATAACTTCTCATTTACCACTTAGCTCTGATCCAGCAAAGAATAAAAGAAAACCTCATCCACACTTAAAAACCACACCAGTGTAACTATACCGCACATCAGTGTCATTTAAGTAAGGAAATACTGTGAGTGAAGAGCTTGAGAAGAGATCAAGTCACAGCAAGCTAGAAAAACATAGCAGCAAGTATTGGAGTTTACCAAAACCAGCGCTTTAGATACCAAGTATAACACACATGACAGTCTAGATCACCGAGAATCTTTAAGAGTGCATCTAAAAAGTCCTGTAAGATTTTAATTTCATGACAGTGTATCCAACCAAATCATTATGAGATTGGTAACAGGTATTTGAGCAATGACAGAAAAATAACAAAAAAACAAAAGAAATCCAAAGAAACTAACAAACTTCCTATAGTGTCACCCCACTTTCAGTCATTGTTGGCAAATTTAATCCTTTGGCTGCAGCTTTTCCTGTACAATTCAGGGCATTTAAAGGGATAAATATAATCTATATTTTATTTATCATTTTTTACTTGAAAACAGGGATCATCTGCTGACTATTTGTTTGGGTTTAGCAACACTGCACAAAAACCTTACAGTCTAGTCCTTCCTCAGAGATGTTACTCCAGGAGAAAAATTTGCTCAGAACTGCAATTAGAACATGACTTGTATTTTTAATTTGCATAAATTTACATTTGTATAAATTACATTTCAGTCTTTGATCAAGCTGAAGCTAAAAATGACAGGTTTGAGCTTAAAAAACAAAAGAAAAAAAAAGAACAGAAAAAAAAAAAATGGTAGAAGTGAGATGGGCAACTCCTGGAGGAGCTATGGGCTAGAAATCTCTTCAAGCTTTAGACCAGCTCAGGGAGAAGCCACCTTATTAGCTCACAAAAGCTTGCAAAAGCAAAGCAAAACATTGCCCCATGCACTCACCTCAGCTGACAGTCACCTCTGCATTTAACTCAAATACCCCAAATGCAACTTTGCTCCTTTACTCATATACATAGATATACAAAATATACTTTTTTTTTTTAAAAAAAAAACAAGTAAATTTTACATTTTTTGGTATCAGCAACAGTGTAACATGCAGCCCCAAGGTAAAAACACAAATGAAAGATTACACTAAAAAAAAAAAAAAAAAGAAGGCAGTAAATAACCACAAAGTGTTACCCTGACACTTAACAGTAAGAAACTCTTTGCTGACATTTATTTATGAGGCAAAGTAAAGCTGCAGCTTAACGAACACCTTATCACAGCGTGAGTAATTAGTGCTGCTCAAGGAGCAGGGCTTCCCCTGCCTTCAGACCGCTCATTACTGCCTCCACAACGCTCAGCTGTGCTGCACCAGCCCTGCACATACCTGAGCCCGGCTGCAAATTATTGGCAGAAATGGAGACTAGTCCAGAGGAAAAAAAAAAAAAGTCATTTTTTTCAGCTGTGTTTTTCGTTCTTGCACCAACACACCTGATGGTGATGACGATAAATTAAACCACCCCCCAGGGATCCTGCAAATTGACCACTTTATGCGATGCACCTGAAGCCTGGCAGGTGTCGGCCCCGTGCAGCATCAAGTGTCTGTCCAGGCGGGGACACGCCTGATGGACCAGAGAGAGCAAGTGACAAATAAAACAAAAAAAGATGCATTTTTTTTAAGGAAGCGCGGAAAGAAACATCCTTCAGGGTACCAGACCCAAAGCAGCAAACACCCATGTTGAAATTTCGGGACCTTTTTTCCCAAGCGAAGCCGCCGCTTGCGGGCGTGTGACGGGGGGAGACCGTTAGCGGCCCCGCCCCAACCGCCGTCTCTGCGCCCGCCCCAACGGGCGCCGCGGGAGCGGAGAAGCCCCCGCCGCCCACGCTGCCGGCGGCGCCTTCCCATTGGCCGGCGGGCGGAGGATCCCGCGGCGTCACTGGCTGGCGCGGAGGGGCAGCCGCCCGCCATTGGCTGCGCGGCCGGCGGCGGCTCCGCACAACATTTGCATGGCGCTCGACGCCTCTTTGTTGTCAGCCGCGGCGGGCGGCGCGCGCTCGTGCTCGCGCTCGTGCTCGTGCTCGCGCTCGCGGCGGGTGGGGCCTTTTTATTGCGGGCGGGTCGCGCGGCGCAACTTTAAGCCCGCCGACCGTTAACGGCCGTTAGCGCCCCCGGAGTCCGGGCTGGGGGTGCCGTTCCTCCTCTCAGCCCGCCCTCCTGCTGCCTTTGTGCGTGCGCGACCCCCGCGCCCCTCCCCGGGCTTTTTTTAGCATCATTATTGTTGCTTTTGTTAGTTGTTTTTTTTCCTTTTTATTTTCGGCGTGGGAGCGGCGGTGGGCAGCATGGTGGATCTGGACAGCGAGGTGCCGCCGCTGCCCCCACGGTACCGGTTCCGAGACCTGCTGCTGGGCGACCAGGGCTGGCAGAGCGATGACAGGTGAGCGGAGCGGGGCGCGGAGGGACGGTCGCGCGTGGCGTGAGCAGCGTGTTTCCCCACGCCGCTGTGCGACGGCCGTTCCGCGGGGAGCGGGGAGCGTCTCTGCGCGCCGTTTGGCCGCGCAGCCTCGTGCAGCGATCGGCCACGGCGCCATCCCGCCCGCCCCACGCGGGGATGGGGTGCACGTTGCGGCCGCGGCGCGCCCCGGTGAACGCGCAGGGGAGAGTAAAGTTGTCTGCTGCGAGGTAGTAGCCTCGTGGGTCGATCGGAATTCAGTTTATATCATCCGAGTTAATCACCCCTCAACTCAGTCATCAGAAACGTCGTTTTTATTGCTGGCCCTCTATCTTATACTTTTTTTTTTTTTTTTCTCCTACTTGTCTTGCTGAGTGGTAATCATAAGCTTATACAGATATGCAATTAATTGTTACTTTAGTGTAGGAGAATATGAGATGTGCGTTGAAGCAAAGTGTGTTTATCCTGATATATTGGGATTTAAAAAATGGTGGAAAAGAATTGGAAATTACAGCATTAGTTAAACATAATGGAGAGTTAGAGAATATGTGTATCAAAGCAAGTGTATTCTGTATTGCCCACTTTCTGATCACATTTTTTTTTTTTTTGTAAGGCACCACTCCTAGCATGTTACACTTACATTTTATATTTTATTGGAACAGGGGGGAAAAAAAGCTTTCTTGTTTCATCAACTGTTAGCCATAAAAACCTTAACTAAAAGGAACAGAATATAATTTATACAGCTCTTTGGATTGTTTTGTATCTTGACTCTTTGGCCAACTCTAGTTCAAACTTCTGTCAAGCATGTCCCTGACTTCACTTCTTTGACTTTCTTAAGCATAAATTGAGCTTGTGTGATCTTAGATAGGTGTTAATATGTAAGAACTCATATATATATGTAAGCAGAGCACTCTTCGCCAGCTCTGCAAGTTACCATAGCAGTCCCTTTTGTTACTAGCTTCACCGGTCAAAGTCCATTCTTTAAAATAATAGTAACAAATATATATATATATATAGAGAGAAAAGGGGTATGGTTTTGGTTTTCTATTTACCCACCTTATAATGGAATCTTTCCTGGATATCTTTGTGTGTGTATTGTATATGGTGGATGGTTCCACTTTCAATACCAAGAACATTAACCCAGTCCCATGTCCCTTCTATTTTGCTATTATCCATTATATCAAAAACATATACATTCTGCATAGAAATATTGTCAAATATTAGACGTTGTTTTAGGAAATACTTAATGAGAGAGACAACGAGCCTATGGGCACTCACTAATAAATTTTTTATTAGTAGTACAGACTAGTCACAGGCGTGGTATTATACAAGTATACCACATTTTTAATAGCTTTTTTTTTCTTCTTTTTTTGCAGCCTTACATAAGGAGTATGAGTTTGTTTTTCATGAAGCATATTTCTTGTGTCCTAATTAATGTATTAATGTGTAATACAGATACTGCCAGAAGTATTTCTTATACCCCCTTCAAATGTATTGGCAGTAACAATGAATGAAATGCCTGAGCCCTAAAACACAGTTGAAGTAACCTTCTACAATCATCACCCAGTGGCCAGTGATGAGGATAACGCATGTGAAAGGTTACCGGCCCTTGACTCGGATGCTAAAACTGATCTAGTGACTATTTCAAGTTCACTGCAACTTCAAGTTGCTTTCAGTTCCCTGCAGTCCAATTTGTACTGGATACTAAAGTATACCAAGGGTATAAATGGAAATATTTACAGTCTATGAGCTTAAGGTCTGTTACCACCTGAACTCTTTGTCTTCCTCCTTTTTGATCTTAGTTTGCTTATCCTCAAGGTTTCCTTTTCGTAACTGATACAGCTCTTTCCTAACCCCCTGCCTCCTCAGTCCCCAGCTCTGCCCTTTCCGACAAGATGTTGGCTCCTTGCTGGCTGAAAACACGGAGCTGAGGAGTCTGTAAAGCCTCTCTCCATCTTCTTTCAGTACCATATGCAGAGCTGTGCACAGCAGTTGCTGCAATGCTTCATTTACTTACTTTCCTTACCTACTTAGCCCAAAATATCCAAGTTTGGAAGAATCTCTTGAACAAAAGGGCAGAAGGATTTTCACAAGGCTTATCAGTGAGGGTAGACCAGGCACTTCATGGGACAAGAGGACCCAAATCAGCTGTATCAGGGCTCCTGACTCTTGTGCTTTCAGGAAGATTAACAGATTTTCCTACTTTTAAGAATACAAGTGCCACAAGCTAGTTGTTATATTTTAAAGTTATTTAACGTACCACACTTAATCACCTCTTGAAATACCTTCTCCCATGAAAAACCTTCCTGGCTCTTTCTTGACTATTAATTTACATTATAAAAAAGCAAACAGATAAACAAAAAAATCCTCTAATGAAGAACTAATTCAATTGGCCTACCATAATGAGACAAAAAGTATGAATGAAGCAAAAAGTATGAATGACTTGAAACTTGGGCTTGTAAACCCAGAACTAGGAACTGACTGGCAATTGACTTGTAGACAAAGTGCTGTCTAACTTGAAAAGCCTGAACTAAAACAATGTTTCATCTTCTTTAGAACTACAGATTGTATAGCAGTATTTGCAAAGCCTACATAATCTGTGTTTACATAAATCTGTGCACTTTCTCTCAGAGTAAAGTCTCCCCAGATTGACACTTGGCATATACATTGTAACAAAGTGAGGTGTATATATACCCCCTCTCTATTCACCCAAGGTCTTATGTCACCAAATCTCAGTTTCAGTGGCACAATTTGCCAGAAAGTCTTATGGTAGCACTTAGTAATAATCATGATCAAAACTATAGACTTTTTTTTAACTTATATGAGAAATATGTTTCAGACGGTGTATTCGATTCTGAGATCTTACTAGTTTATGTTGGTTATAAGGATGATTTGAGCTACTCTTTCTTTTAAATAATTCTTTTCTATTAAGAAATATACATGCAGAGCTCTGCTTACCTGAATATAGTAGGATTCTGATTCAGAAAGCTTTGCTGATAGATCTATACCTGTTTGCAGGCAGTTTACTAATCTTCATTTTCTCGCAAGGACTTCTTTTATAGTATAGCTTCCATCAGGCTTTTTTACTTTTTTTTTTTTTAAACACCTGGTTCATGGCCTATTTCTTGCTCTTGCTTCTTTAATAAAGTAACATCTATTTCACTGCTTTTGCAATTCTTATTCAGTAAAATAATTCAACTTAGGCTAGTTTCCTAATCAGGCTTTTAGCCTCAGTAACAGATGGGTTCTGGTCTGTCTGTGATATTCTGCATGCCAGTGAATTGGATTGTATATTATTTTTAATAAAAGAAATTCCTGTGTGCACAATAACATCGTGAATCATTGGCAAGCACTTTTTTTCCTTCCCTCAAAAATAATTTTACATTATTCATTGACATTCTTAATTTGTTGACTTGTATTTGCTTAATGAAAACAAGTTTAAAAACTAGTTTGATCTTTTGGAAGGCTAGATTTTCAAAGGCCATGGTCCCATTTGAAAATTGTGGAGATTAAGCTTGATGCTTATAGCACAAAGGAACCACAAACTTGGAAATTTCAGCTATAAGTCAGAAAAAAATAAGAGCTCTCCCTTTTGCTTTGTAAGATTAGATAGGGTTAACTTGGTAAGGTTAGATTTCTGGGCTATTCTGAAGCAGTCTTCACATAAACTTATTAGGTTATTCACAATATACATTGAAAAGCTATTTACTCCGAGATCCTTTGGGTAGTTTTTGCTTTTGTAAGGTGACACATTTGTGTTCCTGTCACTGTGTTAAATAGTTACATATGGCTCTGGTTCATGTGGAAAGTAGAAGAGCATGAAAAAGATGAACCTAGATCAAGCTAGAGTAAGTCATATGGGTGATTCCTGCAGCAGGAAAGGGAAACATACTAGTTTTCTTGTGGCCGTGTGAATGTTCCAAACACTGGTCTAGAAGGCAAGAGAAGAGAAAACCTCTGACTTTTTCACTAATTCTGTAACTCACAAAAAAAACTTTGTGAATCTCACATTTTACTCCCATTAGCAAGAGTATTTGAAACTGAAACAGTTCTGATTTGTTGAAAGTTATGAAATATTTGTACTTTATCACAATACAATTTTTCAGTTTGTCTGCTTGGGGAATTAGCAGAAAGGGAAGTCTTGTCCCTGCCTCCCCCATGCAGCACACGTCTATTTATTCAGTGAGATTTTATTCAAACATCGTTATAACAGTAAAACATTTCAGTTTTCATAAGCTTACTAATCATCAATTCTTATTCTTATTAGCCACGTTGAGGAACAGCACAGAAATGTCCTACTAAGCAAAGACATGTTTAAAAAGTATGGCATATCTAAAAGCTTCAGAGAAAGGAGGAAAACAATATTTAAAATTCTCATGTAAGCTTGGGGTAGATATAATGAAGAGATTACTGACAAGAAATGTTTTGTTTTGTCACCCTGTATTTCTTAAAAAAGCCAAGCCAGAGGATTACTACAAATGTAAAGACAAATCTAAGTTTAAAAATGAAAAAGCCTTTACAGGCTATGGATTTCAGTTCTTTTTTGGTAAGGTCAATCGTAAGGTTCAGTTTCTTGTAGATCAGAACTTACTACTAAAACATTTATGCACACATTAAACTCCAAGTCTATTTAGAAGTCTCTGAAGATATAGAGGCTGCATCTGTTTTACCAGTAAATTCAAGTGAGTCAGAAATGTTCCCCAGCCTTGAAATGTGGCTGCTTATACTAGTAAACTCTTCAAATTTTCCTTGGTACACTTAGAGCAACTCCAGCTAGCCAAAACTCTTGAGCAGTTCCCAAGAATGATTTAGCAGTCTGAGCAACCCAGGAATCACTCCCTGCAGGCAGGCTGCAGATAGCTATCCTGTGTGGGCGACAGGACAGTTTACAAGTAGATATACTGGCTTTTTTGTGCCACTTAATATTGGTGCCTAAGGCTCATTCAACTTGCTGGCACACATGTAGCCAGAGTGGATCTATTACAGAAATAACCACTGGAGTTAAAGACTGTGCTGATCCACCTCCCATCAATACAGTTACTTCCTCTCTGTCTGGTCTCCTAGATTTACTTCACAGCTAGACATTAGGATTATGCAGATAGGGTGGCACACGTTGTAGGAAGATCTTTGTATAAAGCATGAATTTGGCTCTGCATGATGTCTTTCCTCCTCAAGTATACACTGTAGCCCTTAATCATAAGCAATAAATGGTTTTCATCTTAGGAGCTTTAAAAGAGTGGGGAAAATTATTCTTGAACTAATTTATTGGAAGAAATCTTTTTCTTCAACATTCTGTAGAGAGAAATATATGGATGTTTTTAAAACTTACAGAATGGGATTGACTCTTAGGACCTCCTAAAAACACTGAACATATTTTACACTTTATGTCCTTTTAGCTTTTTTTTTATTAAGCAGTTAAAGCTATGAAGCAGTTAAAGCTATGGCTTTCTTTGGGCCCTGCGTACCAGAGTAAGGTTTATCTGCAGTGATCCTAACAAACCAAAAAGACTCTGAAGTACACATTGTGTCAAATGACTGAAATAATATGTTGCCTGTTCTATGACCAAGTCATTCTACAACATTCATGTCTCTTACTGCCTGTTATGTTTTAGTATTAGGTTATACTATAGACCTAGTATGGTCTAGAAAAATCACTGTGTCACTTATATATAAAAAAATGGAGTGAAAATAACAAAGTGAACACAAAAACCCAATACACTTTTCAAAATCCCAGACAAATCAAAACCTCAGATTTCATAACTTTTTCATTTGCTGTTCCAATAATTGTTTAGTTTTACAATCATAAAATAAAAAATTACATTTCCCAGGTCTCTTTGTACATATGAAGCAAGACATATTAGCTAGTGCTAAGAATATATTTCAGATATTGCTTCTATATTGAGATGAAAGATTTGAGTCATTTTGCTGCAGTACATAGTTTCATGATGAAACTGTAGAGCTAAATATTATTTTTGTGAGAACTGTACTTCCATTGGCTACTTAGGCTTCCTTTCCCAAATTAGGCTTCCTTCTGATGTGCTTACTACTTAAATGAACATTACCACCTATTTGCAAAGAGATTCAGATAATATCAAACACCTCCACAGATCACTAGGACAATTGCAGTGCTGGCTGTCATGTTGCCTGGTGGCTTTCAATGGGCAGCTCCCCACTGTAGGTCTCAGAAGGCACTTCAAAAGTCATTTGTCAGTGTGAATTCCTGAGTAAAGCCCTACTTTTGCCCTTCCAATTGGAAATCACCTCTGCTTATTAAAAAGGGGATGGAAAACCCACACATTTCTGAATCAAGTGAGTTAAAATAACAGTCTAAATTCAACTTGCACAATAGTTCTATTACAGATTCCTCAAAAGAAAATTCTATTATGGGTTCCTCAAAATAATCCTTATCCTTCCATCAAGAAATATTTCAGTCAGTTTGCCCTTCATTTTAGAAAATATGTTAACTTTTATGAGTTCTTCCATTTAACAGAGGCTACAAAATAGCCTCTGTGCCTTAAGCAAATATCAAATTTATCTCAATTTGTCCTTAGAAGTAAATTTTCAAAATTAATAAAGTGCTGTAGAAGCCTAAATTCCATTTTCAAAGCTTGATTTTGATCAAAATTGCTCAAGATCAAAATGGTCTAATTTATTAGGATATTTAATAACTGTTGCAGTGAGTCTCATCTGCAATGAGACTCTCCAATAATAGCTGGAAAGTTTGAAAGCTTAGGTGAACAGGCCCAAATCCTTTCTTACTTCATAAAGACATCTACATTAAAAAAAAAATGAATAAAGAAAAATATTTTGTGAAACTACTGCACTAGCTACAGTAAGTGGTCAGAGTTTATACTTCCGTGGAAGGCTGAGAAGCACAGATCCACCTAAGTAAACTATTAATATATTCCAGAACTGTCCTTCTTCCTAACTTTGTTTTACAATTGGGTCCATTTACTTTGATGGGAGGGAGGAATGGAAGTAATGCCTTGTAGTAGTCCCCTGTTTTGGCCTCATGTTATTTTTTGTTTTAGCATCACTCTCACAAAAACAATGGAAGAAAAAACAAATGTCTTTTACATCGCACTTACACAAGTCTGCATTTTAGGAAGACTTTGATGGTATACTCCAGCAGAAGTTTCTTAGTGCAGAAAAGGTTTAAAATGGCTAAGCTTAAACTCTTACAGCTCTAGCAGTTTTCCTCTGTGACAGAATGGTGCATTGTTTTTAAACGTACTTGGTACTTCAGTCTTTAATATGCACTTACTGCTTAGTGAAGCTCTTATTTTTCCATCTAGAACTTGGTGTATCCTACTTTGCATTTGGCAGACACCATAATACTCCATAGGGAACTGAAGTTGTTCTGTCCCACATGGTTTCCTCCTTAATTTTATGATTATTCTTCTACTGCAGCTAATGATCCTGATCTTTTTTTTCAATCACAGTAAACTTTTTTTCTGTGTTAAACTATATATTATTCTCAGAATGACTCTTCTATAATAAATAGTAGCACTGATTTATGTTGTATCCTTTTTATCCTATAACAAGGAAATAGATACACAGTCACTTGAAGAATCAGAAGTGACTGAGGCTTCAGAATACTACTTATAATATTATGAACGATTTCAGCACTACACATTGTTTCTAGATTGTATTCACCAACAGAGGTTACTGAATTACATGATATGTACAGTATACCCAACTGATTCATTACATGTTTCAAAGGTGAATTCTTCATTTTTGTAAAAGAGAAGCCTGTACACCGTGTTGCCACAATCTCAATATTTGGTGAGAATGCTGTTGAACAACTGTACATGTTCTGCAGCACAGAATGCCTTAAAACAGCTGTTAAAGATTCCAGCCTCCCCCATGCAATCATCTGCTAATTATGTTAACAGACAACTTCCTGGTGGGAAGTAGCAGTAAAACAGAAACACTCATTAAAAGACAAAAACAGCATTTATATTTGCAGAGATAAAAACAGTGATATTATTTACCCAGAAGTATCTCTTGAAGGACAAATTCTGTTTTCCCTTACAGAGATGTCTAGAGCAGACATCTCAAGTGGCAAGCCATGGTAGATAGGAGAGGAAGGCCAGTGCAGGGAGAAGTTATCTTCCAAGCTGACCAAAAAAAAAAAAAAAAAAAAAGACAATGACTTTACCTACTCCTGTGCATGGGTGCATACCGGTTTCATGCTAGCTCTAGATGATAATTGTGCATGCCTAGTAGCTAGTGCGAGGATCACATGCCTGGTTAGAGGCAAGATTTGAGTAACAGTCCTAGCCATGGGTTAGCTCTGCCAGGGAAGCTCTGCAAGTCAAACCTCTTTCATGCTCTGCAAAGAAAAGTTTGCCCTTTAGCTATATATGAAGTTAAAATTAATGGCAATTGACTTTCTTCCAATAGTTTTCAGACACAGCATTTCTTCAGAGTATAGCAATTGTTGAAATATTTAATAAGGAGTAAACACTATAAAAGAGCTTCATTCTTTTGTCATTCTCAACAGCCTAAAGTGTTCTAGAGGGTTTCATATTTTTTTCTCACTTTGTTTCCCCCCTGTGACTAAAGAAGAGCAGCACACGAAAAACAGTGTTACCAAAGCTCAAACAAATATAAGTGACAGAAACCACCACCACCACAAACAGTTGTAAATGGAAGACAGTGGTTATATTTGTTCCGTTTTGACAGCCCCATTAACACTCCTCAATGTTTTCTGACTCTGCAAGAGTCTCACTAAATTCAAAAGAAGCCAAGGGCAGAGGTCAGTTGTCACTGTTGCCCTGTAATTCTCACTATTGAGCACTGACATTTATAGCAGAGACGGACTAAAACCTAAGCTCTGTATTTAGCTGAATGTACCCTTAGGAAGGGTTCACTGCATACAATGTAGCGTTTGATTACCTTCTCCAAATGGTTTAATCATTTACACACAAATATCAAAACAAACAACTTCTAAAAAGGCATTTTTGTAGATATCCATGTTTTATTGATGTTTTTGTTCTTAGTAGTCACTCAAAAGAGACAACATAAAATGGAAAAAAATATTCTGTAATGTGCAGATGTTGATTAATCAACTGCATTTTATAAAGACTATTAAGTTCCAAGTAACTTCCCCCCTGCCAGGAGTATCATAAGGATGGTAATCCCCAGAGCAGTGCAGAGTATCCAGTATCTCATTGCTATTGAAGAATTTAAATTTTACAAACTGAACTTAGATATTGACCCAAATGATAATTCATTTTTGTACTGAGACAATAGATTGCATGAAAGTTACAATTTAGCTTAAAAAAAGTTTTAAAGATACAAACTATGTTCAAAATGCATTGAATTAATTTTAACGATTTGATTAGTTTCTGCTTCCCATTTTTCCTCTTATTTGGTAGTTCAAAGTCCCGAGTCCAGGCAAAAAGTAACAAAGTAAATTAAATCTGTGCTGACATTATAAGCTCATTAAATACAATGAATTGTGCCAGTTACTGGTTACAAGAGCTGTATTGATGGGATTTGCATGTGACCAGCTGAGTTCGTCCTTCAGCATGTTTCTTAGCAATGGGATTTTTACCATGACTTCACAGTATTGTGTGTGGTGGGGAGGACAGGACTGGCTACTAGAGACATTCCTGAGCACAGAGGGAGCATTTTCCAAGGGATCAGGATAGCAGTGTCACTTGGCAGTGACAGGAAAGGTCCTATAGTGAAGAGGGAGCTGGAAGTAGCACTTGGTGTTGCCTAGACATTTTACAGTTGATTATCAGAATTCCTAATGTCAATTCAGCCAGTCCATAAACTGATCTCTTCTTGTATACATATTCTGCCTGAACAGCCTTAAAAATACACATATAGCTCCTAAAACAAGATGGTGGAGCAATACTTCTTTAGCCTACCTCATCAACACACTGCTTTGACTTTCAAAACCAAACTCCAAACTTTGTTTTTCTTTGGAAACTTACATTTAAGAAAAAAAATAGCTTTTGTAGTGAGTAAGTTAATTTTGTTAAGGCATCTGTGTATTAAAAAAATACACAAGACACATTATAGGAGTTACCTATTACTATTTTGAAAAATTAATACCAGGCACACAACTCTATGACCCATACTGCTGATGGATAACGTTAACATCTCTGCTCTCTGTAATGGAAGGTGCTACTTAACATAAAAAATGATGACAGCTTTGGGCTTTTAACATTTTGTTAAAACATGTAACTTAACTTTTTCTTAATCTGATGGAAAGACAATTAAAACCATGTCTTTTGAAGACTAAATTAATGTGGAAGTGTAATAGATGACTGACTAATGAGACAGATGTATTTGAAATTCACAATGACATGTACCTTGTTAGCTATAAAGACACAGTAGCAGGGAGATGTTTTAGAGATTAGAATAGCTTTAAAAATTTGTTCTGTGTTCAGCATTTCTAAATCATTACAACTCCATAATGAAATATGCAAAATTTTATAAAAAGTGTTAAACAATCATATGCAATGCTTGCATAGTGCAGAAAGCTGCATTTGAAAAGAAGAAAGCACTTTCATACCACAGTTAGATATACCAATCAGTATGTTATTAAATTGCAGGTGCCCTATATATTTTATCCTCTAATTAGATGGTGGTATTGAAGCCAGAGGACCTTTAAATAGTAGAGAATAAATATAAGTAAGAATTAATGCACAATTAATGCATTATTTTAGGAGTCGGCATCAGCACGTGTTAAACATTCTTCTCCCATTCATTTGATAGAATGAATTGACTCTCTGGTAAACGTTTCTATGCGGGAAGGGTCAGGCAAGACACTTGCATCATTTAGGATCCTTTGGTCTGTGCCTGTTTTTGAACTTTTGTCTAAATATAGTCTTCTTTTTTTTTTTTTTGTAGGTGTCTTAAATTATCAACTTTGTTTTTTGTGTAACGGTTGTAAGTGTGATTGGAGGAGACAGGAAAAAAAAATAGCACAACTCCCAGTATTCCAGGGGAACTGCAATTCTGATTTCAGCTCAGGTCATTACTTCTTAGCCTTGCTGGCACATTAAAGGCAACTTCTAGCATTTTGTAGAAGTGTCTGCAGGTCTTGACTGTTTGGCTTTGTAACTGAAGAAGTGACACACCTTTTTGTAGGGCTACACTGGCCATGGCAATGTGTAAAAAGCAGGCACAGTATCTTTCCCCCCGCCCCTCACTGCTTCCTTTCTCTTTTTAACACTTTAGCTATATATGGAATCTCAGATAGCTTCTATCTAGGCCTGCTAAAGCATCTGTGAAAAGTTCCAGATATGTTCAGTTTACGATCAGACAATCTGCAAATCAGACAGTTCCTCCAGTAATAATTTCTCAATCTGAAATGAACAGGTATTGCTAATATAAGCAAAGGACAAGGAAATGAGAATTTGAGCAGAGTACAGAAAATAGCTTGTAAGCTGCTACTATGATATTGCTTTGAAAGTCATATTTTTGCATCCTAACCTAAGACGTTACTCTTACTAATAGAAGAAATGCACCTTCCAGAAGAAACATTTGCAGAAAAAATTTGTTCTTTAAACAGTATAATATGCTACTTCTATGCTTTAGTCTATTTGTTGATAGAGATCAGTACAAGGTTTTTGGAATACAGTCCAAAAGATCATGATATAAAATATCTTTTCTGTTTTTGAAATTTCCAAAAAAAGTAAAAACTGGTATAAGTAGTTTTAGGACTATTATAAATGAGAATCACAGAATCCTAATGGTTAATAGCATTTCTCCTTTAAGAATACTACAGGCTATGACTGGAGTCAAGAAAGAGCTAAAAAGCAGACTGTCATGCATTGGATTGTTTTCCTCCTAAATAGAGTTCATGTGAAAAATGTTGAGAATTAGCTAGAAAATTATTTTATGGGCAAAGGACCATGTACATTTTACCATATACCTTGGTCGGCAGATTTCAATATTGACTTTCACTAAATATGAAGACAGTATTTTAATCTTTCCCGCAAAAAAATTTTTTTAAAAAATAAATGATGCTAATTAAATTACTATTAAATTATGCTAATTAAATTAGTTTAAATTGAAAAAAATACAAGTACTTTTTATGTCAATGGTCAAGTAAAGATTAACTGCAAAAAGTTTTGCAACAACTAGTTGCACCACCTTTTGCTTTAGGTAATAGTACAAAAATGTCAGCATTTCTAATTATGAAAACATAAATAACCTGTAAAACTTACGCACAGACGAAGATACCCCCAAACACCCACCTCATTCCTTATTTGCCTTCTTTGCAGAGTCACTCTTTCACCTCTGACAGACTTAAGAGTTTAGCTTATGGCTTGGGGAACTGAAATATCAAAGTTTTATCTGTTCCATACCCTAAGTGGACTCCTGAGGAATTGTGATCTGTGCAGCAGGACTGCAGAGCACTGTATTAGTATTCTAGAACACCCCTGTTTTGGCCAGAGTTTCATTCCTTGTGCGTCACTTAATATTCATCAAAATACCATAGAAGTATGAAATCCACATGAAGAGTGTTAGCCATTAAAAGTGTTCTGATGCATGTGAGAAATTAAGGGGAAACAGTCACATTTCAAAATAAACTGTAGAAGGGAATATTTGCTGTTCTACATATAGTATACCAGGCAATACAGTATAAAGCTTTATGAAGGAACTTATCCCATACATTTTTTTTTTTGAATGTATGGGACAAAAATCAACTTCATTTCTCTTGTCATTGTGATAAATATAGGCACGATAAGGGTTAAAACCAAATATAACAAATCGGAATGAATGTCCTATGAATTCACACTTTTATTTTTCTGTTATTAAATGTAAAGTAGTGGTTTACTACACTATTTTAAGTCTCAGTTTTGACAGATGGACATAATGTTTTAATTTGTTCTGATTTAGTATGGACATTCTTTGGGCAGTTTTGAAATATTACTGTTCTATATGCACCATGCTGAGAAAAAACAAACAAACAAACAAACAAAAAAAAACCAGATACCAAAATAGTAGCTGGACACTGTAACACTTGGCTTACATATAAGCCTTAAGCAACTGCCCCCTTCCAAGCACTGTTGTCTCTTAGCTAGAAGGTAAACAGGTTAATGCAGAATAGCAGAATGCAGAAGTCTCTGAAATCCAGATATGTAACAGAATAAGGCATTCCCATGATTTCCTTTGATTCTGAATTTGGACTTGGAAAGTATCCCAGGCTGGAGATAGTCATATCAAATAATAAACAGAAATTTCTAACTAAGTGGTGTTTTTTTTTTTTTTTTTTTTGAAAAGAATATCAGAATGTAAATATCTGGAATCAGAGATAGAATTTAAAGGAGATAGTACTTAGGTGGCTAAGAGAATGATTTGCTTTCTGCTTGTAATGCTACAATAAGGATCCCTAATTAAGTTACATCATTCTCTAGCCATATCCCAAATGCATTAAATCTTACTCCAAAGTCAACCTGAGATTTTGATTAAAAATTACCAGGATAAGTTTCAAAGAGTGAAATTACAGTGTTGATTCTCAGAATAGACAGAAACATAGCAGTAATAGATGTTTTAAAATTGCTCCAGTACAAGCTTATTTATAGTTTGGGGATTTTCAGAGTCATGAAGGATTGAGCCAAAGCAGCATAGAAGACTTCCTACTGGTATTTGATCATCTCACACAGAATATACACGAGGCAAAACATTAGATAAATACTGAAATACTGGCATAAATAAGATCTATAAATGGTTTAGGAACATGAAACCATTTTGATTAAGTAATAAATATTCAACTATTATTACTTTCAAAACAAGATTATCTTCCTTCATGTACAAACATGTGAAGTGAAATTCTACTTGTATTTGTAATGTGATTGCAGTCTCACTCATTTCCAGTGGAGAGGCTGTTTGCCAGTAAACTGGAATAAAGTTACTCTATTGATAAATAATTTTATTCTCTACTGCACAGAGCTACTGAAAAAAAAAGTGTTTCTGCAAAAAAGAAGACCCCAAGCCTCTAGCTGGATCTATTTATTTAAAATCTGAGTCTCAACCAAATTCAAACAAATGTTTTTTCAAAAAAATCTCTCTAAACCAGTCATTATTTCACAGCTTTACTAATATTTGGGGAAAAAAGGGATTTTACAGTCAATCATTCTAAATCCAACTGAGAGAATCCCCTTCAGATTAGCACATATAATGTTTGTTTTACACTGCTATGAGATACAAGGATTTTGTGGTGACATTTTAGAGTTGGAGCATTGAAACAAGGAACAGTCCAGACAGAGGAAGGATTTGAATTAGGCAACAGTAGGCTATATTTTCCTCTTGCCTAAACATCCTTAAAGCAAATGATAACATGTGTAAAACATAGGAAGAGGGATACCATGGTCTTCTGCTTTTCTACTGCAGGCAATGAATTAAGTCTTAAGCTTTCCATAGTTTCTCATACTGTTAGTTGTAGCAGTGCAGGAGGGGAAGAAAAAGAAAATACAGAGACAGACCTCAGGAATTTGAATTTTTGAATCATACAAACTTGGAAGCTTCCTATTTCTTTTCCTTATTAAAAAAAAGGATGCATAAAATACTCTGATTTCATGGCAAAGAAATAAGTCTAGAAAAGAATAGTGGGATATGAGAAAAAATAACATTGCAACCTTATCAAAATATTCTTTGAATAACAGAAAGAGGGTAGAAAAGTGAACATAAAGCAGGGCTGTAGTGACTACTCTATGCTTATGGAGGATGCAGTCTTAGCCCCATTGAGATCTCAGCACAGATATCATTTAATTTCACTTTATATGTTAGTATACAGGAGAAAATAGTCTTTTAAAAAGTAGTAATAACTACTGAATATTTACTTTTTCATTCCTAATACTACGTTTTTCAATACTTATTATGCTAAGAGAACTGCTTATCATAACTAATGCCATTCTTTATCTTCTATTACATATTTAGTCAAGTTTTTAATAGCAAAGACTATTCCTTTGTGTTTCTCAGTGCAAAGTAATGTCTTAATCTACTAGAATTCATAATGTTCTGGTAAAATAAGTGATAATAAAGCTGTTTGAAAAGCATTTCTGCAGTCAGGGCACTAAGAAATCTTTATTCAGACAAACTAAACAGTAAATTCTGGTTAGCCTGGCTTTTTGTTTGACTAATCACTGTATTTATGCAGCAATCTGTTGATTTTGCTCTTACCTCCGCCTAAATACTTTGTTTTCTCATACACATTACTGTTATAAAATATTCTTAACAGAGCATACAAATGTATTTGTATTATCACTTGCAGACCACCTGTGTGTTAGTTTACACAGATAATATAGAATTAAAAGAAGGTAATTACTAGCCATTTTATCATGCAACTACACTATCTGGACACCTAATATACGTACCCAGGAATATGCAAAGTTGTGACAGATTTTTCCCCACTCTTCTCCTTCACCAGTAGCTTATCTGGGCCTGTCTTTGGCCTACTGCCAAAGTAGCCTACCCTGTACTTGAAGTGTGTCTATCCCATTTCACGAAAGTATTTGTCTCCCTTCTGGGTCCAGATGAACAATCTGGTTAATAAATGCTAATCCCATTTTTAAACTACATATTCAGTATATTCACACAATAGGAAGAGAGTTGAAATATATGGATTTATAGTTCATTGTGTTGCAAGAAATGAGCGTATATAGGTTGCAAAATGCTTATTCATTGTTGCTGGCCATTGTTATTTCAGTGTGTCTACGTCTGGCCTCAAGGCAAGCAAATATTAATTTTATCTCAATCAGACTGCTTCTCTTTTATGGGTGCAATGAGCCTCTGCTTTGCTACATCTATACGAAGTCATCTGGCTTATAGAAATAGGATTCTCTCTGTTCTCTGTGTATGTTTTATATTCTTTTATAAAAAGGCTTTTACACTATTTTTTTTTTCCAAGTTGTATCATCTTCCTATTCAGGGTTTTTCTTCTCCTCTGACATTAAGAATAATTTATTCTTTTTATATTAAATACATAAAAAGATGCTATGTTTTCTATAGGCATAATGGTATTGTTACTGTACATTCTTTACTAAAGAAAGAAATTTTGAAAGTGTTAGTGCTACCTATCCTGTTTACTTACTTTTTGGGTTGTTTACTTCTCCTTATTGTAAGTATTTGATTTTTTTATCTTCAGTATCAATCTCCAGAGAACCTTTTGAAACGCCTTATGAAAATTTAAGTACGTGATGTTCATTTCAGAGTTCCCCCTTATCTATCTTTTCCAATTATCTCATAATGGAGCAGAGTGCTGCAGCTCATACCCTATTTATATCTGTCATTTGTTCATTCCTAGCTTATTCCCAGGCTAAATCCAACTTGTAGGTCTTGGTGTGGGTGCTACCTATTCTTTTTCAACTCTTGTTGACATTCAAACCAGTATTCATCTTCATATACATAGGGAGAATTGTTTTTGCTTGCCATGATGCTACTTATCCACTATTCTCTCTTACTATTGTGCTAACAAAAACCCCACTAATTTGGCATCGGGCATTGTAACCTAGTCTCTAGGCCTGGAAACTTTGTAGCAATACTGCAAGTATGACAATCGTAATATATAAAACTTGGCAGAATAATTATTACTTGTTAAAGAACATTAGCTGTAAATCTGGGACTACTATCCCCATGCATGTTGTTCACATCTAGTTAGGAAACACACATTTGTGCTAAAAATGTAGCTTATACAACACCACAAAGAATTCCTTACTAAGGGCTATCTCCTGTAAGTTTAAAGTATTAAGGTTATTTCTAATTTAAGTACCAACAGAACTTGATCTCTGAGACAACGTGCTTTGTATTAAAATCAAATAAAGTGTACATATAAGAGTACATAAAGAGAAGAAGAAACAAAGCAGGAAAAGAAGAGTGTTGGCAGGAAGGCACTGGGATATATGGAAACTTGCTTTTGAACCTCATACACATCTACCTACTATACTTATTTTTAATTACATTTGAATACAATCCAGAGACCTAATGATCAAGGTCTTAGCACTGCAGAGGAACATAAGAATGTATCATTCCCATTTCAGAAAGAAATGAACAGAAGTCAACATGCAATGGAACATGCACTAAGTAGACAGAACATAGGACCAAAAAATACAGATATATCAATATAAACATCAGTGAGGAATTCAGTGTATTCCACTGACCCAATCCTGACAGTGTGCTTTTTAGAAAGAAGGCAATTTAAAGCAACAAAACTAAAGATGCAAGAATGACTGAAGGAAAGACTAGACAGGGTTACAGTGGTAACTGCCTCTCTGCTGCCAGAACAGTGGGTTAGGAGCCTTCATGTGCACATATCTATTCATGCAGCTAGAGCAGAATGAGGGATTCAGCTCTTGGCTGTGGTAACTGTTGTTTCTTCAGAATCACTTTAACACGCACATGCACGCACATAGACAAAAAGCCCCACAGTAGATAACTTATAAATTCTCCTCTTGGGAATACCATGTTTATATATCATCTTACTGTACTTTTCCCAAACATAACTCTGTGCCCATAAAAAGGATTCATTTTGATTTTATGAACTCAAATGGAAATTGGAACCTGTATTATGCTTCATTTTAATAAGCCAGCAGGGTACAGCTCTGTTTCAATTTACTGTAAATTTACACAGGTGAGAATTAAAATTGTAAGAGTTCTAACTCCCTTAAGGGTAAAAGCTCTTATCATATTAATCTTTTGCCAGTCACATTTGGCTTTGCTTAGATTGCCTTTAAAACAGAAGAGTGGCCACATAGAGAGTTTAGTCAATTATTTAGCAGACTAAATTGGCCTCTTTGGTCAGTTTAGCAGACCATAGTGAGCCATAAGGGGATGTACATAAGAGGAGAACTAATACACACAGGTAGTTATCTTGATATAGCCTTACTCTGGTATGCTCTTTTCTGTTGCCTACATCAAATCCCATTCCATTCCCATAATCTCTCTCCATTTTAACCTTACCACCAATAGAGTTATTGCTGAAGCAAACAAAAAATTTGTATTGATATCAAGTGTTCTTGCTGCTCTGAAGTACTGAGGCTTTTACATTAGTCAGCTTTATAAAACCTCATGATCAGACAGCCTAACAGAAGCAGTGACTGAGACAGCAGAGGAAGAGCTCTACTTTCTTAGACTGGAGTAACTTGTGTCTCTAAAATGGACGTTGATTAAATGATTGTTACCACAATCAAGTAAGCAAGTGATACATTCTTCTAAAACTACTCCTGTAGGATCTCTAACAGAAAAGTAGTGACTGAAATATGAATTTTCATAAATTTGCTGGGAAATATTTTATGCACCTTAAGATCAGTGTTTAAAAAATTAAGCCTCTGAAAGTACCACCTATTTTATATAGCTAATCATAATTAGTTATGTAAGACATAATAAACTTGTCCAGAATTTTGAAGGAGACCAAAAAAAAACCAAACTGACTAGTCCTCAAATGCTGCATTTATAAATATAAGCCTGCCAATTGCAAAAGATCTGAATGGATATGCAGGATGAAAATGCATTGTAGTTAACAAATACTTTACAGAATCAAAGGAAGATTTTTCCTAGAAGATACACTCACTAAAGCATCAAGAGTGGAAATATATATATAAGCAGAAAAAGTGTTAGTGGTAATGTGTACAACAGTTTATTATACTAAAATCAAGCTTTAAATTTAAGCATAATTACAGATAACATGTTTCAAAATAATGATTAGATGACATCACAAACAACCTATACAATGATATTTGCAGATGCATTGCCATAAGCATCACACTGTTCAGCTTCCAGAAAAAAGTTTTGGTTGTCATTTCCCCATCCACCCTTTCCTTCCATTATTTTCATTCTCATCTGTGATAGTGAGCCATGGCCACTAAACAGAGCTGATCTACACGCTTTGTGACAACAAGTTTATGCCAAAGTAATTTTTAGCACTGCTACAAAAGGATGGTCTAAATCACCGCAAGTCAGTCTAACGTTTCCACCACTTAAGAGCACTAGCTGTTTCTTTGCATTGATTATGATAATCACAAAAGTGAAGGTGAATGTGATTGACGAGTTGATCCAATTGTGGGGGGAGAAAGGGGAGAAGAGTTCTCCAAATGGGAAAAAAAAAATATATATATATTTTTATATATNCTCTCCAAATGGGAAAAAAATATATATATATATATTTATACACACACACATGTATATAATGTGTGTATGTATATTTATTTTTAACCAGAAAAGATCTGATTTATCTAGAAATCACCCATGAGTGGAATCTCCCTTTTGGGGAATACCACATTCTTTATGTGGCTTACACTGGTCATTAAAAAAAAATTAAAAAAAATTACATACTAACTTCACAACATCTCATCACAAAATCTCACAACTGTCTTTTAACAGTCAGCACAAGTCCATCTACATATTTGACAGAAACACAATTTCTTGTTCGCATTTAATTCATACACAAATTTGTACTACTGGTCTACCTGGTAACATACAAATCTAGTGTTGATTGGTGAATATTGGTAAGTTTAATCACAGCTGGCAGGAAATTGCATTATCATGTGTAATAGACAGACCAATTAATTACATATTGATAAATAATCAGCCATCTAGTTCTAAACTGTCTCAAATGGCTATTGCACCTGCAAAATAAAAACTGCCTATATGACTTTCCTGAGAACCTAAAGTAGCTGATAAATATCAAAGAGATGATTCAGTGAGGACATGCATCTAAGTATTCTTTCATGATTTTATTGCTTCTGTAGGGAGATCCTTAGTCTACACTAAGAGACTTTCTACTGTATTTTCATTCTAATGTATTTTCATTTACTGGAGACAAGTATTACATGCAAGAATTTCCCCCCATCCCCACACACTTTATTTATTTATTTTTGAGAGAATTGTGTGATTAAAGTTCAGAGGCATCATATTAGTAATGCACCATAGGAAATACAGAAGGAATTTTCCTGGCTTCACTTTGTAGCTAGGTTATCAGATTATCTGACACTGCATTATGTTCAGATGTTACTTTCTTTAGGTTATTACTTTTGGACAGATGACATAATTATCTGCACATCAAGTTTATAATTGTTTTAGAGCAACAGGCCAAGCTTCAGGCTTCAGCTGTCCTGCAGATACCAGTCACAGACATTTTGTGGAGATTGCGGCAAGGGGAGAGGGAAGGAATCAAGCTGACTTACTAAACCCTGAAATTGCATTTTGAGACAAGTCTCCTGAAATTCATTTCTGACTTGACAATTATGCTGTGCATTTTTCCAAGAAACAGTCAATGAAGTTTGGTTATAATGGAACAATACCAAAAATTACTAACATAGTACAATGAAAACCAAAAGTAAAGGAGCCATCAGGCATAAAGTAATAATAAAACAAAATAGGTAAAGGACAATAATGAAATATTTGAAGCAATAAGGACAGGTTCTACTGTAAATATTCTTACCACATGTTCATTTTACACAACTCTAAAGGCAACCTTTCTGTCAAACTTAAGGGGAATCTAGCTTAGTGTTATAGTGTTAAAAGTAACATATTAATGACTTGGTTATCTTGTACACTTGGTCAGATGATACCTGATTGTGATTCACAAAAGTGATCTAGATGGCTTTTTTAAAATCCATCTGTACTTTTTTCTTCTTGCTACTCCATTTAAAGAACAAAACACCTTAACTTTATTTTGAGTAAAAATAATAATGAGGTAAGCAATATAATCTGCAAGTGTCAAGCCACCTTGACTCAAAGGTGTTGGCCATAAAGTACACTCAAACAGCATGCACAGTAAAAATGCAGGAAAACTATGGTAGTTGCATTTTGAATATATTTGGACCGAAGGAGCAAACTGCACTTCTGCAGAACAGCAACGCAAGCAGTATGCCCCTAAAGTGAGGAGCCACATTTGTACCCTTCCCAGAATTTGAACCTTCAGTACCTGATCCAAGAAAGAGGTAAATGGCAACAAGAGTTTGCAGTGATAGGCAGTTATTTTGTTGGATTATTTTCCCCTTTTAAATTGGGTGCAGCTATTACGTATGCACGTTTGTTCCTAATTGGAAATTGACAGGTATTTATTCTGCAATGGAGGGGAGGAAGCAAAATTAATTTAGGACTAACAATATTTTTGTTTTATTTTTAATTAAACTAAACATTGATATTCAAGTATCTGACAATTTAATGATAGTAAAGATGAAACTAACCGTGTAGAATTAGCTGTTTAAGTGTGTTCATTTTGATTTTCAAAAAAAATAGAGAAAATTATATACTTTCTTGTAGCCTTGTCCAAAATACACATACCAAACTCCTAAATTGTACTGAAAAGCATAGCCTTGTTATTTGGCATAATGCCAATAGCTACTAATAGAGCTTTGCTATATGATTTTGTAGTCAAAAACTTTTTAAAAATCTCCAAGTGCCATATTTTGCTTAGTAAAACCCCTATTCAAGTTATTTTCCTCACACTTGAAAAACATGACGCTATATTACAAATATCATAAATTTCTAAGACATAACACATTAAACTTTCATATTATAATTCTTCATGAAATATATTTTTCTAATTGCACTTGGTCAAGTTTTCTCTGCAACTGAATGAAGCCATTATCCGTTTCATACATTGTTTTCTTTTCTGTCTCATGCAATTTTTAGTGCTGCAGTCACTGCCAATGGGGTCTAACTAGCCTATTGATGTCACTAGTCAAGGGAATAATTCATGTTAATGAACATGAGTAGTGCTAAGAGACTTCCACTTCCCAAATCAGTTATAGACCAACAAAAAAAAATATATTAGAAGCAAACAGGAGATGAGTACAGTCTGTTAATGACATATTTTTGTATGCTGAACACAAGTAATACTCTCTTTCTGAAGTGTTTTGTAATCAAGTACATAGATAATTCAACAACTGTTGATCAGCACAACTTGCGTGAATCAAATTCATCACACATCCCGTGGTGAAAGACTATCATATATAAAAACATCACTTAAAGCATCCTTAAATCATCCTTGTTTCTATTTTTAAGCATGTTTCTTCAACTTACTTAAGCACTCATTTATATTCAAACCATTCATAATTTTGTCTTAAACAAGTCTGCATAATCATTTCTGTGACCACCTGTTCCTGGATAATCTCCATGACAATGTCCCTCAGTGTTTAACTGCTAGTTATATATGAGGATGGAAAAAAATAAGTTGAAAGCATGCAAACAGAAACCAAACACATCAAAATCTACTGTGAAATAACATCATATGTGAAGTGTTGGATAGTAGCGATCCAATTGTGTAACTGTCATCATCTATTTTATAGCACATACAGTAGCTATTTTAATACACTGTGACCATTAAATTTGATTGCCTGAAGAGAGCACTTTAAAGGGTCATATAGCACAGACAGGATAGCAACAGAATACCCACATGACATTTATGCAAAGCTACAGAGTTCATTGAAGCTTTGATAATTGTGGGCTATGCTAGAGTATAATACTAGAAATAGAAAATTAATAAAATAACCCAGGAAGAGAGGGAAGCCAGCCTTCTCAGAAGGCTCAGATCTTTCAAGATCACAAATTGATGGTTTAGCAGTAGTAAAGTCAATAGATATCCATGACAGGCCAGCATTTTGATTGCTAAGAATTCAAAAGAAAAGGAATAACTTTCAGTATTCCTATTAAGCTAAAAGATGAAGTGATATGATAATATGTATGGTTTTGACTAGAAGCAGTAGCAATTTGTCAGGAACAAATTTAAAGATAAATAGAGACGCTGGCTTGCTCTTTCAGGAGAGAACAAAGCTAAAGAAATGGATTTTGGAATTGTTAACAAAGAAATATAATTGCTGGTACTATGGGAGAAAATGACTTCTCCCTGAAAAAGGGAAAAGCAAAGATAAAAATGAAAGAAGGAACCTGCCCAAAGGCAAAGGCCATTTCCTGTATGTTTTCAAACAAAAAGTAATATTCTGTAGTATGAATTTGGAGTATTCAGATAAGCTACATCATACTATGCTTGCCTACCCATCTCCAAGAGATGGGTCAACAAGCAAGAACAGTGTTATTGTATGAGAATAATCTGCCACCTTGCTTTAGCATATCAACAGGCAATAGGGACATGTAGTTGTGATACATAGGAATAGAACATGTTAGACACATGAATCCACCTCCTCACAAGGCATTTTGTTACTCATGAATCACCAGCTGTCCTGTTGCCTATCATAGTAAGGCAACCTTTCCCTTGAATCAAAAATTAAATGTTTGTTGAATGGTAAAGAAAAGTTGGTACATAAAAATAATATCAGTAAAATAAGAGCAGTTATCTGATGAAAATACATTTTGAGAAGACACAAAATATAAAAACACAGTGTTCTGTGATGAGTTATGAGATTTTCACTCCTCTGGCAAATGCATAGTTAATCCATATTGATACTGGTCAATATGTCTAATGCACAGAAGTTCTCAAGTGTCTTTTTGACAAATAGTTACTAGCACTATTAAAAAGACATAATACACACACGGACCACATCTCCCAGAAGCAAAAAAAGAAGCCCTGAAAGGAGGAGAAAAAAAAAAAAAACACAAGCCAAAAAGCAACAAAAAAGCACCACAAAACCCCTAAGGACAAGAACCTCTCGAAGAGCACCTCCCCTTCCATGCTATGCACATATATTTGACAGATTACATGTAACTAAATAGGATCTTCATCAAACACACGAAGCATAACTCATTATTCAGAGTTTCATGGTATTCAGACTTGCATAGCTAAAAAGCCTCAACATAAAATCATTTAAATTGAAACAGCTCTGTGTTGTATATATCCTACAGGTGGGATATTTGTGCCCAGAGGTTAAAAAACTAAATTTCATATACAGTAAATTCACTTTAAGAAAAGGGTGTGCTGTTTTACTCCTTCCCCCCAATAGTTTAATAAAACTTGTCAGGTATTTTCCTTGTATAGTTTTCTTCCTACATTTAGCTTAGAAGTGTACTTTTCCCTAGGGCATCATTTATATACTTTCCACTTTAGGGAATACATTTGACTTCCTGTTGCAAGCTTATGTTATTTGTATGGTTACTAAACTAGAGATGGCTTTGAGATTTCCCCATAGTAACACCATTTTCTGTAAGTAATTTTTTCCCCCTTCCTATAAATGTCTGTAAAGACAGGGAATACAGGTTGCAAATTCAGTGAGTGCTGCTGCCCTATCACAGCCATGATGATTTTGTTGCTGGTGTTCATGTGTGCAGGATGGAGAGGGTATTTTCCTTCTTAAATTTTCAAGAGGATTGCAACCATTGCAAGAGTGGATAGTGCAGAATTTTAAGAGGAATAAAGGATTTTTTATTTAATTGAGGAGCATGTATACTACCCAACATGAAATCACAATCACTTAGTCTTACCCTAGAAAATTCCAGGTTATAAATGAAATGGTAAAATGTATACAATGATATTTTGCAGAGCAAATTTTAGAAAGTAGTTATTCATTTCATCTCTCTACCTTTGTATATTAGACTGCAGCCATGTACCTGTGCAGGTCTCATGAAGATAGTCACTTGCCTCAGTTACATAAAACTAAAAAGGTCCATGAAGCTGGCTAATAATCAGCTCTTAAATGTGTGTATGCATTTATATGTAATATATGCATGTTACATATTCAAAGGAAGGAAAAACAAGCATTTTAACAGATAATGGCAAATATTTTTAGTATTTTATCTGTTGAACAATTACATGAAAAGTTTGCATTTATATAAGAGACTTCTGGCAGTAGGTTCAAAAATTTACTTTGCACAACCTGAAAAAAAATCTGTTTAGCCTATTTTCTGGTACTTTCTTATGTTTTTGATTGGAATAGACACTGCTTTTTGGAAAAAATACAAAAAGATGTGTTTGAGTGTACATATGGTTCCTAAAGCACAGCATTTTCATGCAGAGTTGATCTTTTATTCTCTTAACTTGTGGGTAAGCTGAACTCAACACGTTATTTCTATCTCCATTAATACTGATTCAAGCAGAATTCATACAATGACACTTGATGTCTCTATAAATTGATGAATTATGGGTAACATTTTCTAGCTATATACAAAGTGTGCGTATGTCCAGAAATGCTTCACTAAATAGATTAATTCACATTTGCTGAGTTTGAGAAAATAAGAGATAATACTGATCACTATAGAACACAGGTTTCATACCTTCTAATAATTGCTCTATCATATTTAACATTTAACATTTAACATTCACAATGTTAAATATTACAGAGCATCTACATTTTAGATTTTCAAATTCTGAATACAGAGTCATGAAGTTTGGAGGAGAGGTGTCTCCCTTTGTAGTTCTTTATAACCCTGGAGCACGTCAGCCAGACCTAGTTTCTTGTGTCTTCATGTCATTGGTGTGACCAAATCCCTCATAGCATCCTTCGTGGGACAGCAACATAACAGGCTAAGGGACAGATGGAAGGTACTGGCAGCCTCACTGGAGGCTACACTGACAGCCCTGACATACGGCTTCACTGAGGCAGGAGGGAAAAAAACGTTATCCTGTTCTGCAGACATACAGGATGAAAATCAGAGAGCATGTGGGCCTTTTGTCCACTTTGAGGCACCATGAAGTGTAGCCTTGATACAATTAAGTGACATTGCAAAATGCCATTCTAGTTTTAAACTTAATCATACTGCATTTTTGTAAACAGTAATAAAAAATTGAATAACGCAGTTAGGAGAATAGTTGGCAGCAATTTTGCAATCTTAGAGCAACAAGAATAAGGAGCAAAGTACAGATCAAAACATTAATCTTGCAGTTAGTGTCTCAGAATCTCATTTGGATATCATTTAAGCTTAGTAAAAAGCAGTTCAGACTAGTCACAGCTTGGATAATAAATCTGTGTTTGAAACGAAGCAATTACAGTTCTAAAACTAGCAAATATGCAATAGTTAAGTCAACAGGAGCACCTGGGTAATATCTTCTTTGTAGCCAACAGACATTAAAGGAAAAGTTATTTGATTCACCATTGCAAGAAAATGCTTCCTTTTATAATGAGGGGAAGAATTAAGGATAATAAAGCAAATGTAGCTATTAGATCTTAATTTAAAACCTGTGTACTTTCCAATCATGTCATTTTAGTACACTATTTTCACTTAGCATACTTAACAAGAGCCATAGGGGATAATGTGCCACAACCTACTAGCTGTTCCAGCTCTCTCTCATTGATGGTGGCACAGTAGGCAGAGGGGTCTGTAAGGAACAAGAGGCAAGAGTAGAAGCAGAAAGCAGAGATAGAAGAAAAAGAAAAAATGTTTCACTACCTCTCAGAACTCAATGTTCTGCAGTTCTTGACAGTTAAATGATATTGGCAGTATAGTACAAGACAGGATTATATGGGCATAATTCTTAAGAACTATTGAAAAATACTTACACTTCTCATAAAAGGATGCTATGTGTTTATTATGAGCAAATAGATAAAGAATTTGAATTATTCTCCACTTTTTGTAAATCATTTTTAAGAGAATACATGGCCATATTGCAAACATGTTATATTGTACACAGCAAATAGCTCCAGTAAGGGAATAATTTTAAAAAAAATGTGTCCTAAGGTATTCAGAAAAGCATTATGGTCTTGATCTCCCAAGCTCTACAAGGATAGACTACTGACAAGTTAGGTGACTGCCAGCTGCAAGAGAAATAGCATCTCTTGTCCTTCCAATGAGTGGAAGCAAACAGGGCTCAGAAAAATATTACTACCATTTGTTTTGGGTTACTATATTGTAGCATAGAGTAGCAGTGAAAAACCTCAGAACTTTGTTTGCTCAGTGCTCAGCATGACCTATGCCAGCCAGAAACTGATTTCCTACCAGAAGCAAACAGAAGGTTTCCTCAAGTTAAATACCAGTAATGGCACTTACTGCCATTTCCTTCAGCACAATATGAAAGAGCATCAATTGACAAGCAGTCTTGCTCTGTCATATTGATCTTGATGGAACAAATAAGTCTGGAAAGTCAAATACATTAGTGTGAGCATTCCTGTTTGCTCTAAACAAATCAGAGTTTTTATTCAGTGTTCTTTGAAAGCCAGAGAGCTTCTGCCTACAACAACCATCATTACTCTCACTAGAGCTCTTAAATATATATACTTTTTTATATACTTAGTTTTATATACTTATATACTTAGTTTTTAAGCACTTAATCTACATACTAGATAAAGGAACTTTCAGTCATTTCAGGTTTGAAATCTATTGGGATTTCACATAGATTGGCAACTCCCCATTAAAAACAAAACAAAAACAAGAATATTGGGTGTACATTCCAGGAAAAGGAGTATGGAATACCCCTTTCAATGAAAGTTTAAATAAATGGTCACTATTATCTCTAGATTGACTCCAGGGTGAAGAAATAGAGCATAGACATTTTAGCAGCTCTCAGCATGCACATAGTCAACAAAAAAAACCCCTCCCTCCGCACCCCCACCCCACACACGCTCAATGCTTTTTATATTTTTTTCCTGAGCGGGTTATTTCTGCCAAATCTGCTGCTTCCTTATAAAATGAAAGGTAATATTTGAATGTGAGAGTGTAGGGTCTACTATAGTATAGTATATACTATAGGATAGTAGGGTTTACTATAGTAAAATATGACTTTGCTATTTATAATATTATTCTAGATCCAATGGAAAAGCACAGGCAGAATTAATTAAGCAACTGGAGTTTTTACTGCAGACAGATTGGCCCCAGTTGTTTACAGTCATGAGGAAAAAAAACTGTACACGGTACATTAGTGTTCTTGACCTGCCATAATTATTTTTGCATTACATTCAAGTGTACTACTCCAATTACACCCTGACCCAGTTCCACTGGGATCCTTGTTCTGTTAAAAATAGGAAGGGCCTCTTTAACTGGTAGTTAATTAAAAAAAAAAAAGCACCTATCTTTAAAAAGAGAATTGGGTGACAATAGTTGTTTTGGTTGAAGGTCTATCAATTACATATTTATCCATTTTCTAGACAGGAAAGATTCAATAAATAATAAGAACTTTCTTCAACTTCCAAAAGCAGTGCTTCATAGAGTGCTTGATACCTATTGCATAGAAAAAGGCTGGGGGGATTAAACGAGCATACTCTTGTACTTGCTTTCTTGGAGGGACAGGTAATCAGGGCAGAGTGGATGGGAATTTAATTGTTTCTGTCCTGGTATCCATCCTCAAGAAGTAGTGTTTTAAGTCACCAGCTTGATCCCTTTTCTGATTAGAGAGGACTGAATTATCTTTAAAATAAATAAATGGAAAGAGAAAGACGTTAAGCACAAAAGTTGTTTCAGTTGCTTACACTAAATAAATGAAGTTTAAAAACATTTGTTTTTTTTTCTTTAAATTACATTTTTTTGGAACTAGATTTAAAACAATTATTCTGTTACAGCAAAATAGTGTATTTAGTCACTCTTTTGAAATATCTTACTAAGTAGTGCTTAATGATGTGTTAATATCTGCTGCACTATTAGACAGCATAAGCAGCAAAATGCCCTAAACATTACTCAGTGAACCATCATATTTATATTCCTGCCACCTTATGGCTACGGCCATAAGGCATCTATCCAAAACAACCTCAGTACACTATATAATTGATAGAAGATTTCTAGGGAGTAGCAAGAAAGATTTAAGTTGTTAGTGATTCAGCAGATTTTCCTCCTTTTGAGACTATGCTGGGGGCAAGGGGACAAAATAAAACATCCTCCAATGCAGGACAATATGGGTCATGTTGCTTTCTATTGTGTTCTGTATAAAAAGTAATGTCTGTCTTGCAGAGTATTCACTGTACTGTCAGCTATACTAGTTACAGACAAGAGATGCAAGAAAGGCAAGAGAAAAATCCAAGAAAGTCGGGGTGTACAGGGGTGTGTGCGCAGAGGGGGGCTCTCACAGCATTTTAACAATGCAATTGAGGGGCACAGTTTACTTAAGCCTCTTTCCCAAAACTCTTATTTTCTAGGCTATACTTTAAAGAGGAAAAGAGATAGAAGAGAGCAAGTATTTGGGGCAAAACTGTAATCTTTAAGAGATTACAAACATTTAAATAGAGTGAGTATTCTCTCTAGAATAAAAAAAAAATCAAACAAAAATCCCCAACACCCATACCCCTCTCCCACAGCGAAGAGAAAAAAAACAGTATCCCTATATCTAGAGATCTCTATCCTGACCATTGCCAATGGCTCCATAAGCTTTTTTTTTTTCTTTTTTTAAGAAAAAAAAAAGATTATTCACCTACTAGTTCACCTAGTTACATTCACCTAGTTAGTAGGCAGTCAGCAAGATACTCTGTCTGGTAGTCAGACATTTATTTATTATATTGATTTTATGTGCACAATCATAGACTTCCTGCAAATACAGAAGGCAGTATAGGTTTTGCTCAAGTTTAAGAAGCCAGCGCAGGAGAAGGAGTTGAAGATAGAAGTGGTGTTAGCCGCATTCATAATCCATTTTGCCATGGAAACTGCCGCACTCTGGAGTCCCAGCCTGCTCGGAGTGCCGGTTGCTAAGGGAAGGCAAGTCGAAGGAGACAGCTGCTGGAAGGCTATCAGAGCAATTCCTAATGGTACTGATAGGAGGGTGATTAGCTCCCACATCCTCTTCCCTCATTACCATTAAATCATGGCTTACTGTTAACATGTTGTTCTTGCCTGGTAAGCGACTACTGTAATTTTCTTACCTAAAATCTGAGATGCTAGTTTAAAATGCATAAAAATAGTAAAAGCCACAGACTCTCCTTAAATAACATCCCTCACTTCAATAGCTTGTGCCACTGTTTACCTACCAAAATATGTCCTTGAAAAATAAGGATATACACTTAGTATAAAACAGCTGCCAAGTCAGTGGAAGTGTTTCCCACTAGAACTGTCATGGAGTTGACAACAGTAAGTATCTTGGGAAATGTACAGGGAAGAACCAAAGCAGAACTCAGGCTATCACATCCCAAATCTCCTCACTTAATAATTAGCTCCTGGACAGCCTTCCTTTACTTGCCTTAAAGTTCTCAACTATGCAGAACCATACTGTTAGTGCTGCCAGCCACTCCTGCAGTCCTGAACAGCACTACGTTTTGTTTAATTGTGGTAAAAGCTCAGAAATACATTCTTCTCCCTCTAACAGCCCTTTCTTCCAGACTGTTGGGACATTCCTATGGGTCAATCTCCTCAAATTATGCAGCACCTTTTAATTTAAAAAGGGGAAAGCAGATAGGTTTCACCTCTTTCCTAATGGCAACCACTTAAAAGATCTTACCTAAGATGAGGTAGAACTAGGTTTCCAGCAGGTTTGCAGTAGAGTTCACTCTTAACTCTTTTGCTGAGTACACACCGTTGCATGGTAATTATATTCAAGTTTCTGGAGGTTACTGAGCTTGGCCCTAATACATATAAATGCTTAAAAATAAGGTTCCTTTGGTAGGAAGCACTGTAAATTTTTTTCCTACAAGAAACACTACAAGCCACACCAAAACCAAGTGACTAACTAAAATTAAGTGGGTCATAGTGGGCTTCTTTTAAGAAGCTCTGACTTGAGTGTGATAATATCTAAACTTAAGGTAATAAGCAAACATTAAAAAAAGTTGTATTTTCTAGGTTGTCATTCTTCTTGAACACAGATTGTAATTATCATTCACTTACATACAGTTACAGAAATAAACAGGATTAGAGAAAGTAAGGGAGAGAATAGAGGTAAAACTAAATTATGAATAAGTTATTTCAGTAATGGCTTCACATATAAGAAGGAAATAACTAAACTCTGGAAAAATATACAACAATATACAAAAATATACAACAACAGAAAACAGTGGAAGAGAAAAGATTACTGATAAGAAATTCTTAAAAGTCAAATGCATATGTATTTCTGTCCTTATGTGTTACAAGTTTGCAACACTTACTGTACACAGAGAAAGTGAGAGTTGAGGAAGGAATTCAGTTTTACTGTGCTGCCAGTCTGTTCTTCCACATCCTGGGAAGTTTAGGGGGAGGAGGGAGTCATTACTTCTGCTTTAGAAAGAGATCAGGGAGATCAGTGTATGCACACCATCAACAAGGTCAGCTGAATCATTAAAATGGCAGTTTAACAGGAGCAGAATTAAAATAAGAAGAAAAATTAACCTAAAACATAAAGGAAATCTTGATGGAGATACAGATGCTAAAATAACCTTCCAACAATAATATCAAAAGCCAGATGCTTCTGACTTCAGGATATGGAGTGTTCAAGTATTATGAACAGGATTCTACATGAAAAAGGGATGAACTAGATAAAAGTAAGCAAAACCAATCTACCATTACTTATTCAAATCTCTGGGAGCTTTTGGCTAGACACTCTGTGGGTCCAATTATATGGGGAAAAGAAAGAAGCTATTGGGAAAAGTCATTTTGAAATATTATCATTTACTTTTTCATTCTCTATTCTAATACTTCCTTTTATGTTTCAGGGTGCAGGTTGAATTCTATATGAATGAAAATACATTTAAAGAGAGACTGAAGCTGTTCTTCATCAAAAACCAAAGATCAAGTAAGCAGTTTCTGTTAGGCATAATTTTGATACTTTGGGTAAAATCCAATTCTATTGTAGACAAATGCGAAGTTCTCACTAATTTTCTGCTGAACTATAATTTTGCCCAGTAGGAATCACTTTTTCTATGATGAGGAAGAGAAAATCTACAGAAGTATATAGTTGTAAGTGTTTACTCCTACTATTAGTTATATTTCAGATCTTTATCTGTACAGCAAAAGAGAAGTTTGGAGAGGAAACTGATGGGGAAGCCATATCAACTTATCAGTCTTCTCCAGTGTGTTCTCAGTTAGAAACGAACTCCATGCCTTTTAGTCCAATTTAAGGCAGCTACATTGATGTATGTGCTTGAATTCATAGGCAATCATAAAAGAGAACGTGGAAAAATGAAGACATGGTTATATCTGTAAAAACATGATGAATGCAAGTGGTACAGCTACTGGTTAGTTATTTGTTTGTTTTTGCAGTTTTATCAGTCAGGTTCAGAGGGGAGAGGAACAGGAACAGAACTCAGTTTTTCCTATAGGTAACAGAATTGATTTTTAAGCTCATTTGTCCCACAGCTTTAAAGAAAAGAGGTTACAATGACTTTATACATAGATCTTTTAGAAAAGTATGCATTTTGGCCTTTGTAATACAGTTAAGATAAGTCCATGATTTTGTTTCTGGGAAGAGACAGAAAGGAATAAAGATGGAGGAAAAAAAAAGAAAAAAAGGGGAAAAAAAGGAAAAACAAAACACACATACCACACAAAAACAAACACCCCCCCAGAAAACCCCAAACCCTTTCTCAGCGTACAGTGTGAATGTAAGTCACAATCCACAAAATATGAAGAGTAGATCAAGCTTTTTAAAAAGAGACCAACCACAATATGTTCTATCTTAAAAAAAGGTATTATAGAAATACTGGTTTTACATCACTGGAGAAGATCTTAGTTGGGCTTTCCAGTTATGATAGAAATGAACAAGTTTAACTGGGCTTACATTTAAAGTGTCACTGTTAATGTAATAGGAGTTCTCAAATAGTTCTGGTTCCCCTCTACTTTTCTCCGTAGAATGTGTGCTTCTCTATTTTAGATCTTTGTAATTTTCCGCCTCTGAGGTTGTTGATATATCATATAATGGAGTAAGAGAAAACAAAACACATCAAAAACATTACACAACAGTGTCAACCAGCTATAGAGAAATGATGATATACTAGGATGACTTGCTTGTACTTGCCAAGCTGACATACTGTATTATCACTGCTTAAAATATGTCTCAAAAGGAAAAGTGAAGTTCCAATTCAGTAGGGAAGGAATAGATCAAATAGCCATCTCAAGGATATGAATTATTAACCATATGCTTTAATCCAACTTCTAAAGCCAGATGCTACTAAGATGAATTCGCTAAAAGACAAAACATGTTAAAGACTTATTGGAAATTTTATTAGGTCTATTACAACTAACATAGTTGCCTGATTTGGAGTTGAAAGGGAAGAGGAGGGAAGGCAACAATTGATAGAGATACAGCTGAAAGGAATAAGAAAAGGCAGTAGTAAAGTTTTTATCTGCCATCCATGTCACTCTCACTTTGAATCAGATCAACTCTCCAAACTGAAGGATTAATCTCCAAAATGCTTGTAAAAGCAGGAAGAAGTGGTAATACAAGTGAAGGTCACAAGCAGTGCCTATGAAGTTTGATGTATCACTTTATACACAAAATTGCATTAAAATAAAATAGGAGATTCTTGTTCAAACCTGATAGGGCAACTGTATCAAATGTTAATGGTATATTTCATGAAACAAACAAATTTTGAACCATTTATAGCAATGTCTTCTTTAAAAGAAGACAGAAGATGTAATACCATGGTTACAGTGAAATTATAATCTCATTAAACAGTGTATAACTGTATTAACAGTATATGATTGATATAACTGAATAGAAGTTTCAGGCACCAAGGTCAAAAATATAGATAGAGACATCCTGTACAAATGCCTAAGCTACTTGAACAATCTGTGTATACCCGGGGAAAAAAGGAATCAAGTCAAGCAGACCATGTTGATACACTGACAGCATGCAAAATAGAGGACAAAAATAGTCAACTAGCAAACAGAAACATGAACTACTTGGTTTGTAACAAAATAAATAAATAAAAAAAGTTATTTTTAATTCCATCCTTCCCTGTATCTACATTTTACACTTCCTCAGTTTGAAATCCTACCACTCCATGACAGAAAAAAAAATTGCAGTTTTTCCAACTCACAGGTAACACCTGTAACTATCAGATGACAGAATATTTTGACTAGAGAGAACACCAATTTAGTGGTCCCGTGTAATTATTCCAACCCATAACAAGGGGGACCAAATACGCTCCCTGTTCCCAGCACATGGTATTTCTAATGGTCAAGACAAACCAAAGTAGGAGACATGATGTTATGAAGCGGAAAAAAGTTCTTTTCTCCCACATGAACGTGGTGACTGACACAGTTACGTGTTACAAAAGGCTCATTTTATTACTTTGTTAAGTATATATAAAAAACCCATCTGCAATATATAGCTGCCTGTAAAGTAAAATCCTCTAGATGACATAACACCTCTGTGAAAAGCCTACTTAGACTTCTCTGGTACATAGCTATTCCTGCTCAGATATTCAAGCCTTAGAGCACCTTTAGGCAGAGCAAGAAGTAGATTTGGGGAACTTAATTAAATGCTCTGGTATCTCTAGGTTTTTCAGGAAGGGGACTTCAGAGATAAGAGCTTAACACAGAAACCTAGAACATGGCTTCCCTATATTGATTTAGCTTCATAGGAAAGGCATCATTTCCTATTGGCATTTAACCAACATATAATTTCAAAAGAGGATTAGAAGCTGGCCTACTATCAATATAAAAACAGTTCAGATGATTGAGGCTGACACTTACAGAGATAAAACCAGAAATTGCATACTAGCTTAACAGTTAGACAAGTTGATATTTGGGCAGGGGGAGAAAGGAGACAGGAGGAAAGAACTAAGTCCTGCTCCCTCCCATCATCTGTTCCTCTCCTCATGATAGCCTAGTTGATATAGCAACCATTCATACTGCGGAAGTCTTCTACAGAAAGATAAACACAGTCAAACATATTTTTTTCAGCAACAGTTCAAAAATCAACCAACCAACAGGAAGAAGGATTATAGCAGAATCCAAGAATCCAGAGCAAGGCTCTTTCTACTGAAATAACAGGATTACAACACATTTACTCACTAACCTCCCAAAGCCTCTAGATACACTTAGTAGCACAATCTCACCATTTTTTCTCTAGGGAATAAATAGTATGTGGCTAATTAGGCACCAGGAATCTCTAGGTTAATGTTCAGAAATCTAATTGTCACTAACAGCTGTGGGGTTTTTTCCTAGTTTTAACCTAAGCACAGGATTTAACCCTTAATTTACAGGGTACAAGATGCTATAAAGTTCCTTCCAGTTCTTATAAAACTGCAACTTCATAATAGTAGTAAATAATATTACATAATACATTTTTGTTCATTGGCTGCATGTTAGAATATTTAAGAATCTGTTCTATTTTTTTTTTATCATTGCTCTAAATTGCATTTTAATGGGCTGGGAGCTAGGTGATTCAAAGGGTGATTTTAGCTTTGTCTGTGTTGCATTATTTCAAGCTTACGGCTGAGTAAGGTGAAGAAGTATGTAACACATTGAGATAATTATGGTTATTTCCTTGAAAGTGAATGTATTCACAGAGGTTTGGGTAAACATAATGGGACTCTTAATTCCTCAAACCATAGACTAATTATATTAAATTCAGTGGGCCTAATATACTTGCAACCCACTAATAAAAGATACTATCTACCTATGGTTGGTGTAAATTAAATCACATCCATGTGAGGCTCAGTCACTGGTATTCTGCTTTGGTTACAAGGGTTCAGCTGCACAAAACTGCATTCTCAGCTTAGAAGTCTGAAGAATAATAATCCCAGAAAATGAAGTTGCCTTTCACCATTTGGCATCAGTCAATAGTCTCAACTTAAACTCTGAATGAAAGCCTTTAAAACCTAGAGTTAGATACAGATATTTTCATGGCTGAAACTTTCAGACTACTGTGTTTCATAACAAGAATGAGGATTTGAACTAATCCTGTTATGACTCCAAAACCTGATTAAAGTACAGTTAAATTGCACTGCGGTAAACAATGGCTCCATTAACTCCAATTAGCACTGAATTAAATTGCCTTTTTTAGAACCAAGTGTCCATGTGGATCCATTTGAAGGAATCCTGTCTTTGCAGACTTCTAGGATTTAGATATAGATTTGCAGGAAGTACTATAATGTGGGATAGTATTTGAGGGCTTTCAAGTGGAATATTTCCAAGTGTCCATGATCCTTAGAACAGATTAATTCATTGAGTGTTCAATGAGTATATTCCATATGATTTTCAGATGTCCTGATTCTTGGGCACTTATTTAACCACACAACTTTCTCATTAAATAGTTACAGTTTAATATTTTATAAACTGGGCTAGTATTAATGTACTCCATATGAAAAGCTGCATAAAGACTTCCAGATACTGATACCCGAATACTTGTCATTGTATATTCTTTGCCTTTGATTGAAAGTACGTCATCTTCATGCCATTGTATTTTGTGTTTCAAATAACCATGTGTATTTTTTGTTCTTCTTTCAAAAAAAGAAGTTATAAAACTACCGGAGGTCCAAATAATGACTTCAGCAAAGATGAATGGCATAAAACGGCCTCTGAGTGAATGAGTAGATCTGCACATTAAAATACAGATGAAGTCTTAATTTGGAGATTTGTATGTCTAGCTGAGAGGGTTTTCTTGTGTTTTATCCTGCGACACGGAATGGCCTAAATCAGAGACAGGTTACTGGACTAGACAGATTTTTGGTATGATGCAGCATGGCTGTTCTAGTTCCTTTTAAATAATTTTACCTTAAAATGGGTTAAACTATAAAGGGCTTGAATTTCTTATTTTCTTTTATTTTAAAAATAGGTCTAAGAATACGATTATTCAATTTTTCTCTCAAGCTACTAAGCTGTTTCTTATACATAATTCGTGTGCTTCTGGATGATCCTACGCAAGGACATGCATGGTAATGTTTTATTTGTTATCTGTCCTCTGAAAACATTGTTTAACTTGAACTACATGAACTGCATAAATAAATGTTTGGTATTCCATCACAGGGATTTAGTTTTATGTCCTACAGATATTCTGAATGCATTAGAAAGCGAGTCTTGTACTTTGAATGGGAATGATAAAGTTGTGCAGGGAAAAAGTAACAATTTCTTTTTACTTCACTGTTAAAATCATCTTGGTTATTTGTTCAGATCCTGTATGTTTGATATAGTTGAGCAAAAGCACATTTATCTTTCATTTGTATTGCACAGAGCATTTATGTGTCATATTTATATTTGTAAAAAATAAAGTTCTAAACATCATGCCAGTTTCTGCAGCACTAATTTTAATTGCTGAACAGAATAGTGACTGGTATGTGCAAAACAGGGAGACCTCAGCCATGGAAAAATGGATGGACACATTGTGTTTTGGAAGTAATAACAGATAGATAATAGATAATCTACCTACCACACTTCTAAATCTTGTAGTCATAAGCAGACTGACAGGAAGTATGCATAGGTAGTGTCCACACCAGCTCTAATGCCTCAAAGCTACTGAGGAGAATTAATCTTCCAATTTGGCATGAAATAACCCTAGAGGACAACATCCTTCTGCTGCCTCTAAAGAGTGTTGTCTTCTCAGTCTTCCACCGCATGGCAGTTTCTCAAGCATCCTGCTAAAGAACCTGTATGCTTCTCGATATTGTTTTGTACTTTTCCAGCTGTCTAAATACCTAGCCCTTGCAATGTCATTTGGAAGTGCATTATGGTTCTTAATTATCAGTGCCACAAATATGAGAATTTTGGCAGTTTTGCTTAAAACCCCAGATCAATGGGACAAGCTGATGAATACATAAGGCTGAGCTTTCATGCGGAGTACAGGGATGATAATTTTCTAGCCATCCTGCTTTCCCTAAACCATCAAGAAAGGGAGACCAAAATATACATTCTATAACAATGATTTTCTGTGGTTCTAATGTACAATTTTTGCATACTCACAATTGGCACTAAAGGTATTCTGTGTGGGTCAGTGGATACTCCGATTTTTTTCTTGCATTTTACAACCAACCACATAAAACGAAAAGTAAATAACTGTAATCTTAACAATTCTACCTAAAGTGATATTAATTCATTCAATGTTGTACTTTGATTGTATTCTCTATTTTGGAGTTTAAACTAGATTAGTTATACAGAATTGTAAATTCATTTCCTTTTTAGCCTAAAATGCGCTATGTTAAATCATCTCAATTCTTCTACACGTTAACGAGCAACATGTTTTATTAGCTGCAGTTAATAAAATACAAGATGGTGTTATCTAAAACGATGAATTTTCTGTAATAGCAATGGGGTCAACACAATATTGCCAGAAAGGCAGCAGTTCTTGTTTCACTACCTCCCCAAAAGCTCTAGCTTACCTGTATCTTCCATTACAGTTCAGACCAAGTTGGGCATATTTGCCAAAACCTAGTTTTAATATGTTTTAAATAGAATGCAACAACTGAATGGAGTTCTTTGTTAGTGAAAAACCTGCAAAGATCACAGTGGCATCCAGGGACATGGATACATAGTCTCAACAGTTTGTGCATCGTTATCAGCTCCCACTGTCCTTGCCCATAATACATCCACTCCTGAGCAATGTAGTCAATCAGGATCCTCTCTTTGTCTTATTTCAGAATCTATTTTGCCAATAGGATGTTGTACATAGAGTGTTGTGACTGATGTAAGCTGATGTTGACCTTCAGGAACATTACCACATGATTCTTCAAGCTGCTACTTTTTAATGCTTTAGCTGGGGGGGAAAAAAAAACAAAAGACAAAATTTCATAAAATAAAATTACAATGCAGGGCTTTAAACCTGACATTACTTGCTATTCCTTGGTGAGAAACATACAAATTCAGGATTGGAAAAGATGTGTAATGTGAAACCAGGGAGATATTTAAGTATTAAGATATTGAGAAGTATGCATAAGGAGCAATACTTTCTAATATGATGCAACAGTACAAAACAGCTGTATTAATTCACATACAGTTTATTGCAAATAGAGCTATTTCAAAAAAAAAAAAACCTCAAATTCCAAACCTGAAAATGATATAAATTAAAAAGAATGTCTAATATAATATCACCAAGGGATTTTATAAAAAATAAAACAATGATCTTGCTATTCTCTTTTTGATCCATTTGGTATCAAAGCTTCCAGCACAATTGCATGGCAGAAAGTAAAATTGGACTTCATGGATCTAATTTAAAGTAATGCAATTTTCTAGTAGAAGAGAAACATACAGTTCAGATGATGGTTTCTTGCATGGAGAAGCTGCTGGTATTGTTTTGTTATGAGAACTCTTAATAAAGAAGTTAGCTTAAATGAGAATATTATAAGGCAAACTTATGTCTGGATAGGTAGAGCATATTAAAAAGTCAGAAGCATAAAAATATGTCAGCACTTCTATTGCTAGCAGATGTACTTTCATACTTTTATATTCACACATAAAGATTTTTCTGCATTTTGCAGACTGCTTAATTCTCCAGGCCTTTCCTGGAAACAAAATTTATAATAATTAGCCACCACAGCGTATAGTCATCTTTTGTATACATTTTAGTATATTTAGCAAAGAAGTTGGTTTGTTCCATCTCTGCATAGTATTTGACTACCTTAGAAATATCAAATAAGTCATGTCCGCATGCTGCCAAAGACCACAATTTTACCAGCTATGCCTTAAGGTCAGTCCCCTGCCTGAAGAGTATCCCATTAACATCAGTGGCTTTGTCCATACCGACCCTCGGGCACTTCCGTAAGGCATTCCTCCGAATGCTGCCTTACACAGAGATGCTCCCTAGGTGCTCTGTCACAGCCTAATAAAAGAAACTACTTGGTGTACTGATAGAGTAGCCACAGAAAACCTTATCACCTAGTTGTTTCTCAAGTGACAATTCTGGGAGGAGATTTATTGCCTGTCTTGCAGAAATGCTATGCAAGTTGATATCTATCATTTACCCCTTCAGGCCCAGGAGCAGGAGTGCGAGTTTAAGATGCAAAGCATCCTTACTAATGGATACCATTTAGGCCTGTTCCACCCTTGTAGTTGGTAAAAATACAGCTATTATTAATCTGTGGTCCAGAAATCCTTTTCTCCTGATCATACTTGCCAGGGACAAGCAATGTTATTTTCCATCATTTACACAAACATAATCCCATGTCCTTACATGACCATTTAAAGGGAAGATTTGTACTAGGAATTTAAGGCAAGATCATACTGTATGTACACAGCAGCTATTTATTTATTTATTTATTTAATTTATTTATTTTTGCATAGTGCCAACAGTTTCTCACTCGATTTATTAAGGCTGCTTGAAACTCAGGCCACCTCACAGGTGGATATAAACTATAGTTTGGTGCAGGCTTTCCTGTTGAGAGTATAGAAGTTATAGATACATGCACGCTTTGTATCCCAACCTGTCTTTGGGATGGCATTTCTAGTATGTCTGGATCTCTTTTACTGTATCAATGATTCAACTTGAATATATATTTTAAGTTAATTTTGTTTGATCCTCAAGTTGATCATGTTTGTAAATTAATCTTTTAAGTATGTAACTTGAAATGTTTTGTAGATCTTTGTCTAAAATATACAGAATTATTTTCTTAAAATTATTCTTTGAATGGCTATATCGATTAACTAGTATTTTAAAATATTGAATCTATAATATAGTTTATAGAACAGTTTTAACGATCCATTTAATGCTCCCTCCTCCTTTTATATTCTTCTATGATGTTGTCCCAATTTTTGCTAATGGAAACGGACTTTTCCTGGGTATACTGGCAACCATCAGTAAGGAATTGAACCGGGGTTGTTCCAGTCAAAACTACACACCTGGAATGATTGATTGGTAAGTTCCTAATTTATAAAAGAAAAACTGGTGGGTGGGTAGGGAGGGAAACTGGAGGACAGGAATGTGCCATTTTAAGACTCTTTAGCTGTGGTAACAAATAATCATTCTTCTGCAGTTCTAGAATCAGAACCTCAAATTGAGGATTTCTGCTTTCCTTCTAGAATAATGGCAGATGAATGAGCAGCCCTGAAGCCAATAACAGACTTTGGCATCACTGTGCATTAGGTTATTCTCAAGGAAACTCAGTGATTGGCTCTGGATTAGAAAGACAAACAGAATGTCAATACTAAAGACATAACTACAGATTTCAAAATTTTATTATTGAAAACTGGTTTTAAAAAATGAGGCTGCTTTAAATTCCATTGACACTAACAAAGGTTTTTCCCTTTCCTTCGGTGAGGACATTAACCAGATTTTGAATAACATCGTATTTATTTTCTCATTATAATAAACAGGTCTCCTATTATTTGGGTGAATCGAAGTTTGCCTTTATGGGGATTACAGGTAATGTAGGAATGGGCAATTTTAACTATTTCCACTTAATAACCCTAAGCAATATTGATTTGTAGCATTTTAGAGATGTTAAAAAATAAATGGAAAAATGGTAATAGTAACAATCTACTTGATGACTGAGTAAAAGAAAACATAAAGTAAACAAGATACACTGATATGAACTGGCTAATTCCAATTTATGAGTCTAAATGCTTTGCAAATATATTCATAAAATATTAAACATTATAAAAATATTGTAGATTAGTCTAGCATTTTCTTTTAGAATTATCAAGGCTTGTTGCTTTAATAGACTATATTCTATAATGGTTAGTTTATATTTTGTAATTGCCTAAGATTAGCTTTTGTAATGTGTTTTCTGGGCTTCTGTACTAAATCTACTAGAAAAATAAAGTTACTTCATATTATAGAAGCTTGCATGTTTAGTGAAGTATATTACAGTAGATGCATTACATAAAATACCTTATGGATCTCTGAATGCTTTTGAATTATGTGGTTCAGTTTTCAGTGTCCCAGAGCCTGTTCATCTAAGAATCCTCTCTTTTTTACCCATGCACGGTATTGCATGTTACTGCCCAAAGCAGAAACTCACTCATAATGGTCCTTTCTTTCACTAGGGGATGGAAGATTACTCTTGGGATTACTGTGTTGGGAACTGAGGCAGAGGGAGATTGGTTTCATAACTGCTCCATAGCCTGGTCTCTAGTCTACATTTGTTAATCTCAAAGGAATGTTTCAAGATTCATTTTTGTATTGAGATTCTGCAAAAAAAAAAAACCCAGAAAACAAAGAACAAAAATTTTCCCAAAGGATGTAGTGTAGATCTACATACCTAAGTTGTATTATTACATTTCAGTAATTTTATTTCCTGGAATACTGTTTTTCTGCTGTTTTGTTTTCATTTAAAAAACAGGTGGATCTACTCTGTTGCTATTTTTAGACATCCAAATATCCAGCTAACTGAAAATAACGGGACTTCCAAATGCTCAATGTCTCTTAAAAGTGATCTAACAGTTACTAAAATTACATGATCTATGGTATATATAAAATTTTACATAAGTTCTCAATTTCTCCAATACTTCAAAACCATCTATAGGAATTCTCCCAGGAATTCTCCTTTTATTTTTCTATTTAAAATAAAAATTCTCATAAAAATTCTTTGTGCTTCTAGAATAATTACACCACTATATTCTTGCATTGTGCTTAATGAAATGCCATTGTGATGAGTTTTATTTGCATCAAATCTACCATGTTACTAGTAAAAGACTCACTTAATGAATATACCTTTCAAATGTGTGATTAAAATAGGCACAGTTTGAATAAATAAATTTTGACTTAGACATGCAGCTTACTGTATCCAATATATTTCTAAAATATAGGTAGACTTACAGCTTATGGTTACAGTCTTGCATTAAAGTCTATGCTTTACTCAAACAAATGAGAGTTTTTAAGCTTGGAGCCTAATGCTGTTTGCTGAGTTGGTTTCAGAGGAAGTACAGAAAAGCTGCTTTTTATAATCTTTAACTTCTCAGTGTAATTTTTTGTGTTGTATATTCTTTAGAAGCTAGTATTAACATATGTTATCTCTCTTTATTTAAGGTTTCAGTGGCTTTAATAAGTCTGTTTGAAACAATGCTGTTGAGTTATCTAAGCTACAAGGTAAGCACTTGTAGTTGCCTGACTTGCATCTCCACTGTATTTAAAGCTACAGGGTGAATCCTGTAACTAGGATTGGACTGCTGTTCCTGTTTTCAAATGAGTAAAGTGCCACTGACATACATCTTTAGTTTTAGATACTGATTTCTCAAGTGCACAATTTTATATATCTATGGAATCGTTATGCAACAGAGACACAATTTTCAGTTGTTTCAAAGGCATGGTTACTTAGGATCTAGAACTCAAATTTCATGCTTCCATAATTGGACACCAAAAAAATAGGCCAAAATAGACTTTTTTTTTCTACTTGCCCAAATCTATTTCTTATGTATTGGTACATCTTTGTAAAATGTCTTGAAATCCTCCGATAAAAGTATGTGAATACACTACATTTTTGTATTTGCCTTTCCCTTGAAAAGTTGTATTTTGTAATATATTTATATGAATATTCTTCAGATAATGCATTCATTTTGTTAAGCTTAGAAATAATCCACCTAAATTAACACATGTAGTGTTATATTTAAAACCTACATTATAAAACAGCCATAAGTTATACTATCCCTGAATTTATTGAACAGAATTTCATGCCTATCCACTGTGCTTGCACCTTGTGCAGGTTTCAAGGAGTAGACAAGATGAAAGAAATATCCACAAGCAAACTCCCTCGATGAGTTATTTTCTCATGTGCAATGAGTGTAGAGCTCTTCTATCCTCATTTGCTGTATATACTTTTCATAGAAAAAAAATGACTCCAGTTGCTGTGGGTCAAGGAAACTCCAAAACATGTACTCAAAAGTTAAATATTCTTTGCAATCATTTTTGCATATAAGATAATATTCTTACATGACTAGCTTAAATAAATTTTCATGCAAATAATACAGATGTCGTAATTACGAGCTTCTTTGACATCTGGAAAAAAAAAAAAAGCCTCTTTCCATCTTACAAATTCAGGGTCAAAGTAGAAGCCGAGCTGATGAAGCAATATTAGGAATCTATGTTTTTTTTTTTTTTCTTTTTTTTTTTTTCTACTCAAGAATATAAGAATAATGTAAGGAGGAATAATTGTATTTAAATGCACTTTGGCAGTTCACCTGATGCCCACCATCTCCCCCCAGGCCCTGGAACCCTACTTCAGAGTCTGAAAACAAAATCATTATAGAGCATTTACCCCAGTTTCACACCTCTCTGGGAAGCTAAAAAGACTAATTTTTTCACTCACTGTAAAGTCTTTCTACAAAGCCAGGGTGACCAAAGCAGTCTTGAGACAGATTGCTTATTTCATGCCAACAGTTCTACAGCTTTTACAATTTTGGCACAGGTGAGAGGACAAACAGGAAGAAAACGAGAAGAAAAAGATGATTTTGTTTATCACAAACATTGCCAGGATTTTAGAGATAACCTCAAGGAAGAATAAAAGAGTTATTTGAGAGAATATTCCAAAGAATTTACCTTTCTGATATAAGAAGTGGCCTGACACACAGAAAAATGAGGAGATAATGTTATTAGGAGACACTTAAATGAATTTGCATGTTTTATTGGTTCTATATTGTGGAGTATGCAAAGAACATAGCACTGTATTACAGAGCAGATCACTTGGATCCAAAAACTTCATCACTTGGATCCAAAAACTCCATCACCAGGGAGATGAATGTTCAATAAGCTGTGTTCCCACAGCATAACACAGCATGAGGTTTGCAAAATCCTAAAAAAGACTGTATTCTGCATCAGAAAATTTCATTGCCAAAACTTTTGTCACAGATATTTGGCAATCCTACTGTGTCACCAGTGCACAGCCACCCTTATCTACTTCAGTCTGTACCATGTGCTCTTACTGCAAGAGGCAGTTTTGCAGAAGACATAATGTACTTGTGTGGGAGAGCCAGAACGTTAGAGCTGCAAGCAATACTAGGTCACTGAGGCACATCAGCATTTTGCCTGCACAGATGAATTATTGTGTCCTTTTTTTTTTTTTTCAGGGAGATGAATGGAAATGACATGAATCATTTGAATATAACATTTCAATAATGGATTTTATTTTACTAACAGAAAGACTAATTTTGCCATCTGAAGTTGAATTTGTATGTGAACATACGCAAAACTGTAGCGTTAAAAAACAAGACTAGCAAAACATTTCTAATGTATAACAATGCCAAAAGAATTGATTTCTGTTCCTTAATCCTGCCTCTGTTTTCTCTTCAAAGAGGAACACTAAAAATACAAGAAAACGTGAAACGTGAAATCATTATTTTCTAGCACTTAGAAAAGAAAAATAAGGAAATTAGTGAAAAGACAGTATAGGTTAGTAAATTAAAATTTTTGATTTTTTTTGCATTTTTTTTTTATTATTCCTACTAGTAAAAACTCAGGCTGCAGATTTATAACTTCATTTTTGTTTACAGGGCTACTAGCAAACAAAATATTTAAGATTACTGAAGTATGTCTAACTTGTGCCAAATAAAATTACATTGGAGACATTAATTTCTGCCCAATAGCTACAATGACTTCCAAATGTGAAAAGGAAAAAATAAAAGAATATTACACACAATGTGGCTTCTGTTTAAATGCTATACCAGATGGTTATTTAAAAAATAAGGCTCTGTTTATCACTGTAGCTGAAATTATGCTGCTGTACTGCAAATTCTTGCAATATTATTGTATATGCCGCATTTTGATATTGCATTACCTACGATAGATTCATGATGCGCAGAATTAGTAAATCTAGAAGTTACTGAATTTTAAATATCTTGTTTTTAATGAATGGATTTTCATCCTACCACCTAAGCATTCAGTCCCGACTCAGCTGTGTAAGCATACCAGTATTATCTCCATTCTGTAACGTGTGGTAAGCAGGCAAGAGAACTTCTCCTCCTGCACTGTAACTAGTGTATGTTGGAGCACCCTTCATTTCAAGATAAAGGTCCAAAGAGCTGAAGTGTCTATGGCAGAATTAAGCTTTGATCTTTAGTTCTAGTTCAAATATTAAACACTAGACTATCTTCTTTCCTTTTCTCCCAAACCAGTAGTGAGGGAGAGGATTAAAGATAAAAGGAAAAAAAAGACTCTCCATTGAATGCTATCTTTCCCTAACTTAACTTTATTTCTCTTCTTAATACTAACTTCTTAATTAGTTAATTAACATTTATATCACAATTAATACAGAGTGACATCCAAACCCCTGAGACTGAGTAACATGCACAGGCTAATGAAACAAGATCAAGAAAAAATAAGCTGGTATCTTTTTCTTGGAAGACAAACATTCCTCTTGGCTTTATATTTTACCATGAATAAGAAAGCAGTACAGAGAGTTCTTCATCATTCTCAAGAAATGTTTGGCAGTCACCCGTAGACAGAGATAATCAAAATTGCTGGATAGCATTTTATAGATCTAAAGGTTTTATAGATTTAAAGAGGCTAGAAAGAGTTGCAGATAGAAGAATTCACCATCAGGTTGGCCTATTGCTTGTTGAAGAATCACTGAAAAACTAGAATTGCTGTAAAAATAAATTGCTAAAGACAGCAGCTTCATCTTCTTATCTATCTGTGAATGTTTAAAAATAGAAGTCAACTAACCTTGAAAGAATGACAAAGCAAAACAAGAAGATGGCTGTGTAAAATTTTAAGATGCCTAAAAATGCAATAACAGAAAAAAGGAATATATTATTCTTTTCAAAATTTTGAAAAATTAATGTTCTTCATTAGCTGAGAAAATGAGCTGCCTAGTTAATGTAATTTGAAATCTTCATTTAAGTTGTCTTGTTAAATGGGTCATAGCAAGGAAATATATGGTAATATGAAAACAGAGAACAACTGTAATTGAAATAAAGATTTAAAGATATATTTTTTTACCGACGAGGTACATTATATGAAGTAAAAAACATAATTAGCTGGGGTGGCCTCTCTACTCACTATTTGGCATATACGTGCCAAATTACGTAAATACGTAAATTAGTGACAGATCATCCTCCTGAAATTCAAATAATGGGAGACATTTCACTTGTAGCTATGGAATATTATGTGTATTTCTCATTATGAATCATTATCACATTATGTATTTTCTTTTTTCCTTTTCTTTGAAGGGAAATATCTGGGAACAAATTCTGAGAATACCCTTCCTGCTGGAAATAATTAATGCAGTCCCTTTCATCATCACGGTAACCATATTTGAATACACTTTTGTGGACTCTACTTCTTTCACTACACAAATTAATATTCTAATTTTTATAGAAGTAAATGGGAGTCTTGCATGGATGCTGGATTGGTGCCTGTGGGAACAGAATTAGACAACAATAAGAAAGTAACTTCCTTCTTTCTTTCCTTTCCTTGCACAAAGGAGACAAATACAAACCCATGGCTCAAGTTACAGCATAATAAATAAACTGGCTAGATTGCTTATGATTTTTTATACGTAGGGATCTCTGGTGTCTGCACTGTAAACTGACTGTCATTATCACATGATCTTGTATACAGTTCATTACATAAGAACAAAAATTATTTTAAAGCCACATCTGACACTAGAAACACATTAATATATTTTTCCTTCATTGCTTCATTGTTAATAGTTTCTTAAAGAAAAAGAACCATTACTATGTATGTGATGATTTTTCTTTCAGATTTTCTGGCCTGTTTTAAGAAACCTATTTATTCCTGTATTTTTAAATTGTTGGCTGGCAAAGCACGCTTTGGAGAACATGATTGTAAGTATAATGTATCGTTAATACATATTAATTGTTATTAATGGGATCTTGGCAGTATAGTCCACTGTCCGGCTTTGTTAGGAAACTAATCAGATCTGTAATTAAGTTACAGAAATGGTCAAGTGTTGCTAAAACTGCTTTCTGCATCAAAAGTATAAAAAAAAAAAAAGACATTAACTGAAATCTTGAATTATCATAATCATGCCAACAAGTCAGACTGGCTGGTTCATTTGCTTCTCCGTTCACACACATTTAGAGGCAACTGAATTGCTCTGCTCTAATTGGTCCTTGCAGCCCACATAATTTGTAAGCTAGACATCAGCGGACAAAACTGAAGGCAGCTCCCAGCGTTATCAAAATTATGGCAGAATGAACGAAGAACCTGTTAAATAATCACTGACTCACAGCTGCGTCCCTCTAAGTGATCAGCACATTCTCAATGCATTTGAATGACTGCATTGGGCCCTATATAATTTCTCTATAGAATTAGCTCATGCTTTATTAATTCAAATCCAAAAATAACATCTATTTTCCATTAATATAGAATGATCTTCATAGAGCCATACAACGCACACAATCTGCAATGTTTAACCAGGTCCTCATTTTAATATCCACCTTATTATGTCTTATCTTCACTTGGTAAGTGACCAAAACCCTTTTGTTTTCATTATATAGATATATTTTGCCTTTTCTCACTTTATTACATGGTGATAAAAGAGGTTTAGTTCAAGTGATATATTTAAATAAAGTAATATATTTGCAATGAAAGTGTTAGCAACTGGTACTGCTGGAGTCTGGAATTTTGGGGCTGGAATTAGTATGTGCGTGTGTGCGAGAGGGAAACTGTCTCACTCTAAGGAAGGAAATACTGACTGTTCAAAACCACAAAGTGGTGGTGGTGGTATGGATTTACCTACACACCAAGAGGTCACTCAAGTATACAGAGTCTCAACAGTCTGGACTCTCCTAATCTTCATCTAACTGGGGGGAAAGACAGAAAAATCCACACAATCCCAGCCTTATCACTCTAATTAAAGTCTATAGTAAAGAAATACAGGGGCAGCTAATAATGAAGTTTATAAAAAGCAACAGATAGTAATAATCTAGATTCCAGAAAGTAATGGACAGTACACTCAAACACCTAAAATGTGCTCATCTGAGGAACATTTTGCTAGAAGATGTTGAAATCTTTTAAGATTACAGGAATTTAAGAAGCGTGGAGAAAATCTGTTGGGTGTATTAAATATAAAAATAATGTCATTGGTTCATGAAATTCATGAGCTGCAGATTATTGGAGGCTAGGAAAACATCTGCAGGAAATATCGCTTGGTTGCCTGATTATTATTTTTTTTAGGGTGAGAACAGGGCTGAAGAAATATAAACTACCTTAGATGTCTCTCTGGTCTCACACAATATGGTCATATCTATATTCTTATAAAAGTGTAGGGGTAATGCAGCTTGGTAGCTCATGTAACATATAAAATTTTTCTGAAAGTAGTAGTGCCTGAAAAATGAGTGTCGCATATAGAAAAAAATCATTATAGGGAGAATGTGCATGTTGCAAGGTGGTGTGTTTATTTTGCCAGACATGGTGCCTGTGGGTCACTGCATTGATAAAGTTTGGTCTGTAATTTTGGAGACAATGATTTGGTTTGTTCTTACTTTATTTCTCTAGTTTGTTCTTCTAATAGCCACTGTTATGCACAGCTAACCATTTTTGATAATAGTAGTGTAAAATAGCACTTGGCCTCTTCAGTTCTGTCCATTTTTACACAAGAATAGTCTATTCTAGCCATTGGTTAAAATAATGGTCTCAATTTTACCCTTTGTCTTAGGGCCACAAAATTGCATAATAATAAATGCTGACAGTTATAAAGGAACACAATTCTCTGTGAGATTAAATTTCCTATTGAATATTGTGGCTCTTTAAGAGAAAATGTTCTATAAAGGCTACAATACTTGACCTAGGCTGCATAAAATGCTACCAGTGTAGCACTTGGACATTTTGGACATCATTTTTTTTTTTTTCAATACAAAATGCTCTTCAATAAAATATGCTTTTGTTTTTGTTATTGGCCTCCTTCAGTATTCTACCTAACTGCTGAACAAAGTATGTATCCAGCATTCTGTAAAGCAAGCTAGAAACAAGAATGTTTCCTAAGAACTCACTGTGAACATCCCTGATTGATAAGGTAGAGAAACTGCAGTTAGAATGGAACGTCATGTTCGCTACCAGGCATTTTGATAAGTGAAAGTAAAATGTAGAAAATGGAAAGTGATTATGCTTCACTAATAATGTCTGGTCTCAAGAGTTGCAGATACAAGTTCACTACAAATCATTACATATTGACCTAGTATTGACCCTGCTAGACTACAAGATAGGCTAAATACTGTGAAAACACCCAGTAATGCAGTAACTAGGGAAATACTTTTGAATTGCTAAGAATAGATGTTGAAGGATCTGCAGTTTGCCTATACTGGAGTTCTGTTCAGGCAATTGCTTCTATTGTGTTACTTGAACAGGTATGATGGGATTTTTACACTTTTTCACTCATCTTTGTGTAATTTTACATTCTAGACTATATTTTAAAACATCATTAAAATATTCAATTAACAGACAGCCAAATCACTTTGTAGAGTATCTTCAATATAGTTACATCCTTGGTAGCAAATTTAAGGCAGTGCTTCATTTTAGGAGGCAGTATTTAGACAGAAGTGTTTCTTTATGCTGATGTGTGAGCATGGTCCCTTTCTGCCATTTGTCACCTTGAGGATGGCTTTCCCCGGGCTTGCAGCTGCAAGCAGCAGCAGAAGGGAGGCTGCTACTGCCAGGAGTGTGGGAGCCAGCACTGGACACAGCAACGGTGCGAAGCATCTGCCTCTGGAGGAATGCAGGCTTCTCAGCACTTCTGAAAGCCCATGCACCTACACAGCACAGAGTTCTGTTCCAAATGGTGCTTCTGTAGCAGGCACACAGCTTCTTATGGGGGCTGTGCCATTTTATAAGAAATCCAAGACTAAATAGACTAGATAAGGGCCTGAAAAGGTTCCCTTTTTTTCACTTCCATTTTTGTAAGTGGTTAGTGCACTGAGCAAAAGTGCTCACTGACAGGTTCAAGTGACCTGAAAGCTTTTGTAAGTCTTGTGTTGGTCCTTTTTATGAGAAAGCTTAAAACAAACTAGTGCTGAAAAATAACTGTTTTCCAATGATTAGTTCATACCTAACAGATATACACCTTAATCCTTTTTTCATAGTTCTGCATATACTTTAACATATTTGAAAGCATGCTTTTGCTGAGTGCCTGAGGTGGGAAAGGGATGCTTTTTCTTTACTGGGCAATAACAAGTCAATAGTTCTGTACTGAATACAAAATAGCTGGATCAGTACAAGCCTATTTAAGTCCATATGTCTCCACTGGTAATTCTGAGGATATCATTTTGCTACAGAAGGCACATTCCTTTCCTGAAGGAAAAAGGAGCTCTGAGGGAAAAGGAGCCTATTGTGTGCGTACAGATTAAGAGGATATTTATGTCAGAAGATACTTAACTCTGTTCTTTGGCATGTGTGCAAGCTGAGTGAGCAGTCGGGTACCTCTCTGTCATATAGGAAGTTCTAGGAAAAACTGAAGTTTTGCTTTCTGAAATGTGTAGGAACCCCAGACTCACAGAATGGTCTCATCACACCCAGGATGCTGGAGAAGAAACTGGCTGGCCTCCCACTTTTGCAAGAGGGGAGAAGGTTAAGTGTGGCAAAAAACAGTAGGAAAAAAATAGTGTTGCATTTGTTACCATTAGATCCATCATGTTTCTGAGTAGAATTTCACCTTAAAGACAAGCTTAAAGGGTCTGTTACATAGTATGTACTCTCCACCATACATAGTACGTACTAGCTGGAAGAAAACATGAGCATTTATAGAATACTATAAAAATGCACAAAAGCACTTAACTTTGCTAATGTCTGCATATGTTCCATCTTTCAAAACTGCAGTTCTACCATAGCTAGCAGAAATCCCACAGAAAATGAATTAAGTTCTGCCTAATGTACCATCAGCAAAACCATCAATTATGTCTCCACTCCAGAATGTTATGTGGTGATAACACATGTGAACAGCTTCCAGTTTATGTCTTACAATTTAAGTGCAAGCTTGCAGGTAAAAAAAAAATAAGAATAATTTATGTTTACAGCTAATTTGCTAATCTCACCATATTTAGAAAAGCATTATTTGAGCTGTCCTTTGCACTCTGAATTTATCAGGAAGAGCCTCCCTCTATATTTTTATAATCAGCTAAAAAATCTCTGAATTATTACAAAACAGAAAAGTAGTCACATTACCAAATTTGTCTTCTATGCAGCCTTTTAATTTTTGATGAAAATGTTTGTAATTCTGCAGTTAGAACTGATTTGCAGATCAAGAAATTTATAAACCCAACTCCACATATTTGTATTTTTACAGATAACATATGAAGACTTTTTTTCTCATTTCTTCTGATTTCTAAGATAGACCAGGCCACCTAATAATTTCTTTAAATTACCTCAGTGGCCTCCTAGACACCACCTTTTTATGTACTAAAAGAAGTGTCCTTTTATTTGTTCAACAGTTACTATGGATAAAGATTTAGTGAAAGCTAGTCAAAGAATTTGTTGTGTCATCAGCCAGTGAATGTTTGCACTTGTGTGCCAAAGGAAATACTAACCATTTAATTATTTTGTAAACTGTACAAGGCATAGAGCAATGAATGATTATTTCAGGCATTTTTCTGTGACACAGTGAATCATTATTAAGATGTTATTATTATATTAAGTCATTGCTAGCTGTGTATCACCAGTATAGAATGATCAGTTTGTAATAAGATGGCTACTGGCTGAGTTGTACATTTATTATTTTAGTATTTAAGACTTTAAGAAGCTTGTACAAACTTTGCTCATGTCTTCACTGAAAGCTCACAGAGGTCATGAATAACCTTATCTCTGGAATGAAGTCCATCTGTCATGGACTTGCTTTCTTCAAAGAACGGATCTCCATTTTATATTGTAAAATATATCCATGCAGCACTCTCCAAACATAAAGCAATCAAATAGGTCTGACGAGTAAGCCAGGTGGCACGCTGTGGGCACCTCCAGCTACTTCAGTCTGTCAAATGTGACAAGTGCCTCCCAAATCTATTACCTCAAGCCCATTACTTCACTTCCCAAGCCCTTGTTCTGCTTTCTATTTCTGTTGCTGAAATCGGGATGGGTGGCAGGAGGGAGCTTTCCTGTGAGTGTAAACAAGTAGGATTTCAGACACCATCCTGACTTTGCTTTAAAACTTGGAATGGTAAGAACGTTCTGTAGTCTCTGGAAGGTCAATAACAGCACAGTTCTTAAAATATCCATTTGTTATTTGCAGGTTTACTCTGTAGATAGACTTAAAGTTTATCTGAACTATTACTTTCTGGGAAAAACTGAGCACATGAACACAATGAGAAAATTTCCATCAACTTGAGCAGCAGAGAAATCCATTTACTAATCTATTTATTTTGTTCATTATATTGTGCTAGAAGTTTGTCTCTGGAGGACTTCAATTCTAGGCTCAATATCTGGCATTAAAAATAGGGTTGAAAATCTCAATGTAGCTATGCCACACTTCTGTTTGTCCATGGTCACCAACTGATCACATCTGTCTGGATATCATTTAAACTATGACACTAATTTTTAATTAATGGTAAAATATTCATCGTTTGAAAAAGGGAAAAAAAACAGCCTCCCCCCTCCCCCCCCCAAAAAAAAAAATAGTGAGCATACGTGAACTGTTAATTCTGTCATTAAAATACAGCCGAACAATAAGCATTTTAAGATTCAAACTATGAAACAATTTGCTACTTTGCTAAGTAGCAAAGCAAAGCAAACTACAGACTGCATTTTTGAAACAACATACAAAGTTACTTCTCTACCTCTTGGATAGAGGTTGTTAGACGTGTAATGGGAATATTTGCTGATGCTACTGGATGACCACGCTTGACATGCTATCATAGAAAGCCAGTCAATCAACAGACACGCTTTTTCTTCTGCTCCTCCTGGAGTAGAAGAAACTGCCTAGTTTTGCCAGTTGGAAACTAGGTAGTAACCAGAGATACTTCTAGAATCTCTGTATGATACAGGAATTTAATTAATGCCCTGTTCTTATACAACAATACATAAATATTCTCATATATAAATTTACTCTTTCCTTTGAATGATACTGTGGTATTTCTCCTAATTAATTTGCATAAATATTTTTACATGTTTCAGTTCAAGAGTTGAGTTCTTTCAAAAGCATATAGGTCATTAGCGCTGTCATTTAAGAATAAAAGGTCAGAAATTTTATTCCTGAAAAATTGAGAAGTTGTTTATGAACGACAGAACAGAATTAGTGCTTATTAAAGGCAGAAGTGTGGAAGTCCAATCCTACTGCCTTATGGAAGCCAGTGGCTACCTATCAAACATGGTTTCTATGGAAACCTAGATACTTATAGAGTGATTTTCCTGCTATTTTCGTTATTAATTTGGTGGTGACATAATATTTTATTTCATTCCGTGACTTTAGATGCTTCTACATAGTCATTTCTAAAATAATTAGGTCAACGTCTTTCTCCCTACATGTGCAGAGAATTTTGTGTGCAATGAAACAATTCAAGCTATATGCAGAGACCTGTCAAGTCAATAATAATATCAATAATAGTACCATATTTTCTATGGTCTGTGAAACAAAGTAATAAAGACCATTGAGAGAATTCAAATCTAATTTTATCTGCTAATGTGAAACATTTGTAGTCATTTTGCTTCTCCTAAAATTAAAAAAGAATGAGAATGAATGACAAAATGGTATCTCAGAAAGTTCCATTCTACAAATTCTGTGTGAAATGGAGAGTCAAGAACAGATCATTTACAAGTAAATCCTACTTCTCTCTCTCTCTCTCTCTCTTTTTTTTTTTTTTAACACGTAGCCTAATACCTAATTAAGGAACTCCCTTCTGAAATTCATGGAGAAATCTGTTTTAGAAATAGGTGTGATCCCATCCACAGATGGCTTAAAAACTCACTGATTTCAGTAGAGAAAGCATTCTTGAGACATTTCTTATCAGGTTAGCTCAGTGAGCACTGGATCATATTTTCCAGTCACAACCAAAAGGATATGCTGAAGGGCTTATCCCACATCAAGGCAAAAGTAAATTCATGGCAAGTCCATCACCATACCTTGTGTAGTACAGGCTTCCCTAGAGTGCCAGGAAATGTCACATGATTGGAAAGTTCCCCCAGTGAATTTCTAGGGAGACATCCAAAATTCATCCTGACATTTTACCCTTCACACAAATGTCTGATATTTCCCTTTATAATACATATAATATATATAAAAAAATATAGGGGTAAAATATTATATTATATGTAAAAATAAATAATTCTTACAAGTGCTGTCTGCAACTGAAGTAAAATAGCTCTAAACCACATTCATTGCTTTTGATTTATGAAACAATTTTGAAATTAAATCTTTCAATTTCAGCAAGGAGGTATATTTATGACAAGGTAGTACAGGAGTAGCTGTTTTCTTTAAAATTCAGGAGATACCATGGAATGTAAATGTAGAGATCTTGGATATTTGTGCAGGTATCAATGTTGTCACTAAGACAAACAGTAAATTGTTATGATGAGGAAGTGGTGCTTAAGTAGAAAGCTTACACAGCAAGAGTAAATTTCAGATTCACTAAAAGAGGAAAATGCCAAAAGTTTCCTAATTTCTAGTGTCAGATTTGTTATTTCCCATTTAGAGACTCAAAAATCCAATTTTGAGGCTTTCATGTCATTTAACTGTGATTTACTCCAGCTGTAATCTAGCACAAACAATTACATCTGCATTCTTTCAGTTACCAAATGTATTAATAATTAGTGCAACTTTTTAAGGGTGCTTTGAGAATATTTGGGAGGAATATGCAATATTTTGCAAAACATATGCTCTAAATATACTCTTTCAGCTGTTTAAATAGCCTTTTATTATCTTGCTATCTTTTAATGCAGTAATAATATTTCCAGATAGGGAAGGTAACTGATTTTGAGTCAAGTAACATTTGCAGTGTTAGAAGTATGATCCTAAAAGACTACATCTCCATGGCATCCTTTCTTTGTTAACCATACTTCGAATTCTATAGGAGATACAAAATGAAATCAAGCTGTTCCACTATTAACGAATTATGCTTGCCAACACATGTTTAAAACAACACATAAAATTCCTCAAAATGAATTTAAATCCAGTCTTATCCTTTGAAGGAACACAGCAAAAGATAGAATGTCTGCAAGGCATATGCAAAGCCTTAATTTAATTAAATTAGTAAAGCCTGCTTTAATTTTCTTGTGGAGAAACTGTGCATGTGCCAGCCTGGTGCATAGAATCGGCCATAACGTAATTCTGTAACTATCCCTGACTAACACTGTAATAAAGGGAGATAGAGCGAAAATGTAGAAGTGCTTCTCTGAAGAGGAAGGACAAATAAGAAAAGTCAAAGAGAAACAGAATATTAAACTATCAAAATCAGTTACATTCTTTTTATGTTTACAGTCTGATGTATTTTAGGTAGGCATGCCTTCAAAAGTATTAGTACCTGAAAATAATTCTCAAAAACATTCAGAGTCAGAGGAAGGGCTTTGGGGAATCAGACAAAAGCATGCAAAATATGATAATTACTGGGTAAGGGGTTCTTTAGTAAGCTTTCCTTGGGTTTATACTCATGCACACACACCTGCTGATCAATCACAGATTTTTAAGTAGATAGTGTCTGAAAATTGAAGTGTTACATTTATAAAATGTGTGTTATCTTCAGAACAGGTGGTGACAAGAATGGCTGGTAAAATAAGATTTAGGAATAAAATTAGATCTGGAATACAACCGGAGCCTGCAGATTGGGAAATAGTGTTTCATCATATTGATTAAAAAAAAACCTTTTATTTTGCTTTGATTTGGGGGACTAGAACAGAAGCAAGTAAAGATCCCGTTAAAGGAAGAATTTAACATAAGTGCTAAAACACATTATCTTTTATCTCCTTCTTGCATAAAGGCATTACATTTTACTTGCTTCATTTTATCTTTGCAGTAAAAAGAAAAAGTTGATATCCAGATGCTCTGTGTAAGAATCTTGTATCATTTTAGACATTAGCAAATAGAGTGCCATGTGTAACAGTGATGACTAGTTGTGTTGAAGATGCTGCTTCACCATTTAAAATTCGATGCTTGGCATTAAGCCATCATCACTCACTATTCCTGGCTTAGAGATGAAGTTGGCATTAGCATGCAGACTTTAAAAAAATATATATATCCTTCATTGACTGATTCATTAGGCTGACAAATTATTTATTACATTACTAGGATTTGGTGTTTGTGGTGGCATTGGTTATTTTGTTTCTCTGGTGGAGAGTAAGATTTTATGCATAGTGATTTGATCACTTTTATTGTCTATTTCATATTCCACATACATTTTCAGAGTGTGGAATTTATCAAAATTTACATTTCTGAAATAAGGAAATGAAGAGTTAAAAAAAGATGTTGGTGCAATACTGGCATTACCAATAGAAGTTGGCATTAGCCACTAGGAACTGTTTGCTCTCATTCTACTTGTATAAGGAATAATTCTATTGAATGATGAAAGGATGCATCACAAGCTTTGGCAGAGCAAGCGATATGATATGAGATGGTCTAAAAAGAAGATGCATTTTAGTGCATTTAGGGGAGTATGTTTTGAAATAAATAATTCTCATCTTTCTCTTCCATATATTGGAAATTGCTATAAAGTTTAGACAGATATTTTAGTGGTAGATGGGTAAGCAGTCTTCTAAACACAGTATCACATTTGGGTGATACAAAACGAGGTGCAAGATTATATGCCTTTGCTCTTGCAGTCTCTGAAGAGGAGTAATGTCATGACAAACCTGAGATCACTTTGACATCCCTCAGCATTCTGCATTCATTCTGTTAGATCATTATTTTTAAAAATTGATCATGGTGTAGGCATATGGGTTCCTCTGACCTCTGGGTAACATTCTTCCAAATTAGCCATAGGGACCCCATCTTCCATTCTGGAGCTGTCACATGACAAAATCACTTACTGAACTTAAATTAAGCAAGTAAAGATCTAAAACTATGATTCATTCTGAAACTATTACATGTGACCTAAATCTTTGGTATCTGTTTGTAGACTTCAACAAAAATCTTTAACAACACATACAGATCTGTCAACCACTTGACCTAATTATGACAATCAAATGCCAACTTGATGTCAGAAAGTGCTAAAGATAACTCTCTGAATGGTATCTCAGCTTTAATGAATTTGATTTTCTAACACTGTTAATAGATATCACTCTTTTTTCTTCCCTTCCCCACCACATACAAGTAAATGGCAAACTGATACATAAAATACATATGTGAGCACTGTTGGCTATAAGTTTGCTGAATAAAGAAAGAGTTCTGTGCATCCTTTGGTAATGAAATCCTTTTCCTAAGAAAAGTTAAGAATATCAGTAAGTATTCGTTAGTTTTGTTACCTCTTGTGATGTTTATCTATAGGCTCAGCATTGGTGAAGTAAATTTAAGTATATACATATCAAGGAACTCAAATGTAAGCTTTTAATTGGACATATTCTCCCCTTTGCAAAAACAGAGCTGTACTTTCATGCTGGTGTTGTTCTTTACATATATCCTGTATATTATAGTGGAAGTACCTGAGTCACAGCAAAAAAAAGGAAAAATATTTGCCATTCATTTAGTAAACACTTAAGTACAAATCGTGGGTTGACTTTGCAGACCGAACACTTAACAACAGGCATGAAATCAAGTTGGCAGTTCCTCTAGGCACAGTACAACACCTAATTGCAATCCACAGCAAAGCAGTATATTTACTAATATATTACAAAGGGATTAAGAAGTCATATAGGGGATGAGGCAATTAAAGTAACTATTGCATGATGCTGTCCTGTAATTTCATATATTCTACTGACTTGCTTCACTCTAGTGTGCAAGAACACGATTCTTGATGATATTCCAGTAACTTTTAGTTTAGTTACCTTTTCATATTTTTGAGACATCTATCATTATTGGCATACATTTATGAAAAACTCTAATCAACTGTTATTTATTTGGAGAGAAAATACGATAGTGAACACTTGTAATTAATTTGATTTTCAGTTTACAGTGTGTTGATATCAACAAATTAAACGCAGCCCTATATTTGCAAGTTCGTTACCATTAGTGATAAGCAGTGAAAACAAAGTGAATGGAAATAATCTATGCAAGAAAGCTCAAAATAATTTTTTTTTGCCCTTTGATGCGAGGGCACAGATGCATGTGGGTGTATGTACATTTACTAGAAGTGGATAAATACTGCAAAAAAATGACTATGGATGATGTTTCAACTGTATTCCTTCACTAAATTTCATTTTTCTCACTTTTAAAAAGTGAGTGTAAGTGTTTAAAAAGTGTAGTTAACAATATTCAGTGTAGGAATCTAAGGACTGTAGTGAGTATGCAGCAAGAATAAAATTTTACTGAATATTCACCCTGGGCTAGGCAATTAAGAGCAAACTAAACCAAAATATAGCAGAAGCTACTCCAGCGTAATCCAGGTAGCCCCAATGATCTTTTATTTTCTTCTTCTCCTGAATTCATCCACCAAATATTATCATCGTTAAACTCATTTTGCTTTGCTGGTTACTTGAATCAGTTCCTCTCTTCACTTTTGTCTGCTGTGTTTTCATCATCCTGGTAGGACCTATGCTCCTCATTTAAATGGCAAGTTCAATCAAATACTATCTTGTGAGATTACATCTTATAGGCTATAGATCTGTCATTAGCATACTTGTGACTATTACGTAGTCACACTTTATGCTTCACAACAGTGAATCTGTGATTCTTGGATTTTATTGACCTTTATGAAGAGTTATATACATAGATATGTTTGAATTATAGTCACTGAATAATCAGATTTGAAGTTGTTCTCCAAGCAGAAACAAGATGAAAACAGGCGTTCCATGGAAACAAACTCATCTGGACTTCATAAAAACTCAGGAAACTCCAACTATAGTAAATTCCAAGCTTTGTCATTCAACTAACACATTTCATTGACAAAAACACCAGAGTTTCCACCAGAGTACTCAAAGTTGAGGAGCAGGAAAACAATAGTAATGAAATCATGGACCTCACTGACCAAATGAAACATGGAGACACTCCTGTGACTTGTAGCCAGAAGAACTGCTAGGATTCCCAGAGAAACACAAACCATAAGGAAGCTTACTTCTCTGATGTGCCATGTAATACGTTTCTAGCATAATTCCAGAGAGGAGAATTAAAAGAATTTCAAAATGCCCTAAGAAACTATTAGTAATTATCTCCTTTAATTTTAACTTTACTGATTGAATGAATGATAGAATGCTTAAGGTTGAAAGGGACCCCTAGAGGTCCTCTAGTTCAAGCCCCCTGCACACACAGGGCCACCTAGAGCACGTGGCACAGGGCTGCATCCAAGCGGGTCCTGAAGATCTCCAGAGAAGGAGACTCCACAACCTCTCTGGGCAGCCTGTTCCAGGGCTCTGTCACCCTCACTGTCAGGAAATTTTTCCTTAAGTTCCTGTGGAACTTTTGATGCTTTAGTTTGTGGCCATTTCTTCTACTTCTGTCAGTGACCACCACTGAAAAGAGGCCAGCCCCATCCTCCTCACTGCCTCCCTTGAGGTACTTATAGACACTCTCTGCCTTCTCTTCTCCAGGCTGAACAAGCCCAGCTCCCTCAGCCTCTCCTCATAGGGCAGATGTTCCAGGCCCCTGATCATCCTCGTGGCCCTGTGCTGGACTCTCTCCAGCAGCTCCACATCCCTCTTGTACTGTGGGGCCCAGAACTGGACACAGTGCTCCAGATGCGGCCTCACCAGGGCTGAGTAGAGGGGTAAGATCACCTCCCTCGACCTGCTGGAGACGCTCCTCTTAATGCATCCCAGGACCCCATTGGCCTTCTTGGCCACGAGGGCAACTGTTGCCTCATGGTCAACCTGTCGTCCACCATGACGCCCAGGTCCTTCTCAGCAGAGCTGCTCTCCAGCAGGTTGGTCCCCAGCCTGTACTGGTGTCTGGGGTTATTTCTCCCCAGGTGCAGGACCGTGCACTTGGCCTTGTTGAATTTCATGAGGTTTCTCACCGCCCCGTTGTCCAGTCTGTCCAGGTCCCTCTGGATGGCAGCACAGCCCTCTGGGGTGTCAGCTACTCCTCCCAGCTTTGTACCATCTGCAAACTTGCTGAGGGAGCACTCTGTGCCTTCATCCAGATCGTTGAATAAATTGAACAGGACTGGACCAAGGACTGACCCCTGGGGGACACTGCTCACCATGTATTTAATGATTGCCCCCTTTCTGGTACTTCTGCAACCTAAGCAGTACTTGATATGTTGTTGTCCTACACCTCATATATACCTCTGTGCCTGGTCTTAATTATCTCCTATTCACAGGCAGTTATAACCTTGGTCATTGCCCAAACAATTTCGCTGTAACTAATTAGACTGTTGATGAATAAAGGGACAGCTTTGAAGTAGAGGTGCCTTTCTAACGTGAACACAAACAGGAAAAATAAATTATCCAGCACACATGTTCACTTATGCTCTTGGTTTTTGTACCCTATTATTATTAATATATATATATATAAAGTTACAGTGCAGTGTAATTTTCTTTACACTGCCCATACAGACACCCATGTAATATATCTGCATAATTACTGGTTAGCATCTTCTCTGCCATCTTTCAGAGAGCAGACCCGAGCGTTTATTAATCACTCCACCCTTTGCCACTGCCCCTCACAATCTCAGGACTTCTCCACAGAAGTGAGGAAGAAGACAATAAGCCAAGCCTGGAACGAGCTGATAGGAGCTGAGAGGAGCCAGAGAAATAACAGTGCTATTATTGATGTTGGCAAAAGGAGGCTACAGCTTTGACAGTAACTACTGGCCTTTATTCTCTTCTCTACAGCAGTTGACCTTCTTGGCAGAGGTAACAATGCTGACAATACTTGTGCCTATGAAACAAGTTTAAATGATGCAATATTTGTGCAGATAAGAGCAACAAAAATATTGAAGGGCTCATGAGACATAACGATAACAGAAGAAACACCATCAAGGATAAGCGATTTCGCAGCACAACTTGGGGTGCAAGGAATGTATACCATTGTCCTCATGTCATCTGATTACAGTCATTGGTCTTAAACACACTTTCTAAGTCTGATGTTTTCCATAAGGGAAAAAAACAACAGAGAATTTCCCATTACCTGCATCCCACTCCTCTGACATGTAAATAAACTTGTAAGTTTGCTACATTTATGAACCTCAGAGAATTGCATCACTTATGAATTAAATACTATGCAATGTAGTACAAGAAAATAATATTTTCAATGTTTTCAATTATTATTAAAAACAATAGTAGCGGTTGTGCACACCTACTGTAAAAATAAAAAAAAGCGCAATAACAAAACTATGCAGAGATTACATCCTCATATGAGATGTAAAATTTTTGCATTCACTGATCTATATATATTAATTCACATATAGAATTAACTTCTAGGTGTGAGCATAAACATTGTGCAATAGGAGCACAGTACATCTTTATCTCTATGTTCCTACATAATTGCAGCATTTCATAGTGCCCTTCATTCTCCATTCTAAAAATGTTCATAAAAGTCTGTCCTCTTCCATCTATCGCCTCTTCCTATCCATCTGCAAACCTCTCTCCTTTGTTCCCAGAAAGATTATATAAAGCACAGCAAGCAGCTGTCACGAGAAACAGATCTTTCTCATCAGTTTCTGTGCTTCATTTATTCACCCTTTAGTCTTTCAAATGCATATTCTACTGCTTTTCTTAAGAAGTACATTTCTCCATTTTGAGTGTCCAATGAACAATTTCATAAACTCAGGGACACATGAAAAGCTCTTTCTAGTAAATGATACCATATGAGTAGCTTTTTTGCTTCAGTTATAAAACACATGGGAGAGGAAACCAAGAATCACAAATTTCTGTTCTATCAGTGCAAGCAATAACAGAATTATGGCTGTATGAAATTATCTCTCTACAAGCTGGACTTGTCTTTAGCAAGAGGGAGCTGGAATGAGGAGGGTCGAATTTGAAAGGCCATCTGCTTCTCGAGGGCCTCAGAGGAAAGTCAGCGTCTGAGATCAGCCCTGGCACTCCATGTGTAGTAGCACACGAACATTATCATTATTATATTGAGCAGGCCTTTTACTGATGAAAAAAGTAGAAGTGTGATGAAAACAAATGAGAAAGAAAATTTCTGGCAAACAGATGAGCTTAATGCAGACAGTGAGGATAGGCTGCAATAGCAACCAGATTGTGAAGAGACTGAGAGAGAGATTATAAATAAGGCAAACAGGAATCAGTTTCTTGCACAGGCAGACATTAAAATTTACTTCTTCTGACAGAGCTGGGGCTTAACTCAGAATAAAGTGTATACTTTATAGAAATTCAAGCTGGAAAGCAAAGTTTTACTTGTGAGATTTGTGATTCAACTGCACTTCTTATGCCTGTAGGTAAGGTAGATACAAGTGGTATCTGCTGTGAATTGATTGCACATTTTAGACCACTTCCAGCCTGTATTTATGATCATCTTCGGCTTCATAGGTATAAAAATGCTCTTACCACAGGCGGGTTTGGTGCATAATACATGTAAGTGTTTGAGAGGAGACTAAAGAACAGGAGCTGCAGGGTTGTTTATAACAAATCAATGTTTGTGATGAGATTGAAGTACCTAGGCTAGGATGGAAACAGTGCTGATTCACTCTCCATCAGAGAAAGGCTGCTCTTGGAGCACAACTGAGCTATTATTAAGGTTTTATGATGAATTATTATTAATACGGACAGAAAAGATGATCCCCAGGGGAGGATCATTCTATACTGTTCCTTATTCTTTCATGAAACACCTGCTACTCCTATCAATAGAAGAGTTAAAAATAATTAAAAATACTTTATGCTATGCTTTTTTTTATTATAACAAAAGATTGAATAATGGAAAAAAAAGCATAGAATGTTCACAGGTCACAGTCTTCCAACTAGGCTGGACCGTGCTCTGCTCACCATTATTAACCCCCCATTGCTCTAAAGCAATGCATTTTTAAGGATTCAATGTCAAGAGAAGAGTTGGAAAGTCACCCTACATTATTTTTTAACCTATTTACACTTTTCTAAGAAGTGGAGGATGTGATTTTGTATTCACAGTCATAGAGGATAAACATAAAATTGAATCTTTCATATCTCAGGTGGTAATCCAACCAATGATTATTAGTTCCTTCAAAAAGAAGCAAACAATAAAAAGTAGTGTTTCCTTACTGAATATAACCTGATTCTTGATCTCAAGGGTTTTAAAAGAATGATTTTCAATTTCTTTATAACCATTGACTTCTCCAAGTCAACCTTTCATGAAATATGACTTTTTAAACTAATTTGATAATTAAAATCCAAGCTTAGTGTGTTTAAAATCTGTCAATTACATAATTAAACATCTTCTATAGTGATAGTGGGACAGTAGCAGAAAGTTTGGAAATACATTTTTTGTACTGCCTGCATATTTCTATTTCCTGAATAGCTACTAATTCCTTGTGCCAGGAGAAAGACCTCAGGCTCCAGCTGGCTCTTAAATGAAGGGGTAATGGCACATTGCGTTTGGAATACCAAGCTCTACATCAAAACATCAACAATCTGGAGCAGACAGAAAGCATACGGAAATACAGATAGTTCTTTGGACGCAATGAATAAAGCACACAATCTTTTTATGGAAATAAAAATAGGCCTTCACTGGGCTGAAATCTGCCCACAGTGGGACTATACTTATGCCATCCCAAAACAGAGTTGTTCACTGCAGCCCTACTTCTCATTTCTCAAACTGCAGCAGCGGGGATATGTTCTCACTCAGCTTCATCAAATATTTACATAGAGTTGGTCATTTCATAATACCCTGTTTTGCTGACCAAGCTGTTCTGCAGCTGCTGGAAGTCACATGGCTAGATAGTAAAAGTTTGTAAGTTCAACTTCTGTAACCATTTGCTGCATATAATTCATTGGGAAGGAAAATGATTGTATTAGAGGTTATGGGTAGGAAACAGTCATTTTTGATAAAGATAGATCCGAAACAGAAAAAGGTGCCGCCAAGCTGACAAGAAATGGATAATTTCTGACACGGTTTCTGACAAGGTGGGAGAGCTACAAAGATTTCTGTAGACTTATCTCAGCTGAGGGTTTGATTCAAAGTCTGAGGAAGTAACCTGAGCCTTTCTGTCCACAATAGTGATTCCATTAAAAAAAGAAAAAGAGAGAGAGAGAGAGAGAGAGAAAGCAAGACATAACATTGTTATCTGCTAATCTCTGGAAAGGAAATACTCTGGAAAAATAGGAAGATTTGCATTTGGCTGTCTGATGTAGGAGCATTAGAGAACTGCAAAAAAATCTGAGACACTTCTCAAGTCACTGATTTTCTCCTTAAAAATTAGGAAACCACAATGTCCAGTAATATCATTTTTTTGTCTAGTCAGTCCTTACTCTGAATGTATTTCAGAATGTTCTATTGCATTCATAGGATCACTTGTTACCAATGAAGAACAGCAAGTATATTTCCCTACAGACACAAGACAATGTAATAAGCTACATCTTTCCAGTCAGCATTTCTCCCTCAATGCTTTCAGTGTCTTGTACAAAGGACCCATTTCTAGGTTCTGTAATTCAGTTATTTCTACAGCTTTAAAACCTACCTATATGAAATCACAGTCCAGATGGAGACTTTTCATTGTATTTTCTAAAATTGTAACATTATACAAGATCTCTTGCACCATACTCTGTCATTTTAACATTTCAGAAATTGCACATCTATTAAACTAGTTGATTTTGTTTTCTATTCTAATGTTTATGGAAAATTGCTTTTCAGAAAATAAGTACTTACTTAGAAAAATAGTTTTTGTAAAAGACTTATGAAATCATCACAAAGCTTGGAAAAAATGGAAGCAGTTGGTTTTCAGCAGCTTAAAATTTCAGCTTCCAGGGTTCTAAACAGCATGCCAGCAGAGTATTTTCTTACTCTCACCTTTATTCATTTATTTGTTGTAGATTCTACATTCCTCACCTTGTTCTTTGGTTTGCCACCTTCTTTATTTACACAAGAGGCTCAGAGAAGGCAGTAGCTTACTAGATCATGGGTAAGCTGGTTAGCAATACCTTCGGTTTGTAGGAACAAACTTCAAAGCTCAGTCACATCTCATTGGAAAATGCTCAGTAAAGTTCAAAGGACATGTTTCCTCATTCAGAAGCCAACATACAGTATTTCTATATGTGTCTGATACAATGAATGAAAAAAATCACTTTAGTATCACTCCAATTACGTCAGCATTCAACACAGATTTTTGTGAAGTATGAATCCAGCATTTAACAGTTCTCTGGATACTGAGTCTACAAACACTGAGAATTGATTTTCCCCTAATGTCTGATTTTAAAATACAGGACAAAAATTGCATCTGTCTCTACATCAGTGCCACAGAGAAAACCAAACAGCCCACAGAAACTACTTCTAGTAGTTTCAGAAAAAACTACGTGCCTCTGTACAGAGCATTACTTTTAACGTTGCATTTACTTTAGGGACTTATGGCTGCATTGTTAATGTTAACGGTTAACATTAACACCTAGGCAAGCAACAAACACCTTTTGCCAATATCAGGCAAAATCCCTATGTATTTTTCAGGGTTCTAAGAAATATCATATGCCTTCTAGAGTGACAATGAAGTTGAACTGTTCTATAGCCACATTTTATTCTGCTGTAAAATTCAGGAAATTTCTTTAAAAACCCGAGATGATCCCTTCCAAATCTTCATATCCTTAAGCAGATAATTCCAGCCACCACAGTGACAAGGTTCATCTCATGCACTGGCTCATGTATTTCCTAGAAAGTTAATCAGCTCTTTTGCTTTAGTACTACACTGAACTCTACCCATAAACATCTACTAAAGTTGTGGATATATCAGCTGTTCCAGTTTTTCGCGTAAAGAAAAAAAAAGACATCTTGTCTATGACACAATCATCAGATTATTTTAAAATAACATAAACACTAATTGGCAGTGCAATTAAAGCATTAATTTGGTCTAACAGTATTATTCTACATTCAAATTTATGAAGACTTCCATGACTCTAAGACATAAGAAATTAGTGGTTTAAATGGGAACATTTACCCAATGTGGGCTACAGAATGCCTATATTTCTGAGTCTCAGATGAGTACATTGCAAATGCAACTTCTGTAGTATCTATGAATTGAGTACCACAAAATCTCACTGAAGTTGATAAAATTCATCCTGCTGGATTTCAAAATTTGCACTGGACAGTCCTAGCAACTAGCTGCTTAAAACACTACAGAGATAATCATGCCACTTGAAGCTCAAAGTTAAAATCCAAAGAAAGTGACACTGTTGTTTTCTAATGCAGACAAATGAAAATACAAGCTAATATAAAATGGATTATAAATAAGGATAGTTAATATACAATATTTCTGAATTCTAATTCAAATTGTTTTTATTTTTGTCAATTCCATTCTATGCTATGGCAGCATTATAAAAATCTGATTTAATTTCACCAATTACTCCAGTAATAGTAGGATGCTCAGAAATAAGACAAAATCAGGTTTAAAATAAGGTAACAATTCTCAATTACTTGTTTCCGTATTTCTCTGAATTTTAAACTGCCCAGGTGACTGACTTAACAACTCTGTAGACCCATTCCAATTTTAAAATATTTTGGATAATTTTTGTACAATTTTTATAATTTCCACAAAAGAACTGTAGCATTTCTTTTGTGTGATGTAGGGGACAGTAATACAGAGTTGCTGGAAGAGGCCACTATTTATAAACCGAATCTGTAAGACTGAAAAATCTTCAGGATGAAAAATATTTGTCTAAGTCTATGGCACTGCTTAATGTCATACTCAAGTACAGCATCAGGCAGTCTGGACAGACCATCCAAAACTCTGAGGTTCCATTCTGAGAGCTGTATCTTCCCCGGGGAACACAGGATAAATGTGTCTGAACAGAGCATTATTATTTCCATCTTAGCTGTTGTTTATTTTTTCAAGACATCTGAAAGATCAATTAAGTGGTTAGGGGAAGACTGTGGGTAGTAGTAGTAGGGTAAATATGTTGCAATCTATCCTTTTGTGTATTAAATTCTTTTGTGTCTTAGCTTTTGTACTGCATTTGGAGATTTGGCTGTTTACAAAATAGTAGTTAGTTTTGGCATGTGCGATATTTAAGTAAACAAAGATTACGGGAATTAGCAAGAAAGTTCCTGTAAACAAAGACCGACCTCTCAAAAGTTCAAATGACACCTAACTAAACATGACTAATCCTCAGAGATTACATGATGTACTTTTTATTTTCAGTTGCATGTGCTGTGGAGTGTTTAAAATCACACTTCTGCTCTCCACACATTTGTAATAAATTTGCTGAGATCTGTTTTTTCTTTAGTAGACCTTTCTTTTTTTTAAGTAATACTATATATCTTCTCCATTAAACTAGTTGTCCACTAGGAAATGACAGCCTGTCATTGAAATTACAGAAAACTAAAATGAATAAAGGTGCTTGCTGAATTAGGCCCTATGTTTTATACAGATGTTGTTTGATCTTGTCCAAATACCAACATAAGATAGCAAAACAGCCCAAAGTCTATGTGAGTATTATGCCATACTTTAATTAGGTCAGAAAATAAGAGAAACCAGAACAAGAACATGTGCTGCTTGTGTTGCTACACGTAGTATCTTTTAAAAATAATGCTTAATATTTAGTAAGATAAGGAAAATAAAAAGTTGCTGAAACAATTATTTTTAAGCAGAACAGGTTGTAGCAAGAGATGTCGATAAGTTGTGGGAAATGGAGTCACTAAGCCATGTGGACACAGCTTCATGGCCACTTAGGAAGTGTCCCCAGCGCTCTAAGGACCACAGCCAGGCAGGCCAGGTAGGCAGGAACATAGTGTTGAGTAACCTTTCTCCAAGTGCACTAAGAGGGAGGGGGTAGTGTAGTACTCACGGGGGAGAAGTTAATGAGGTAATATTTCATTTGGCAATTACACTCCCACAAAGCTGTCTCTTGAAAGTCAATTTTTCTTCAATTTTGTAATCTCAAGTTCTAGTGAAAATAAAAAGGAGAGCAGCAAATTGCCTAGTGAAATTAAGATTTGGTCACCTAATCTTGGGTTTACCATTCCTTTGTTTTCAGAGCTAGGACTTAGTGTAAAAGTTGGCAGAACTGCAAGTGCGGTGTAAATAAGTTTGAGAAAAGAAGATAGTTTTTCAGGAAGTTTCAATGGAAAAGAAATAGCCTTCACCTTTGCCCTTTGTAGTGGTAACTAAACATGAGAATCCCTGGCTCATAACTTTCATTGGAAGTCAGCTCAAATCCACAATATTTACCAGGTACAACATCATTTTTATGGCTTCAAGGAATAGGAAGGTACAGGAGCATACAGGACTACATCTGGTGGAATCATTCTAAATGCTTATTAAGTTCAAGGGATTTTTTTGCTGTTAGCCTAGACTGTGAGGATTCATGATATATAACAGAACTTGCTATTTTCAGTTAAACCAAATGATTGGCTAGACTAGCTAGGAATAATACTATAGAATCATAAGGAATAATATTAATAAAGAAAATCTCATTAAGTCCCTCATCAGTCCCTCATCTCATCAGTCCCTCAAGACTTGAGTTTTCCTACCCATAAGTTTTAGAAGACTTTTTAAAGATTTTACAGCATTTGAACAATGCCTCTCAATCCTTGAAATTATCAAAAAATCTATAGCAGAATTCTTCTATTTCAGTCATCAGATCAGCTGGTGGAAGCACAAATCGTAAAACTAACCCTTTTGCCTACACAAATACCAGGCAATTTCATAGGCACCACCAACAGGGAAAATGCTTTTCTACCTTAGCCAGGCTCAACCATTATATTTCAGCATTAATCTACCTATAGACATTTAATGCAACTAGAAAGTGCTGTAGTAGTTGGGTTACGTGGGACAGCCATATCACTGTGCCTCTGTAATTACTATTTTGCTTAATCTCCTGAAGGTTAAATGGACCAGGGTGATCAGGAACAGTAACAACCAAGAAATTAAAATCTATCAATTTTCTTTTTAAGATTCCACATAAATTATGGGAATGATATTAAAATAGGCATACTTGGAATATGCATATTCCTGCAATATATTCCGTTCTTCCAAATTAACACTGGAAAAGGAGCTAGCTGAAAAGCATCCATGGTGGTATTAATAGAAAGTGTTATTCATTGACATACTTCCAAATAGTCCCTCTGTTAAAATTTTCAAAGCCAAAAATATAACTAGGCAAAAAAAAAAAGAAAAAGTTAAATGAAAAGCTGGGAACATAGTGACATTACAGAAGATCTAAGTTACAACTCCAGTGAAAAAATGTGGGACAAATGGGATAGGAATATGGAAGTATCAGTTCTGACTGAAGGCTGAAACTTATGCAAACACCAGCAAAAAACCTTTTTAGAACATTTTGAGATGTGTGAAAACTACAAATGCTAGAACTGTGAAAAGGAAACTGGGAATTTGATACATATGTTATGGAAATGCCACTGCCCACTGCTAAATTATTTTTGGAGATCAGAATAGAGAACAGGAGAACAACTGCTAAAGCTGTTATAAACACAGGGTCTCCCTGGCAAAGCAAAAATCTTACCATGGTTGATATTAATGACTACTACCATCTGGATGCATTTATGAAGAAACCATCTTTGGTATATTCTAGAATACTTACTAGGAAATGCAGTATTGTTTATCAGTTACTTCTCTGATTGTCATTCCCCTAACTCCATGGAAAACAGAACCACTAATTTAGGTTGGTTCATGCATTGAAAATTTTTCCTCATATAGCTTAAAAGCTCAACTAAACTAAAACAATTCTGGCAGCTTTAAGGAAAATGTTATGTACAGTTTTTTGGTCATACCAAGCAAATTTCCTAAAAAAAAAAGATTTAAAAAAAATCTGAATGGTTGCAGCTATGTGCCATCTGTTTTGTTCTGGTTTAGAAGAAATTGCCTAAATCCATGGTGTTCTACATACCACTTCAACTCATAACAACCACTAAGCAAAACCTAGCAACACAGTTGTGTCTGTCTTATTGAAATAATGAAAAAAAAAAGATGTTTTTAAATTATAAATGGTGTTTGAAAATTACACTAATAACACTTGTGGTTTAATACTGATGCCTTCTTTGAAAGAAATGCTAACTGAAAAATGCATTCTAGAATAAATAACTCTCTGCACACAAAACAATCATCAAACTAGAATTGACCCTAAGTACAGTTTTTATTCTTTATGTCTTTATTCATTCTTTTCTACATAGTATTTGTGGAATTCAGCATCTGGAACGAGCAGGAAACAAGTTGACTCTCTTTGACTCCCTTTATTTCTGCATAGTGACGTTTTCCACTGTGGGCTTTGGGGATGTTACACCCAAGATATGGCCTTCAAAGCTGCTTGTTGTCATTATGATCTGTGTTGCTCTTGTGGTGTTGCCCATACAGGTAAAAGTGGACTTTTTTTCTCTTTAGAACTATTTTTAAAATGAAATAATAATTGAAATAATTTACTGTTATTGCTATTATGGCATATATGTGTTAAAAGGGATTACGTTTTATTATTTGAACATAAAAATGAAATATTCGTTTTTCCCTTCTTTCCCTCTGTCCGTCATATAGTAGTTTAGAATTACACTAAAAAAAAAGGAGCACAGGCAACAGTTTTCAAGTGCTGATGAAAGATAGAAACCAGTATCTTTCATGTATCACAGAGCCCTTCTCTTTGTCCTAAGATTTAGTTTTGTTATTACTGGACTGATTTCAAAACAAACAGTAGCCAGCACTTTCTGTATGAACATAGCATTTCCTCCACAAGCTGTCCTTGTTTCTAATTGTGGTTCTCTGCTTCCTCTCTTGTTCTTACAGTCCCATGTTAGCTTGAAAAACTCTTATTAAATTTGCAACCCAAGCAGATTGTCTTCACAGCTCTGTGTGCCTCTGCATATACATACTTGCCCACAACAGAGCCTGCAACAGAGCCAACAATGCAGGGAACCTGCGACTACTACATAGGTTTGAAACTTCTAACAGATTCAAGTGGAAAAGGCGGATTTGCCCAAATCCCAACTATTTCATGGAATCAGTATCAGTTTCACTACACTTGTAGCAAACATCTGTCTGATTTTTGGCTGACAGAAACCCTGGGGCGTCCAGGGCAGCCCTGCCAAGATGTTCAGCAAAAATAAAATATGTTTTAAGAAAATTGAAAATTCCTTAAACTTCCAAGAAACAGGAATTTCAGCTTTCAGGTTATTCTAATTTACACTTCAGGNAATCCCAACAATTTCATGGAATCAGTATCAGTAAACATCTGTCTGATTTTTGGCTGACAGAAACCCTGGGGCGTCCAGGGCAGCCCTGCCAAGATGTTCAGCAAAAATAAAATATGTTTTAAGAAAATTGAAAATTCCTTAAACTTCCAAGAAACAGGAATTTCAGCTTTCAGGTTATTCTAATTTACACTTCAGGCGCCTGATCCTATGATGGTCAAAGACCTCTGCAATACCTGTGAATGAACTGCGATTTACTGCCTTTCTACACCAATTCACTAGGTAGCTATTTTATTTTATAGCCTTGTACCAATAAAGGGGCTTCATACAGCATTCCTCGTAGAATGTGGGAGGCAGTCTCTCCTGCGCTTTTGTCCTGCTAAGATACGAAACCAGTTATTAGTCATGATTCAGTCTCTCCATCATTCGAATGGGGATGAGGAGAACAGCTATCACACAGGCATATAGTTATAGTGAGCTCAGTATTAACTGTATACAACTTCCAAGGAACTTTGAAATAATATTTACATGTTTTATTAATAGTACAGATTGTTTAAATATTCTCTTTTGCCTGAAGAGCTCACTCTACTAAAGCAGTGCTCTTACATAGTTAACGATTCTGATTCATATTTCCCAACATACTGCACATTAGATTTCCCAGTCGTAAGAGCACTGAACAGATTTCACTGTGCGCTTGCATATGCTGTTCAGCTGGCAAAGATAAAATAGCTCTATTAAGAGCTGCCATGTATTTAAGTGGTATCTATGTTTGTAAAACAGGTAAGAGAGTATGTACAGATTTCATGGTAATATACAGATATTGTTGCCTTCATAGTATTATAAAATCTGTGAATAAAATCATTGCCCAGACCATAAATAAGGTAGACCTTTATCACAGTATCTGTGTTTACAGTGACCTGAGTATATGGTAGGCCAAATGGCAATGGGAAAAAGAACGCAGAAATGTGAAATAACAAGAAGTAAATAAGGTACAACTTCTATTCCGTTTCTAAAATCTACAATTCAGTATCATCTCATACTTTAATGTCCCCCTTCCCATTATTTCTGAGTGCTAGAGATGGGCCACAGTGCTAAGTTTGTAAGCCTTCCTATCATTCATCTTATGCACTTAATAGCACTTTATGCACTTTGTACAAAGAAGAAAGATCTGAGGAAGAAAGTGCTCCTGATAAGACATTCAAGAGCTAAATACAAAATAAACTGAAAAATGTGACATTGTTAAGTAATGATGTGTACTGCACATCTGCTTGTCTATAATTCACTGACATTTGACATCTATTGCAGTTTGAACAGCTGGCATATTTGTGGATGGAGAGGCAAAAGTCTGGTGGCAATTACAGCCGACACAGAGCTCAGACGGAAAAACATGTCGTGCTATGTGTCAGCTCTCTGAAGATTGACTTACTTATGGATTTCTTAAATGAATTCTATGCTCACCCAAGACTGCAGGTATTTTTACAACGAAAAAAGAAAGGGAAAAAAAAGAGTTAAATACTAGTACTTTGCAGAAAGCCTCCTGAAATGGCTTTTAATTTGTAAAACTGCATTTGGGAATAGCTGACTGGATTGAGACTCTGTAATTGCAATAAGGATTAGAGATACAGTATGGATACATTCATTTTAAATTGAGATAAATGGATTAAACAGACAGAATCACTGTCTTGTTAAATTATACTAGTGCTTCCAGAAGCAAGTTTTTCCATGTAGCTTCCTTTTCTTCTATCTTAAAATAGAAAATAAATGAAAAATGCTCAAAGTATTTTTGGGACTGCATCCAGAACTCCTTCACAAGATCAAGAGTCTTTTGGTTCAGACATTTTGTTTTCTTTTCACTCATGTTATGAAGATTATATCCTCTGCAATTAAAAAACAGATATACATTAAATGACAAAGATGTCGATAGATTATTCAGAAGATTTTCACAGTGTATGTATTCCCTAGCACTCTCAGTGCAAGATGATGTCATATGAGTGGGTCCATATTCGGATCTGATCATATAAAACCTATTTATATTAAATAGCGATTTAGATTCAATATTTTTATCTTTGCTATAGACCATTTCTTTTAATACATCTTCTATTTCTGAATCTTTTACTAATCTACCTGTGGTATCTTACTTCATTAAGTAGCATATAAAATCCCAAAACAAAATACTCAAGTGACTGAGCAGCAGTTTGCAAAGTCCCAAATATGTGCTAAATTAATTAGCTTGCAAGAGGTATAAGGAAATGCACAAAAAAATTTTATGGAAGAATACAGAAACTGAAGTCCAAAATTTAGTAATAGCGCAAATAATAAGTCAGCCTCTATATTACACTGGAGACAAAGAAAAAAGTCCTTATATTACTAATATAACCTAAAGGAGCTATAGATACGTTCCCTTTACAGTCATTACAGTCAGTCCCCTTACAGAATGGGAAGCTGGAGGGCACAGATGATGCACTAGATTCAAGACACTGTTTTCTGAAAAATCTCTATGGGTAGTGAGGAAAGCGTCTGTGGAGCCTTTCCTAAGCCCTTGATGTTTCTCTTCTCTAAACCTCCCATGTATCTCTCTTTCACGCATACACATCTTAGAACAATATTACTTTTTCCACATAGAGACTTTACCACAGGAAATAGGATTCGTATCTGCCTGTTAACATAGAGATAAAAAATGAGCAGGTACTAAAGAGGTGGTGAAGATGCTTTTGCTTGGATTGTGGAAAATTTATTACACTTTCCAACTAGAATGGACTTTTGTAAGTGCTGGACAAGTTTTTATTAAAAGAAGAATCAGTATTTTAAACCGTTCTATTGAAATACTGTGTGTCAATGAAATTTGAGAATTATCACAGATGTTTCTGACATTCTGAGCCTCTGTTGTCTTATCCTCTAGCAACAACAGACAATAACATAAATAATAACATGCCTATTCCCCCTTATGTTTTTGACAGGACTATTATGTCGTTATTTTGTGTCCCACTGAGATGGATGCTCAGGTCCGAAGGGTGTTACAAATCCCAATGTGGTCCCAAAGAGTTATCTATCTGCAAGGCTCAGCACTAAAAGATCAAGACCTGTTGAGAGCAAAGTAGGCAAATATTGACTAATACTTATTTTTTAATCGTTTCACATCATACTGTTTACTAAGTTTGACGGGCAACACAAGCTTTGTTAGAAGGAAAGCATGTGTACTTAAGAAAGCAGAGATCTCTTATGTAATCTGTTTTTCCTAATCTATGAAAATTTTCAAGAGATAAATATTTGTAAGCTACTTATTTTGACCAAGTTTTTCTTCACTGTCTTTTCTGTCTCACTTTTTAAAGGTGTTAAATCAAGAGTGCATATAAACAAAACAATTTCTCCAAAAACAGTATGGAAGATTACAAAACTGCCAGAAATGCTAAAATTTATTTCTGCTCCTTGAGCAAATGTGACAAATGTCACTGGTAGTTCTCCTGATCAGCTGAAGGGAAAAGAAGTAAACAAAGTAATGACTTCCCTTTTAACTCATCTCACAGTCTTATTTCCTTATCCAGTCCAGACTGATAATTGCAAGAAACTACTCCATCATACCACCATATTCACTTCCTGCAGGACCCTTCTCTTACCACGTACTTCTGGAAAATCTACTCTGTCAGTTATTATCCAATAACACTAATGAAAACAAATCAGTCAAACATTTTTCCCAAAAAACAAAACAAAAAAAAAAACAAAACACCAAAAATCTATTGCTCAATCGCTTGAAGGTGGGAAGGAATTAACAGTGGAATTCATGTAGGAGGATCATCTCTTCAATATAGAGAGATAAAGGTGATTCTTAGCAAATAACTGATTTAGGTAACCTAGACTGTTCTTCATAAGAACTTCTCTCTCTGCACTTAAATTAAGCAACTAATAAAGATATCTAAAATTAAAGCAATACCTGCCTGAGAATTTATGGCAGTCAGCCTTCCCCGCAGAATTGTTCCAGCAATAAAATCAATCTGAGGAGCCTAGTGAGCAGTACTTTTTCAAATTTCTGCTACTGTAATAGAGCTACTTTTGTATCTGTTTAAAAATTGAAAATTTGATCAAGCTTTGATCAGGATTTTTTTTTAAAAAAGATTTAAAAAGAACGTTGTGAGAGGGTTGATATTAAGAGATCCTTCCCATGGTGGGATTTAGTTGGCATTTGTTCTGCACACTAGGAGAAGAAAAATTATGCTGTTCCCTAAAGATATTCATGAATTTCACTTATAATAACCTAGAGCTACTCAACTGTGGAACTGTGCTTTTTCCTGCAGAACATGTAACTGAATGTACCTGTCATAGAAGAATTTTTAACCTCTCCTGAGGGAAAAAGCATAGTGGGAATTTAATAAAATATTTAATACGAAATATAACCTCATACCTAAGCTGTTTGCTATTTTTCTTTTAATGAGAACATAATGTACCGAGAAGATAACAAGGCACATAGTAAACTCTTCTAATAAATAAAATAATGATTAGTAACAAAAATAGCATCTCATTATCATAATTTATACATGTATTATATATGAAATACAATGTCAAAATAACATGAGAAAAGTTGCATTTAAAAAGTAAAGGAATACCAAATGTGGTGCTGACTGCATTGTTAGCAAATAACCAGAAAATTAAAAATTGTATTTTGCTTTATATGCCCTAGAACACAATTTGACTTTACAAATTATTATATTCATTCTTGTTTCCTACTTTTTGAGAGCCTCATTTTGTGATCTTTTGTGAAGAATATTTATGTACTCAGGTTTAATAAACAGAATAAATTTTGTCTTGTGATACCACACTGCTGCTGACATTGTTCATCAGCCAGACTGCAACCTTTGTTCTGTCTTGAACATTTGAAATAATGATAGTAAGTGAATAAAATGCTTCTAAATGACTAGCACTAGAAAGTAACACTACTATGCTTGATTTATTTCCCCTTCATCTTTCTTCCACGTTCTGTCATGAACTCAAATATCTTTTTTACCTCCTTCCTTATATTCTTCCTCTTTCTTCTCATAACCCTGTCACAAATCTTCATACTGTTAACATGCACTCTTTTTCTTTATACTTTATCCTCTCACATCTTCTCCTCAGTATACAATGTCCCTTTAATTTCTAACATCCTCTAGCAGTGGAACTATTGGTTTTTGTCTCAAATTCAGATTTTCTGGCATATAAAAACAGTGTAATTGCCAAAAAAAAACCCCACAACTTTCCCAAATAATAGGACATCAGTAACACTGTTCTCTCATAGAGAGTCTCTGGGTTCTAATAAATGTGTCCAATTGAGATGCTATTAGCATTTCTGTTGTCGACATTCACAACATTTATAGAAAGTTAATCTCAGGCTGCTATCCTTGTCATCTGTAGCTGAAATGATTCAAGAAGTTAAAAAAAAAAAAACTTCAAAAAGGGAAAAGAATGACTATGATCTCATGAGTCTCATTTACTTATGAAACCATTCAAATATACTGTTAATTCCAGTTTCCTCACCAGCTCTCATCAAGATCTGTTCCCTTGCTAATGTCACTGAATTTTCTTCTGTACAACATTATTAAAGATCTTGCCTTCCCACTTCTGCTCCTGTGCTTGGCCAAAACTACTCACACAACCTCCTGTGATTCCTTCCTTACCAAAACTCTAAAACTACCTTTCCATCCTCATTGCTCCTCTGCAACTTGCAGTCTTCTGAGGCTCCCCTTGTCTTCCAGCTACTAAGGACTGCTTACTGTGTAAAGGTACAACAATTAGGGGTTGTTAATGATACAGAATCTTCTTCCCCATGCTTCTTAGCTTCCTTCTCCTTGTTCTCCTTTCTAAGAAATCCATCTTGATCATCCTGTTTCCCTCTGCCCAGAAAGTCCAGTTTTCATAAGCAGGTTGACCAGGTGACTTTCTGTACTTCTTGACACCAGTAATTGGTGTGGGGATTCACTGGAAGAGGATATTACAAAGTGAGGCAAGAGTGCAACAATAATGAGGTCATGAGACCTTCAGTCAGTTTGTTTTTCACCTCTGCTTCTACCTCAGACCCTTATTACATGACCTGCTGCACCTACTGTAGAATAATCATGCATTAGAAGTTCTCAAAGGACCGCAGACAGAAAACAAGTCATTCAACACAGGCATACAGAGTCACTCGTTATCTATCCCTAAAACATTCCACTGTGCACCCGCCCATCATTCCACTAGCACTGGACAAGACAATTTTGTGTTACGGCTGTACCTGCCCTCTCATGTTCATTCTTACCATTAATAACTCCTCATTATGGTACCCTTAGACAGTAAGGCACAATAAGCGAGGAGCACAGAGTGCTGCTACTTATCCACTTTTCAACTCATGGCAAATAAATATTTTGCAGAGTAAATGTGCAGAGGCCACACTGATGTTCCTATTTTGGCACAACTTCCACTGGCATCAGGAAAAGTTAGCTTGCTAGAATCTCGCCAGGAAGCACTGATGAGCTGTGAATTTTCTGCACAAGACAACTTCTGCTGACATTCAGATAACAGATGAAACCAGATAGACTAAGCTTTCTCAGTATTCAATTTCCAGGCATATATAAGATTATGAACTGTGAAACACAAGTCCACAGAAGTATTTTGTTTGCAAATAACAGGTTTTTCTCTCCCCACTTCTAGAATGGATGATGCTGAAGCTTGTTTCATTCTGAGTAGTCGCTGCGAGGTGGACAGGACAGCAGCTGTAAGTTTTGCAGAAATAACTAAGAACGAGTGTGCATGCTGCTTACACTGTTACCAGCCATATTCCCTCCCTAGCCTGAGACTTCTGTGCATGCAAGATTAAAATTAGCTGATTTACACAGAGGTTTTGCATGAGTGGGATGAACTTCTGCTCTCAATTAAGTTATTGGAAAGGTTTCTATTGGATTTGTTAAGGCCAGGTTTTCACAAATTCAGGAAATTAGATTTAATGTCTCATTTCACATGACGTATCTACTACTGCTTTCTTAGAAACTAAGTTACATGAACTCTACCAATGAAGCTATCATTTTATGGTGTATGTTAGTTATATATTGAGAAAAGATTTTAAAAAGCCTAAAAATGTATATGTACGCATTTTCTACTACAGTACTCTTTAAAAACATAGTTCACATACTGAATAATACATTTTTGTGCATTCTCTCTCAGAGAGTAGCACTCAGTCAAAAATAGAAGTTTTATTCATATTATCAGACTAATTGCAGTTTGCTCTCAGTGTCTAATTTAGAGAGTTATATTTAATAAAGCAGAAAAGAAATATACCAGCTGGCTGATATTTCCATTTAGAAGCTTTAAACTATCAAATGCTTATTGTGAACAAAGTAAAAAATGAATTCAACTTTATAAATCACTTAGTGACTAATTTCAACAACCAATACCTCTAAAAATAACTTAATATTTTTCATATTTGTTAATAATAGATGTGAAAAATGTGAGGATTCTTTAAATAAATTATGTTCATGCTAATAGATGTTTGCTGTCAGATTTCTTACTATCCAGAAAGACTAGTGATACAAATAGGCAGCCTATCTGTGATAAAAGAATAAAAGTATTCTAGTATGAACTAGAACTTATTAAATTAGTGAATTACCTATTGATTGCAAATATCCAGGGGAAAAAAAAATCACTAAGGAAGAAGCATTTATGAACTCAGTTTCATCTTTTTCACCATGGTTCACAAGGTAAGATATTGCACACTTACCTGTCTCTGTTCAGTTCAATCTTGAACTGCAGAGCAGGGTGATTGAAATAGGTTTAAGGATCCATAGAATTAAATTAGGTTGTTTGCAAATTGCTTGACAGGATCAAAGTTGTGTTTTCAAATCAGTGTATCTCAATTTTTAAAAAAGTTAAGATAGTAATATGTGGAAACAAAGCAATGTGCCTATATAAAGATTTTTAGTTTGATTTTTATCTGTTAATATTCTCTTTCACAACCTCCTGTTCTACTTCTAGGTTATAAGGAATAGCGATTAGTTTTCTAAATGTTAAAATTGGGAATGAGTAAACATAGGAAATAAAGACTTTGCATCCAGTATGTAGGGTTTCTTAATATATTGCCTATAACTTGTCACCAACTATAACTTGTCACTGTTCTTCTGCACTCAAAACCCACTTACTACCATACCTACACGTACAGCAGATTAGAAAAAAAAAGGTAGCAGAAACAAAAGCTGTAGTTAGCCAGAAGAAAAAAAATATACCCTTTTTAGAAAAATGAGCCTCTAGAAGCAAATTTTATTAAAAGTAACCTTTTTTTTGGTAGAATATCACAATACTGTCTGAAGTATTTTGTTTCAGAGCTAAAGATCCAGGGCTAAACTCTTCACTTGCATAAAGCCGCTGAACTCTCTTGAGAAATAAATCTGCTCCTGCTACGATGTTCTGACTTTTCCTGAACTAATGGCATTGAATTTGATTAATCAGCACTAGACTCTTGAAAACAGTAGTGAGAGCCAGTGAATGCAGAAAATAGACCTAGAGAAAATGTCAAGTAAGGCAAGTACTCAGAATGTACTATTTGGAAGTGAAAGAGGTACTAGGGTACTTCTTATATATAAGAATAGATAGTAATTCCTGCAAATACCTGTGAAATTACTGGTTACTTTATGACACTGAAGAACACTAAATCACCTTGCTTAAATTAGCTCAGAAGCAGCTGATTATGATTCAGCTTAAAATATCTTGTTTCACACAATACTGGACAGTTATAAAACAGTTCAGAAATGAGAAATCCCATACAACCAGAGGATGTGAATCACAGCCATTCTTGCACTCTGTACCTTTCCACAGCTGTAAGGACATCGGCACTGACACAGGAGTCACTTGGATGTAAGCTGTGCAACTCCGCTCTGCACGTAACCCCTCCAAAGCTTACACCAAGAAAGGGCAGTTTTCAGCCCTGCCAGGCATTTCCACAGGGCAGCCAGTGGGCTCCAAGTGTCTTCCATTCTGGCCAATCCTACTCGTTTTTGGTTTCCAAGTTACAGCCCGCTACAGCTCTCTCCATGCAGCCTACTTGCCCTCTTAGCCAGTGTGCCCCAAAGAACAGGAAAATGGGACCTGGCACATGTTGGCCCATCTCTTCCAATACAGACCATTATCAACATTTAGTTATCACTACATCCAGACATCCAAAATGGAAGTTCTGACTGAAGAGATGATCCCACTTATCTTCTGCTTGGGCAAAATGCCCTTTTGGGTGACTAGTCATAATGTGGCAGCAGTTAGCAGATGGTTTCCTAGATAGAATAAATAACATGAACCAAGCTTTTCTTTACCTCTTTACGTGAATTTTGTACATTTTAAGAACTTTCATCCTCTACAATCACGCCTTATGGGAAAGGCCCTTGTCTTGGCAGCACTGCATACACCTACACTTCCCCCTTTGGCAATGCAGACCTCACCAATCTGCTATAAAGCAAATAATATTATTCTCACAGCCTGCTGTTCTGCAGAAATCAATTTCTGCCACTGAAATCAACCATCACTCTTTATAAGGACTGCCTTCATTCTCTTTACCTTTTAGAAAGTTTTCTAATCCAGGTTTATACAAAATGAAAAAAATCCTCTCCCCCCATGGTGATTCTCCATCTTTTGTAGCTACCCGTATAAAGCAAAAAGTAGCTATTTTGATCCCTTAAATTCTGACTTCCACTTTGCCAAGTGCAAGCAAGAATTGATTATGCATGTCCCTTATTCTGTCCTTTCCACACTATGTGCCATCTGTCAATAAGCAGTATTTCTCAGAGAAATGGCAAAAAGAAATGATAAAAAAACCATGAAAGAGCAGGAATATGACCAAATTGTGCTTATAGTTCAAATAAGCTATTATCCTAGGTCCATGTTACACATTTATCCAAGTCAAGTATTTGCTACAAGTTCAGTAAATGCCACTATTTGAATGAGTTAGGATTTTTCCAAACAAGAGATGTTTGCTGGGAAATACCAGCTAATGAGAACTGGAATGAGTCCAGAAAGCCTATCAGTTTTGAAAATGTCTAAAGGCGGCCAGCTCGCCTTGGGAGTTGGGAGACAACTTAAAAAGTTCCTTCAAAAAGGACCTGATCCTGGCACAAGGGCTCGCCATAGCTGAGTGCCGCGGGGGTCCTGAGGCAGCCACCGCTGCAGCATCCCGCTCGCGCTGGTCCAGCCTGTCACTGGCCTGGCAGCTCGGCACTCCTACAATATTTAAGATTCAGAGACTTCGTTTATTCTGTGGCTCCAAAGCAAATGGCATAAATCAGGAATCTGAATTGCAACAGTGAAATTGGTCTCTGAGGGTCAATGTGGTTTGTGCTCCTCTTGCTTCTTGTTGTTGTTCACATACCCGTTTCACATGCCATGATTTATACTTTATATAATAGGGCAGATTTTTGTCTCTGTTTTTTGTTTCGTCTTACTGCCCTCTAGAGCTTTGCAATGAAATAGAAACTTCTTCTATTCACTACTAAGGAATATTTTAATATAAGTTACTGTTTGTCACTGAGCGAAAGGAAGTTCAGTTTTAAGCCCATCCCAGTATCTGTCAATATAACTGTGACTGATTTTTCACCCTGCTTTGCCTGGGAGACTGACAAAGTGTTAGGGATACCTTGGATCCTGTCCTACATCTGACAATTGCTAAAATAAAAGTTAAAAGACAAGTTTAGGAGATCCCTGTCCAAAATAGCTCTTGTTACTCATGGGATATTTCAAAGTCCAGGAGGGCTTTTCTCTCCTCAGCTGCAGTCCTCAGCAGAGGATCTCCCCATTTGCCACAGGTGCCACTGGCTGTTCTTTGCCTGCCCTTTTATTCTTAATACATGTAAGCACCAGAGTCTGTTACTTCTCATCCATGATTCTCAACTATAGCTCAGATAGAAAGTACAACACCAGGTGACAGGCAGCTACTTCATAGAAATTGTCAGATCCAGAATCTGCCAGTTTTTCACAGTCTCCTACCATGCATTTTCTCTTTCTTGTCAAGACAACGCTCTTCCAAATTTTATTTTATCAAATAGCATTTTGACATCTCAGACCAAGATGTAAGCTGCTCATCTGCCATGGTAAGCAGGACAGACACCTGTTTCACATATGGAGGATTTATTACGCATTTTTAATTCTTATTTAAAAAAAATACTTCAGGGAAAAATACTTTCTTTGGATAAAAACAGTTAGGCTTTCAAGAGAAAACGATTTTTAAAATAGCTGAATAAACTGGGAAAAGAAAAAGGAAAACTAAAAGGACTGAACTTAAAATCTTGGTATAATTTTGGTTTATCACAGCAAATTCAATCTTAACTCATTGATGTAACATTCAGGAATGAAAAATACAATTCTCACAGACTTTATTAAGCCTCAACTATGTATCAATGAAGTAGTTATCAAGAAACTGTTCTTTCTCATCTCTTTTACAAGTCAACAACAAGGTCTGTGACTGGCTGCTATGGAAAGGACAGGCAGGAAACTAGCTATGTAAAACCCTATGTAATGAAATAACATTATTACTAAAAATAACACTGAAGATTATGTTTCCTTGATACTATTTGCACAAAAAGGGCAGATAACCTGTCTGCAATGATACAGATTTTTCACATCTGCCCTAAATCTGCCTCCAAGCTTCTTGCTTATGTCAGTGCTTTATCACCCCATTACCCATCCATTTGCTACTTGTAAGGCAAGCTGGGATTTCATTCCTTTCAGACAAAACACCAAGAATGCAAAAAAAAAAAAAAAAAAAATCCCCCCCCCAAAAAAAAAACGGGTCATAAGAAGTCATATGTGGAAGAAAAGGGCAACCCCTGCAAAAAGTGACTGCAAAAGAGGAAAGCTTAAAGCAAGTTCTCAAATCTGCTGGATGGTCAACAGCATATACATATAATCTTTCATAAAAGTCTTAATAAGTTAAAACAAACTAATCTAATCTACAATAATCAAAAGGTCTTCTTATGACTTAATTCCAGTATTTCTAGCAGAAGAGCTACTTGGTACCATCTCAATTGACATGAAAATATTATGGTTTGAAAATGTCAATTATGCGCTGTTCCAGGCAGAGATTTTCCCTTGTGTTCATGAGTCTGAAAGCTTTCCTTATTGCTGATGCTGCAAACATAATGAATCACTCTTTATAGTCTATCTTTTAATAGCACCAATTTCATGACTAGGCAAGGCATTTCAAACCAAATATTGTGGAGTTCTCGATTACTCCTTTTTATTTCTGAAATAAATAAAAACTACGGTTACTATGTTGGAGTGAACCATTTTTCATGGAATTCAATACATTATCAAATACTTTTATGGGATAGCAGCTACCTATATTTAACTCTCACTTGACATAAAAACTCTGTGAAATCCAGTGGCCAGTAGATGGCTAAATTCTGCCATCAGTTATGAATATGTGCTAGAACTGCAAAAATGCAGTTCTATTTCTATCTTTGGTGTTTAGCCGATATTTTGATTCATGGTGTTTAGCTGATAATTTGTGAGACTTATCACTAACTTAACATTTTAAACCTGATGTCTTCATTCTATATTACTCAAATGTGGAGCCTTTTTCTAAGTACCTTGTTTAATACATCCGTCAGGATTAATTATGTGTGGTTCATCACTACCATCTAAGAGTTTTCACACACTTTTTCCCGAACCAAATGTCAGCCCTCTCAAATTAAGCTATTGCTGATATTTGCAAAAGGATAACAGAAACAAAATATCTCACATGCAGAAGCTTTCTGGAAACAAACTCTCTTCCTCATTCCAACAAATAAAATAGGAGATCACGACAGGCTCACAGTATACTGCAGGTAGGAAGAGAGCTTAGGAGGTCTTCAGTGCAACAACCCTTCTCAAAGCAGGGTCAGCTATGGGCACAACCAGTTTCCTATAGGGTTTTATCCAGTCAGGTCTTGGAAAGCTGCAGTACAGCCTTCCTGGATAACCTTACTTCAATGTTTCACTATCCTAATGGGGAAGAGATTCCTTATATCCAGTCTCAACCTCATTTCCACCTACATCCCTTGTCCTTTGTCTCCTACCACACAGCCCTGTGGACAAGTGCTCCAGCCCCGCAACCATCTAGGAGGCCTTTGCTGAATTCACTCCAAATTGTCCATGTTTTTCCTGTATGGAGGAGCTGCAAACTCCAGCCAGTATCAAAATGCAGTCTAACTTGCGCAGAGCAGAGGGATAATCACTTCGCTCCCTCTCCGCGCTGTGCTCCTGTCAGCGCAGCCCGGGATGCAGCTGGCTGCCCTTGCCTCTTGCCCCTGGGGCAGGCCCACGCTCTGCTGCCTGCCCAGGCCCCCAGGTCCGTCCAGGAGAGCTGCTCCCAGCCGGTTCCCTGCCTGGGCCAATGCAGGGAGTTACTGCATTGAACTGTATTTCACTGTCATCACCTCATACTCTTTATTTCATTTTAGGATCATCAAACCATTTTAAGAGCTTGGGCAGTTAAAGACTTTGCTCCAAATTGTCCTTTGTATGTCCAAATATTGAAACCTGAGAATAAATTTCATATCAAGTTTGCAGGTAAGTGTGATATTTCAGCCATTTAAAGGACTTGCTAATATTTTTGGTCATTTGTTTTATAAACACGTAAACAAAGTCAGATTCCCCACAGATATTTCCCACTTAAAATAGTTTTTAAAAAGAGCAAAATATTGTGAAGGACGATGCAATGTACCTATCATAACAATAGTAAAATGTCATGCTTTGTATTAACATCTTATTCATAAGCATTTAAAGGATTACTGTATTAACATATTGTGTTTTATAGCATATTATATAGAATTGTTTCATATATAGCACATTTTTACTGTATAATTAGAGAGGCAGTATACTTGCTGTATCAAGATCAGGTTGCTGAATTCATATCTTTAAATCATTTCTATTGTTTGAATCACACTGTTACCAAGAGCCAGATGGAGAGAATGGGTGAGAAAAGGCCAAATGTCATCTACACAATTAACTGAAAAAATAGGCTCATTCCAGTGGATTTTTTTTTCTAAATGGTAAAAAGAAATCATGATTTTATTTACTTTCAAATATATTTGGAAGAAAAATATCATTTACTTCTAACTCCAGTAAAATGAGTATCTTAGAAACTAAGAATAAAAAGCAAAAAGATGTTAAGGAACCCAAACAAAATATTCTCTCATAAGAACAGGTTACTAGTTTTAATTTGGCACACCATTTTTTTTTTGGTAATATGTGGGTGGCTCTCACTTTCGCTCTTCATATGTAACACACACACACACACACGTTTATTTATATATACACACACACAGACACAAAAACACCCATATACGCACACAGTTATATGCTCATACAAACACACACTTACATGCTCATTTGTGAAAACATGCAAATACTTTCCTAGGAACAACATATTCTATCTGTCTTTGCAAAAATATCTCTGTAAGTAGAAGCAAAGCTTTCAGTTTCAATGGTAACTTGAAAAATCAGCTTTCTTGAAGGATATTTTGAGAATAAAAAGATTGCTGATTCATGCGAAATTCACAAAACTCTATGGAGAAAATATTAGTCTCCTTCATCATCTCAGAATGTGATGAAAAACCAAATTTCACTGCAGAGCAATTCCAGAGCAGTAGTTAAAGCTGTAATTTTAAAGGCTACTGGATTTATCAATAGATTGAAAAGAAGGCAGAAAGCATCAATAACAGTCTCAAAGTCATAAAAGTGTAATCTTAAACTATGATTCTGAACAGCAGGGAATAAGATTCATACTGTGACAAGTATTATCGATTTCTTTTTCCTCTCCTCTTTTAAAACAAAAAGCACCAACATAATCTCTTCTCTTTAGCTATGGCTACATTTCTTTATCCATAACTGTTGTAAATCGTCATTCCTAATTGTCTTATTAATTCAACTCCATTATTCTTAATGTCTTAGCTCTGTAGGAGCTTATACATAACTAGACTTGCTAAAAAGAGGTATTTTGATTATATCTGTTCTCATTCTCAAATTGAGAATTTGGACCACATAATAAAAAACAAAACAAAACAAAAAACACCCCAAAAACAACAAAAAAATCTTTTGTAATCTTTTCTCCCACTGAGCTTAACCAAACTACTGTCTCACCGTCTTCATTTATATTCTGTAGTTCCTGAAGGGTTTGAGCAGACATTATGTATTCTGAGCTTTATTAGCCCCCTCCAATATTAACTACAGAAATGTAGTATTGTAGTGTTAAATATTTTTACAACATCTTACATCCCAAAAGAATTTTTTAGCAGCTTAGGGTGATCCATTTCCACATTCTCTATGTGAAGCAGTATTGTTTCCTTTAATATAGGGTCACTGCACAATATTAAGACCAGAGAATTACAAGCTTTTGAACATAATTAATTAGCCTTACTGATACAAAATATAGGAAAAAATAAATTAAATTTTAAAATTGGCTATACTATACTATATAAACAGCATAATTGGATGCTTACCTACTGCAAATAGTCAGGCCACTAGTCTGAACCTTCAGAACAATTTTTGCTTTCCTAAGAGAGGTCTATTTTGGTTACTAACCTAGTCCAACTCTGCTTTATTCTGATATGCCCCCAGTGAGGGCTGCAAACTATAGTCCTGCCCAGAGTCCTTACAAAAAAAAAATCTCTTATAAACATATGCAACGTTTTTCTAAGTGCTTTTCTTATTATTCAAGACTGCTTTACTACTGCCTTAATGCAAAAGCCTTCTTTTAAATTTGATTTTCGTTTAAAAAATGACTCTTCTGAAGGTTTACTGAACCAATATTTTGCATTTTTATGAACCTGAAATCCACAGTAGTAAAATTTCTTCATTTTTTTTTATGTGCAGGTTTCAATACTGTAACTGCCAAAAATAAAGTTTCTGAATTTAAGGGAAAAAAATATTGAGGAAGTTTTTGTAACAATGGTTTAAACTTTCCCTGCATTGAAAATCTCTAACACTATAAACCCAATTTCTCAGCTGATTATGTTATACTGTTTTAACAACAGGTTGACCAATTGCCCAGGTTGCGTGAGACAGTCCTCAAATGTAGTCCCTGACTGCAGCATCCCAATAAAAATCTCCAAGATGCTATTCAGTCTTAGACTTTCAAAACAGTGTATTGGAAAAGTACTTGTAAAATTTATTTCAGACCAGAACACAGGAAACCAAAGACACACCCCTGCATCCTGTTTTCCCTTTGCACCTGTTATTACTTCTTACATTAAAAACTAATTACCTTTATTTAGCATGATAACTTACATGAATGCAGTGGCTCTAGTTCTTCTTGCTTGGATATGACACTGCAACGGAGTCAGAAAAGCACAGGTCATAAAGGTTCGCCCCAGCAAATGACTTTGCAGATGAGTATGAAAACACTATAAATATACAGTCACTAAAACAACAGCGCTCAGACGGATCAGAAAACACTTAATCACCATTGTTAACAGTCTTGTGTCTTGAGCTGAAATACTGTGCTTACTCCTGAGTAATTTCCTATACACAAATGCCCTGACATGCCTGGCTATTCTTTCAGTAATACTCAATTTTCCTTCACTGGCAGTTGCTGATGGTTTCCTTATTCTTTTTGCTTTTCTTTCAAACACAGTGGGCTACAAAAAGCCCTCCACTCTTAATGCATCCAACTGGCTCTGCATTTAAGGACAAACGTGAAGAGTGAAAATTATCCGCATCTTAGCAGTATCTGTTCATGTAGTACAGATTCTGAAGAAAATTGCACACTTTCTAAATTTTAATTATAACTTCTATTCATTTTCTAGTAAATATATGAATCACTTTTACCTTGAATATTTAGAAATGACATACAAACAATTCCAGGAACTAGGGACATATTTCATCATTGTCAATTTATTCTAAATACCCCGATGAATTAGACTGGCGAAATCTGACATAAAAACTATAATACTTCAGTAGAAAGGAGCATTGTCCAGATTCACTGAAATGATTACTGAATGAATGCATGCGATGATTAATATAACCAATTACAGAAAAAAATAGGCTAATGGATGGGTAGTTTTCTCTATCTGGTCTGTGAGATCATGTTAACTTACAAATTATTAAAGTAAGGTTTCTCAGAATAATTTTGTCAGTTCTAGGACGTTCTTACCACAAGACCGATGCTGCAGGCACAAATCAACACTTTGAGTATGTTTGATTTGCAGGAACATTGCAGAAGTCATAGCTCACTGCACTGTGTTCCTACATCTACTTGTGATAGTTAGAAACAAATTTTCCCTCAAAATATATTTTCAATAGAAAATATAGTTTCAGAAAATCCTAAATTGCATATTGCTTTAATATAAATACAATAGAAATACTTCTACATGGTAAAATGACTTGACATATTTAAGATTCAATTTAAGACAAAGTGCATTTTCCTGTGATGGTTCCGTGGCACACTGAATGGTAATTTGGTGATACTAACACCTGATGTCCCAAGACCTGAAAACTGTCACTCAGATTCCTCCCTACCCACTTTACAAGAGAAAGCATCAGATATAGTTGCTCATAGCCCAAACCACAACTCCAGAATGAAAGTCCCAAGCACAAAATTAAAACACAATGATGTTATAAGGAAAAAATAATCTGTCAAATAATTGCAGAGACAAGTAAGCTATCCTTGACCTGATCCGTGTGTAATACAACTTAGCTCCAGATAAGAAGAAACCCATAACAGTATTTCTCCTGTTTCAAATAATACAGAAAAGAAAGAAAATGGAAGGCTTTTATAGCATAAAACATCCATTTTTATAATATAAAAAAGGCAATTTATGAGAGAGTCAGACAGGCAATCAGGCATCTAGCTAATCAACAAAAGAAAACGGAGCTCAAAACAATAGTTGGACAAAGAGAAGCGCCTTATCGTGAGTCAGCAAACTTTTCAAAATGTATTTTCAAAACGTGTCCATATCTTCTGAGTCAACATCAATATTTACTTGCAGCAGATAAATGAATAATTTAGCACAAAACTCCTTTCAGTGAATTCATTTCCAGAAATGGAAGGAGAATGGAATAAGCATCACATAAAGTGAGAAGTATTTAAGAATAATGTTTGTTTCTGGAATAAATCTAAATTAGTTCCAATTATTTAAGATCAGGATTTAAGATCATGCTTGGATCATGTTGGTCAAAGCAAGAACAAAACATAACCCTAATATATTCAGGTAACATCCAATTCTATTATTCCATAGAAGTGTTGAGTCCTTATCATTACCCAGAGAAATTTATAGGATTTCTTAAAACCTAGTTTTCCGTGCACGTTTCAGAGACGGACATTGACATAGAGCCTTACAAAATAGCAGATAAAGTTTCTTTAAAAATAACAACAACAAAAACTGAATTGTGTTTTGGAATATACTGAGCCTGTAGGCTGATGTCCCTGTTTACAAATGAACATTTTACATTTGATTACTTTTACATTTACTTATTTACATTGATTACTTTTTTTTTTTTTTTAACTTCCTGAACAGGAATCAACTAGACTTGTTCTATTTTATAATCTGAAGACTCTAGTTTTTAAAGAATTAGAACAATAGAGTGATGAAAATTAAGGCACTGAGGAACTTGATGTTCTCAAACTACCACTGAGAATTTCATAAGCTTCAAAATACTTTTGAAAGCAGTAGGATATTTTTATCATCCCCCTTTTACACATGCATAAGTAGCTGTTGAGGGCATACATGGTTCACACAGGGTCAAAGACTACAAAAGAGGTGGAAATAAATCTCAACATGCCCAGCTTTACGGCTCCTAATTTAAATACCTGACAACACAATCTCTGCTTAGTCTGTAAAACATCTGAGATTAAGATGACAATTGTGCCACAGCAACTTATTTCTTTGGTGTTATATTTTTTGCTAATACAATAAATTATGTATTATATAGCTACTCAAAAAAAAAACATTCAAGATAAAACCAGGTATGTATTAGATAGTGTAGCATTTATGTTGGATTTAACTCCAAGGTATAACATTCATTTGTATTTTGCCAACCCTGATTTATTCAGTTTCATTTATATATACTTAGAACATTAGCATGTACCTTTCAATTCAATACAGAAGCTGAAACAACAGATGACTAAATAATTCATTTCTATATTTTGTTCATTTTTTTCCTTCAAGTACCATATATATTCCTTTATAAACAAAGTAAGGGGAAGGTATTTTTCAAAATCCCATAGAAAGTCAAAACCACAAAGACTTGTTATTCATTCGATTTCAGGAAGTCAGAATTCATTTTTATAAACCTCTGCCATCTGACTAATGTTCACGGAATACAGATATTCTATCCAGCAGCAGACTATGCCTCAAAACCTCTTGTTTTGAATTTAAATAGAGCCTTTTCAGATTTATTAATGGCAACTAAAAAAAATGCATTTTTGTCTGAAAACTTTTCGCAGCTAATACTTGTCATAACTGAAACATATTTAGGGGAAGAAAAATCTAAGATTGTTCTGCATTTGACAGCCTCTTCATATAACTAAATTCATTCTTTCTCTGTAACATTTAAGTAGGCCCCAATCTTCAGAAAATGGGAGAATTAATTTCTGCTTTCAAGGGCTGATGATTCTGCTGTTGAAAAGCCTTTATAAATTTCAAAAGAAGAATAGAGAAAGCATACAAAATATGCACTCACTTTTGTGTTCAGCAGGAGACTTGCAAGTAGTATGGGACTATAGCCTGGCTAGAGTGACCTAGTTACAGAAGTAAGGTAGTTCTGAGTACTTGAGTGATGTATTTGTGCATGCACATCATGCATAAACTCCAAATCTACACACAAAAAAACACTTAGGATGCAGCGGATCTTTACAACCTTTGAAAACATTATGAGTTTGAGTTCCTACATTGATGGGAAATTAATTAAATTTTAAGTTTGCACTTATCCTTCCTTAAACTTGCTTTAAAATTGGCAGGTATACTTTAATGACATTGAAGAGTAACTTTATTTTCCTTTTCATGCTATCACCAACAAGAACCGTATTTTAAGCCTAAGTCATCTAAGCTGAATAATACTTCGTCCTACACTGCAAGAAGGTGCAGAAGACTTTGGATTTTGAAGTATAAGCCAGTGCAAGGAACTAAATCTAATGATTCTCTTGCTTCCTCTTCTCACTTCCTTCCCACTAAGTACCACTAAAGCCCAGAAGAAATACATATCTCTGTAGTCCTGTTCCATCACAGGAAGTACTGTTCTGCAGACCTACTATTCTGCAAGTGTGTTGTATATGAAAGCCAGACAGGGACTGGGATAAAAGGCACAGTAAGCTGTTAAAAAAATGAAAAAGTAAAATCTGAAACCCACTTGCCTAGATGAGGAGGCGGCAGCAGTTTCCGGAGGAGCTGCTCAAATCCACACCATACGCTCAAGCGCAGCGCAAACATCGCGGAGCTCCTGCCAAATCACCAATCTGCAAGGAGCACAGCGTGCCGAGCTGGCCCGGCACTCCCCACCGGCTACCCTCCACCCTCGGGATGCGACTGCTGAGGGACAGGACTGTCCCTCTGGCCACTGCTTCATGTCTCTGTTCCAGCTCCTGCAAAGCCGCAGAAGGTGCAAGGGATCTACACTGGGTTATATTACACAGGCTACTGCTATCACGAGTGCAGCCAGAGAGTGGATGCAGGATTCATAGAGTCATTTCATACTCCTTACTTGTAGCTGCAAGCCAAAGTAGGCACTGGATGGAAAATTAATGATAATTAATGAAATCTAAGAGGTAGCACAGATGGGTCAAATCATAAGCAGTTGCATCTCAAGTGCAAGAGGGAGATCCAGAGGAAAATTCTCATTCTATCTTTTTTTTATCATTTAATTAGGCGAGGAAGTGACTATCGACTTTTTCTATTTTTACAACAGATTTTTCTTTGAAGGAAAATTTGTATCTCCTTTTTTTTTTTTTTTTTTTTTTTTTTTTTTTTTTTTTTTACTTCTCCCCTTACAGATCACGTCGTGTGTGAAGAAGAATTCAAATATGCAATGCTAGCTCTAAACTGTATATGTCCAGCTACTTCCACATTAATCACACTACTGGTTCACACATCAAGGGGACAGTAAGTATATACTACCATAAAAGCCTTTGCAAAAGTTATAGCTGAGATCTTTTGGAAAATAGCTTACCTTGAGCTCCCAGGCAACCACTACAATTTTAAAAAAGAAACTGGAACAGAAGTGTCAAGATGTTTTACTTGAGATACTATAATTTGAAGGAGAACCCTCCCAAATATTTAATGACTAACTTTGTCCTATTGTAGCAATAGCACAATATAAAATGTGAGAAATCTGTATTTCCATTTCAGTAGATGAATTGTAGGTATTTTGCACAGTTCTCCTTAAGAACACCAAAAAAAATGAAAAAGACTATTCTAGCATATTTGATTTTACACAAACATCAAAATCATTTTAACTGAGACCAAGATTTTTTTTTGGATAACATATAAAATAGAATTTTCTATTCAGTGCATATATTTTAAAAAGGAAGCAAATTTAAATATGAAGAGAGAGTTTAACACAGTAGCCATACGAAGTGTAACACTGTAGCCAGATTACAGTGTCTCTGCAGACTTCCTAGTAGGACCTATCTCTATAGGCAAATCCCACCTAGTACAATCTGTCATAGCACATTCTTGGAATAATAAGGTATTCACATGGAGGCAGCCCTGACAGAGAGAGGTGTTAAAGAGTAAGTGTATCTGTAGACGTGGAATACATGAATACAGACAGCACTTTTGAAATTCTAGTAAAAATACATATGTTTTATTGTAGTAACCATGAGGCCAGGAATACCTTGACATTTACAAACAGACTTAGTTAACCTTTTACATGGCATTTGCAATATTCCCCTGTGCCCTGGACAGGGAACACCAAAATTATTGCCAGAACTTTTACTACTGAGAACAGCAAATGTCAAGATTTTAATGGCACTCTCTGTACTATAGTCTGTTAATAAGGTGACAACAAAAACATTTCTATATATTCATCAAATACCTACCTTTTGTTACATGGCATATACAGAATTGAAAGCTCTTTATCATTATTCCATACTATAAGTACATGAAAGAAGAGTAGTATGAAAGCGATTCTGTTTTCTGCTGTACTAAGGTACTTTAGGACTTCATTTCTAACTTGGCCATGTTGAGCATGTATACAGATTATATATATGAAGTACCTTATATTTTAATGGAATGGAAGAGTTCAGTGACAATTCAGAGGTTAAAAAATTGTCCACAAATTTTACAAAGTGCCAGCTATTATATCTAGAGTTATGGATAGGGATTCTATAACAGATTTTTGTTAACAAATAGTTTGACTCTCTGATAAATATAAATTCATTTCTGAACATCAGACAAGATAAATACACTGGGAAATTGCTAGCAAGTGAACCATAGAATCCTAGAATGCCTAAGGTTGGAAGGGACCTCTAGAGGTCATCTAGTCCAGCCTCCCTGCACACACGGGGTCACCCAGAGCACATGGCACAGGACTGTGTCCAAGCAGGTTTTGAAGATCTTCAGAGAAGGAGACTCCACAACCTCTCTGGGCAGCCTGTGCCAGTGCTCTGTCACCCTCACTGTCAGGAAATTTTTCCTTAAGTTCCTGTGGAACTTTTGATGCTTTGGTTTCTGGCCATTGCCTCTAATTCTATCAGTGGCCCCCACTGAAAAGAGGCCAGCACCATCCTGGCATTGTGAAGGCAATAAATAGCTCCAGAAAACAACAAAAATAATAGTTATGTATTATCCTAATTAAAAAGATTCTTCTATAAACAGAAAGAAACAAATATATGTAAATTAAAAATATTTATCTTCTGGAATGAATATGTGAGGAGATTGGGGAAAATGCTCATTTTCTAAACAACTTTGCTTAGATACAGTCATCATTAAGGGGAGGTTTTTCTGAAATTTATGTGGTCTTTCATATTATTTTCAGATTAACAGGTTATATATAAATAATCTCGTTGCCTTTGAGTGGTTTACAGAATCCAAGACCTCAGTTTTTAATATAGCAAAATTTTACCTTTAATTGCAATCATAATTTCATTATTGATCTTAACTACTAACTGTCATACTTACTATTAAACATTTAAAATCTAGTAATAGAATGCTATTGAGGCTTGTACTACGATACAAAATACTGGAAGAAAATAATATTTCTGACTTCATGTGATCTTTACAGAACAGCACCATGGGAAACTTTTAAACAACTAACTGGAACCAAGCAGACTTTAAACAGGTAAACATTTGATTTTAAAGGGAAAAGTGAAATACTGAAAAAGTTCTTTTAGTTCCTGGTTTTGTAATTCTATACCTAATGCACTATCTCTTAATATTGTTACAATAAAAATGGCTAACTTATTTCCATTAATTTTGAAACAAAATATTTTTACATTAAGAGGGGAGAAAAAATAGTAAGTTGAAGAAAAGCGTAACCTGGTTCCAGAAACTGAAAATGTGCAAAAGAATATACAGGAGCAGAGGCTGGCATTAATAGAAATGCTAGTTCCAGTAGGCACAACAGAGAGCACATTTTTCAGCTTTATGTGAGATCTATTGAGACTTTATATCCCATAAGGTTCTTGCAACAGANAGCAGAGGCCGGCATTAATAGAAATGCTAGCTCCAGTAGGCAAAACAGCACATTTTTCAGCTTTATGTGAGATCTATTGAGACTTTATATCCCATAAGGTTCTTGCAACAGAAAACTATTTCCACATGAAACTTAGTAAAGGTAGATGTTCAAAAAGGCCCCAATCTACCTGTTTTGATGTTCCTAAAGGTTTGTAACACTTTCATTGAGACTCCATGTGGATAAAGAAATTAGCTGCATACAATAACAGATCAGAAGAATCTCAACGAGATTAAAATAATGATTTATTTTCTTGCACTACAAGGCAGAGTAACTGAAAGCATCCTTTAGGATTAGGGTAAATACTGAGGAAGAGCATCTAGACAGGGCTTTTACAAAGAGTAATAAGCACACACTGTTGGAATTGCAGAGGATTAACTTATTATCATACGTTTTTTAACTAATTTAGCCATATTTCTTGTGATATTGATGTACATAATCTTAAAATGCCTATTACTTAGCTTAAAATGTTGTTTAATGCATTAAAATAAATCTCTGCACTTCGGTATTATGAAGCTTTGATCTCAGATATTTCTTTCAGCACAGTGGACCTTTCTACTAGGCATTTCTAGCTTCTATTGCCATTGCCATGAGAAACTGCTCTGTTTAATGAGAATTTTACATTAAATTTTAAATTATTCTCTTTATCTGTACATGTTTCAGGGAGGGGCAGCAATCAGCAGAACAATGGCAGAAAATGTATGGCAGATGCTCGGGTAATGAAGTGTATCATATTAACCTGGAAGAAAGCACATTTTTTGCTGAGTACGAAGGGAAAAGTTTCACGTATGCCTCTTTCCATGCACATAAAAAGTATGTTTATTTTCTTTACAAAGATTAAAAGACCAAACAAATAATTATTTGCTCTTGCAACATAACTCTAATTGAAACTGCAATATTATTCTTCGTCTGGGTTTAAGTATTTGGCCACTGAGATTTCATGGATATTCTTCTCTAATCTACATCTGGTCAGGTAAAAGCTTATGCTGATTCTGTATAACTCAGAGAGGAGAATATAAAGTATATACAGGATAAATGAGGCAACAAAAAAGACCTATACCTTAGAAACATAACATATTAAAACACCAGATTTGATTTTTGATTTAAGAGTCAGATGGAAAACTGGCATGCTCCACTGCATGCTCATTTCATGTAAAATGTTCTATTGTGAGGTTGTACATGCTATAGCCTAGCAATTGTCCAAAATAAAAACAATTTCTTCTGTTAGAGTGAACCTTAAGAATGTTAACATATCTTCCTTATTTAGGTCATGCAGAGCTTCCTCATTGTTGCCGTCAGGGAACATACAAGCTAAACATAAATCTTGCATATTCATATATAAGTAACAAAATGAACCTGAGCACTGAATTCTTTTTCTCATATTTGATAAGGAATTAAAGCAATAAAATCATCTCACTTATTTTCTATCATTGACCAAGTAGATTTTAAATTAAATATCAAAAATGAATTCTGAAAATGGTTTCCATTACATATGAATAATAGAACACTTTATCATGATGAATACTTCCTCATGTCATATATCCATTCTTCTATTAATATATGCTCAGAAGAGAATATTCAGCTGGTACAAGAAATTAACTCGAACAGGAGTAGAATCACTAGAAGATCATTATGAGGATTAAGAAAAATATTGGACTGAAAGATCTGGAGATTCATCACTCTGTAAAAACAGTGTTTGATCAGAAGTGGCCTAGTTAGGAGATAACACTTTTTAAAACATATTTGTCATCCAGAACTCTGCAAATATTAAAAATCCGCAAAATGTAAAAATAAATGGAGGGTACTTTTGACCCTGGAAATTTGAGCATATTCAGAACTCTGCTTAATGAACTATGCCTTTCCTTTTTTAATTAAGGTTTGGAGTCTGTCTGATTGGTGTTAGAAAGGAAGATAACAAAAACATTTTGCTGAATCCAGGTCCTCGATACATCATGAGTTCTACAGATATATGCTTTTACATAAATATCACTAAGGAAGAGAATTCTGCTTTTAAGAAGCAAGAAAAGCACAGAAAAAAACACGAATCAAAATTATCTTACCACGGAACTTCTAGGTTGCCCGTACACAGTATAATAGCGAGCATGGGTAAGTAAAAATAATAATAATAAAAAAGAAAGCCAATACAGAGATGTATGGTGTAAAATGCAGTGAACACTAACAAGCAAAAAACTTAAGAAAAAACTATTACCAATCAGAAACATCATAAAAATGCAAGTGCAGGTTGCTTCTTCAGGTGTAGATTAATCATTTCTTATATTGTTACATGGGAATCAAAATAACCTGCACATTTTTTCCCTTCACTCTTTGGCTCAGATGCAGACAATCCTCACTAAATACGGGAATCTCATTCACGTGTTTTGTCAATCCCACCGAGAGAGTCTTTTCCACCTTCCTCAGGGACAGTGGCTATCGATTTGCAAGACACGGGCTGCCGACCCTCGAGCGGCCCCACGCTAGCGCTTCCTTCCGAGGCCGGGAAGGAGGGCAGGCGGCCCAGCATCGCCCCTGTGCTGGAGGTCGCGGACTCATCCTCCCTTCAGACATGCGACCTGCTAAGTGACCAGTCAGAAGATGAAACTACCCCATCAGACGATGAAGTCTCTGCAGGCTTGGAGTATGTATACTTCATTATAACATTATCTGAGAAGCCTGTCTTATTGAAAACAGCACCGTTTTTCATAGGAATGGAAAGAAAACACTTTTTGATTAGGCACGGTCACCTTATCTTTTGGATGTGCAGCTCGATCCAAGCAGTTGTAGTCAGCAGGACACCTAAAGGCCAATTGCAAAATTACTTCTGTTCAAGAAAAGCTATTGACAGTTAACTGAGTGCTGTTATGACTGTTTCAAAATGAGAAAAACAAATTAATTTCTCCATTTACTGGACATTTGCTACACTTAGTAATAAGGATCTAATTGTATATTGCCATTTATTCTACAGAACAGACGCATGACATTTTTCTTACGTTTGTTAGTTGTAAGGATGAGTCAACTAATTTATAAACAGACAAATACTTCTGTCCTGAGAATGAAGGGTAAACTGATTATCATTGCAACAGCCTTGCTGAATATGTAGGAATAGGTAACCGCATTCAAAATGTTGGAACAACAAAAAAGAAAACTATATGAGACAAAAATTATTGCTTCTAATTTACAAAGTTTGTTTGTGCATTACTGAAAGTAATGATACACTACTCTGACAAAACAGAACAGCCAGTCCTGTATCTCATACACATGAGCAATTTTGTTTATTGGGATTACTGGTGTTAAAACTGAGATGCACAACACTGTGGCTCACCTAGCACCCCCTTTTCCATCTCTATTAGTGGCAAGTATGAGAAACCTCAGGGAAGATCATAAAACTCCACTAAAAAGTAATAAGAGTTAATTATCTTCGATTTTCAAATTGAAATACCAGGATTTATAAGGTCTGCTAGTCCCTGTCCCCCCTCCCCTATAGCTGTGCATATTCTGATTGTGCATGCTCACCTGAAAAACTCCTACTACAAGTCTCATCAGCATCGCATCAGCAAGAGGATTTGCCTTTTTCAGAAAATATGAGAGCACCAGGGCTGTTTAAAAAATATTCTAATCATGTTAAAGATATATTATTAGGAGAAGAAAAAAAAAGAAGTTACTTGAGATTAACGCTCATTATCTCACTTACTTTTCATGAACTTTTGAAAGGAAAATGGAGAAAGTTGAAAAGTATAAGGCCCACTATTTTTCTTTCTTTTACTTTTTTAGAAGGTTCCAGCATAAATGTTCAAAAAATAGCACAACATTTTACATTAGGCTATTTCCAAGATGCACATATGCAAAATAAATTTAAAAAAATCAAAATTCCTTTGGTAATCCAAGAACATGATAGCTGCCAGTAATTTTTATAGAATTACCCTAAGCTACAAAATTAGAATTACCCTAAGCTACATTCTTTTGATCCTAATTAAGAATAAAGTAACTACCAAAGTCAGTCATAGGTACAACCCCCCCATAAAGTATTTGATTAGTCAGTTGTGTTTTAGCAATTGCCTTGAAACTCGAAACCTTTTGTTCTATTCTCCTAGGTATGCCAAAGGATATCCTCCTTACTCTCCTTATATTGGAAGTTCTCCTACATTTTGCCATCTTCTTCATGAAAAAGTGCCCTTCTGCTGTCTAAGACTAGATAAGGTAAATCGAGTGTTTGTTACAGCATAAAACTGCATTTACGTTTGTCTCTTAAATGCAGCAAAGTTTGATTCTAGTTTCTACTTAGAGATAAGATTTGTTTAGCAACTGCTAAGTTATCTGTTTTCTCCCTCTCTTCATCATCAGAAAAACATTTGTAAAGCTGTAAAATCATCTCAACTGGTCTATTTTTTTTATTTTTCATTGCAAAATTCTTCACTGTCGTAGCTACATCTCCTTAGCTATAACCCACTCAACTTGTTTCCTATTCTGATCTTAGGGGTGCCAACATAATTACTATGAGGATGCCAAAGCCTACGGATTCAAAAATAAATTGATTATAGTTGCTGCAGAAACTGCTGGAAATGGTTTATATAATTTTATTGTTCCACTCAGAGCTTATTACCGACCAAAGAAAGAACTAAATCCTATTGTATTACTCCTGGATAACCCGTATGTAGATTTTATCTATTTTTTATTTATCTAGATATATTTTCAAATCAATTCAGCATTATTTTGATAGATGGTTACTCCTGATATGGCCAGCTTAAAATCAAAAACATTATGGCACATATATCATTGAGAAAGGTTGGTGACAAAAATAATGCAATGTGTTAACTGTCTTGTACTGAATTGACTTCTTGCTGATTACAAATGGTCAGTTTGAATTTAAATGACCTTGCTATTCGTGGGCAATATTAAAACTAAAAATTCCGTATATTATCCCCAATTACATTAATACTATCACAGTAAAACTTTCATTATATACAATTATCGAAGAACATTAAACCTGCACTCTCCAACTGCACAGCTCCAAAATAAACCATGCCTTTGCAGCTATATCATAGTCATAACTCCTCTCCTATCATTACAGCAATAAAGTGGCAGGAAGACCAGTCCCTGTGCTATCTTAATTCATGATTTGATCCTCCCCATTTTTTTTTTCTCAAATCTGAGGTACATGATAGCATTGCATAAAGCAGAGCTGTACAACGTGGTGTAAGATGACAGGCAGACTAGATCCACTTAGATTTCTGGAAAAAAAGCAATTGTTTTCCTTCTCCTTGTGCCTTACTAAAGCCAAAGATCCTTTTCCATGTTTTACTTTCAGAAAAGACTGTACTAGAGTGAGCGATATGTAAAATGATACACATAACTGGGGAAAAAATTAAAATGGACCAAATGTTACATTGCAGGAGTCACCCACTAAAACAAATCTTTATTTAAAATTCCTCCAGGAACCTTCTCTCCCCCACTTCTACACCAAATTCCACTTGAACATATCCTCCTGAAAAATATCCTCCAGGAAATCCTCCTGCAGTTATCAAACCTCCTCCTCCAAATCCAAAAACATGTTAGGAAACATTTCTTTACCCTTCCCACAGGTTTTGTAGCATTGGAAATGACAGAAAAATAACATACGGAATATATAGTTTTACATGCATCTCTGAGTCCAAGAAAAGCAATCTTAAAGCACAATTTCGCGACTGTCTTTTTTCCACTTCTCAAACTGGGGTTAGAAAGGTAAAGAAATATACCAAAATCATAAAGGCCAAACAAAAACTATCACAGAGAGCATCCAGACAGAGAGAGGGAATGCCCCATAGCAGGAATGACGTCTGCCTGGTCTTGGTAAGGCTGCAGGAGCTTCAGTGAGTACTTAAACCTCTCAGGCGTCACAGTAATCGGTTTTACTGTCAGATCTGTCTGCAAATCTCTGGAATTCCTAGTAGCTGTTTGATAGCAGTTATTGATAAAGTAGCTATTTAAAACTTCAGACAAAATCTTATATGGAAAGACTGAATATTTATAATCAGACACGGAATGAGACTTTCCCCCAACTGCTGCTTAGGTACTTATAACTTCCATTTGAAAAACAGACAGGTAGAGAACACTAAATCAAACTATGACAAGAAGAAAAGACAATGGCAGCAACGGCACGTAGGCTCTGATTCCAGGCTGATGCTTTTCCTTTATATGTATATGTTCTAGTTTATTATAAGTGATTTATAATAAAAAATAGATCTTTAGTGAAGCAGCATATACCTGTATTTGCAAAATAGAAAGTAATTTAATTATAATTTATAATGACATAAATTATATAAATAGTTAAGGATCTAAATTATTATTTTAAAGTCTTTTGGTTTGCAAATTTCATATTAAATGGTATTTAAGATTACACGTGAAAGTACACAGTGCCCTCTAGTGCTTATTCTCTTTTACAGGGTAGTGCTTGACTTGGTATATTGATACATATTTTTAAGCCATTGTCACATTTTAAGCCTAAAAATGCTATCTCTCAGCATAAAGTAGAAACCAGGTCTGCTAATTAAACTAATACTCTTAGTGTTGTTTCTCTTTACACAGCATTTGCAGTGACTCCTCTAAAAGGCATCACTTCTTTGGGGCCATAGGAGCCTCGCTGACAGGCAGGGTGGTGCTTTTCTACTGCCCGAGGTGGAATCCAGGCTGCCATTCAAGTCAGCCAGCACGTTGCAGTTGACCACTTTTGATTAAAATTACCTCCTCCTTGCTGTTATGTGCCTATTTTCTCTGGTTATGTAGGCAATCTGTTATGGCATGCTCATTCTGCATGGCATACTGATACCTTATACATTTCATGGGTTTTAAGATGTCAGTTGTTTTTGAATAGGTGAGAAGATGGCACCCATCAAGTAAATTTTATGACTTAAAAAACAATACAATAGAGTATTTTGCTTCCACATTCCTTTTTGAAAATGAGGTTTCACCTAACATTACTGAACCTAATATTTTTGAACTTGAATGGAGCTAATGTCTCTAAAACCAAATAATCATTGGATTCCACTTCACATTTTTATTAAAAATTTTCATGGCTTGATTTAATTATCCTTATGTCATGCACTGGAATCATGCATGTAGAATGTCTTTGTCATCATTCATTCTTAGAAGATATTTGGAATTGAACTATGCCATAAAATTTCTGATTTAAATGCATTTATTAATAATTATTACCTCTGATCACTCTTTATGCTCAGGACAACTGTTGATTCATAGCTTTCTACAAACCTATTTGCTGTTTACAATAATAAATTATACTGCCAAAGTTTTAAAAAGATTTTTCTTAAAGAAGCTACCACTGTATTGATGTACTCTAGAAGAGATGCTGCTTTTGTGATGTTGTGTTTCATTTTGTAATCCCATCTGCTGCTTAGGCCAGATATGCATTTTCTGGATGCAATCTGTTGGTTTCCAATGGTTTACTACATGGTGGGCTCTATCGACAAGTAGGTGAAATAACCATTAGAAAACTTAACATTGTAGTGCTCAGTGGTCTGTTGTGTGTATCGTGATTGCATGCTCAAGTTTGGTGTCGTACTCGAAGATGATTTTCTTGCATGCATAGTTTGTGTCAGTGTGCAGTAATTTTGGACTTCAAATTTCTGGCTACTAAAAGAAATCATTAGTGAAAAATATCTTATTTGTAGTTTATACAGCCACTGGTAATACTATCAAAAGTTTTAATTAATAATATGTCTTTCAGGGTTAGCAGACAGGAAGTGCAGGTTAACTTCAAAATAACACACTTAGGTACATTAATATGTTTCTAGAAACTGTCACATTATAGCTCTGATTTCAGTGCCATCCTGTTCTTAGTTATTTGTTGGCATGGAAATATTGACTAAGGTTTTGTAGAGATACCTACAGGATGCCGAAAATACAACTAATAATGATAATGGCAATTTAAAACATGCCTAACAGGCTTTGTTTTCCACTACTTAAAATATCACCTATTCCTAGATTTCTGTCCTAATCTCTTCTAATACATATTTTCAAATATAGGTTTAGTACCTTTAATGTAAATATTAGGCAGAAACGAGAAGATGGGCTCATTAGCTGTTTAGTAAGCTCCTATGTCTAGAGTATCAAGTCAAACATAAAACAGTTTGCTTTACTACAAGATGTGTTGGGGGTCCATAGTGGAAATCAAGGAAGTTTTGCCCTGCTCTGAGTTACTGGAATCCAGCTTTTCAATGCAAATTCTGGATACTGAACGCACCTCATTCTGGATTGGGCACCACATGAGTTTTCAAAACACTCACTTACCTTGGTGGTATCATAGCCATTGACAGATTTGCAATGATTCTATAAAAATATTTTTCACTTTCTAGACTGAAAGTCTCGATTGACTTTCATCCAAAATAAAGTGTCTTAGGTGACAAATATTTACCAATCTCTCTCTCTCAATTCCACAACACTTATAAAGAGAATTTATACTGGCAGAATAATTGAATTGGCTCAAAGCATCGCAAAAATTAATAGCCCAATGTTGTTAACCTGTTTTTACTAGCAAGGAAAATTAAGTTTCATTAAAATTTACTTCTTTATTTTTCAAAAAGGAAAGTGCCATTTCCTTCCTAAAGTGATTTCTTTTCAATTTCCCAGCTGATTTTTCACGCCAATTTTAGAACCGAATGCATAAAAATGAAGTGTTTTGGAGCAAGTATTAAAACAATTCCAGTTTCATATAAGTGTGCAGATCATTTTGGGCAATGCAATTACTTTAACCTCAGGTGCAACATAAATTAGAACTGACCATCATATTCAGTAAATGTTTTTCAGTGTCTGTTTGTATAAATAACAAGACCTTTAAAAAATGAGGTTCACATTTTTTCCTATGTTTCTGAATATCTGAAATTATGCAGAAACATTAATATTAGATTATCTGGTAGCAATTTATTAACACAATTAATACATGGGGAAAAAACAACCCAAAATATTTTGAAGCTTTTTTTTTTTCTCCTCAGAAATAGTACCTGCAACGAGGTAAATAGGTTGTTGTAGCACCAAGGCATGCAGCCTTCCCACATAATTCTTAAAAGCTTACTAAGAAGTCAAACTAAATTTATCTTTCGCATGAAGGGAGAGGGATCTTGACAACCCACTGATAGTCATTCTGTGGGACATCAAGAATTTTTAATATTATATAAGTTCATTGAAACAATGTACTTAACATAGATTACACAGGAAACTGTGGTATGTACATGGAGATGTTAAAATGGAGAGAACCAGAAATTCAATGTATAATTTACCAATTCCAGCCAGCCATAATGTTTGAGAGTTCCATATTTAAGTTGCTTGTTTGTGTCTTTCTCCCTCTTTCTCTTTCCAAAAGCCTAGATGACTTATTAAGATGTGGGGTCACCTTTGCAGCTAACATGGTGGTGGTGGACAAAGAAAGTACAATGAGCGCTGAGGAAGAATACATGGCAGATGCCAAGACTATAGTAAATGTCCAAACACTTTTCAGGTAAGAGACTTTTACCATCTCTCACACCTTTGTTAATCATGAAATATTTAACTATGCCTTTTATTTTGTGTTGTTTATATTTTATAATAAATATATATTTATACTCTATTTACAATGCTTTTATATATATTATTTTCCTTTATTCAATGTAAGTTTTCACTAACATGCACTTGGATTTTATATGGGCAAGCCTCCTCTCCCTGCCCTGTACGTAGTGATAAACTCAGCTTCTTGGCATCCTGAGGTATTTGCTTGAAATCTCAATTGAAATTCGGTACATCCCCAAAACTGAATGATGATTTTAAAAGTCATCTTGTCAGGTTCAGAGGAGGGCAGAATATTCTAGGACCCTAAGATCTAGGACCCAAGAGAAATGGAGGAAGTAGGTATGCTTCCGTGCAGCAGGACTGCACTGCAGTACTAAGCCAAGTATGAAAAGTGGATCCTTCTAAAGTTAAAACTATGACTTTAGCAAGACATGCTAACATATTAGTAATAAGTGTTTACACGTGGAATTTTCAATTTTGAATGAGAATTAGGTAAATAGGTTAAACAAGCTAAGGTCTCCTAATTTAATTTATTCTCATTAAAGTCTTACTTTGTGTTAAATGTCTTGATTCAACAAGTACTGAATGATATATCCTACTATAAACTCTGAAAAAAGCACGAAACGCCTCCCAAATTTGAGGTCTAATTCCTGCGCTTCCTGTGGTTCATTCTAATCACATATGGGCAAGGATGACTCAAGGATTAGTCCTTTGCTGGAGTTCAATACCATTCACTAGAGGTCAAAGCCTCTAGCCTTCTAGACAGAAATGCATAGCAAGTCTTTCAAATCTGACAGCTTTTATAAAATATAAGCTCATGAAAACAAAATGATTTCAATATATATTTTTTTAATGCAGTCGCCTGTGACAATGTGATTTAATGCAGCTTGCATTACTGCATGCACTGGAAAGCAAAACAGCATTACCTAAGAAACTTTTATTCTGTCCTGATTAAAAAAAACTTGGACATTTGAATATGCACCTTATGCAGAGATGTATGTGTATTTACATAATTACATTACATTAGATTTATAATCATTTAACTTAATGTATGTGTCACTAAAGTGTACTCTTAACCATGGTGCACAAGGCTATCTCACTGAGGCTTTTACATAATCATATTTTCCAATATTTTCCAGTATAAAACAGAAGACCTGAGTAACACAAAAAAAATGAAATACCATTTGCATTTTACCTTGTTAAAAACAAACAAACAAACAAAAGAGCAGCAGTGCTCTTTATATACCATAAGATATGTATACAACTACAACAGCTAACTAATTCAGTTGTCCTGCACTATGCTTACACTAGATGGCACATTTAACTCATATATAAAATATACTTCTGATTCTGTATAATTTTAGGTTACATGATTCCTTTTACAAATATTAAAGAAATTAAGACAAATATCTTGCTTCTGACTTAACACTATCTTTTCAGAAAACTTCGTAAATTTTCACAAGTATTGTGGTTCATATATATATATTTTTAACTTTACTACTTTACTAAAACACCCTATGTTTTCTGAATTTGTATATAATGTCAAAGTTATATAATAACTAAATTAGAAAGTTAATAATGTAAAAAAATAGTAAATAAGAAGTCACAAGCTGTCACATTAAAGATTGAAAACCACCAAGATTTTGCTGACATGTTGCATAGCTTCCTATGTAGCATTACTGAAAAAAACTAAGGCCCCCTAAGTGGAATGATTCAGAAGATAGAGGCTAATCTGCTTTATTGATTTGATCGACTCAGATCAATTGGCCTCCCTGAGGCTGCAGTTGTGTCTGAAAAGATGAGCAAACGTGCTGTGATACTGATCCATCTAGGCTGCCAATTCTAATAAACATTTTCTGACGTTATCCCAGATTCATGTAAATCAATAGTGTTCCTCCCACACTGCAATTAGTAGAGGGATGCACCGTTTAAAACATCACTGGGTTATTAGTCATTAAACATTTCCTTTAAAGCTATAAATTGTCACGTATCAGTTAAAATACCAATTTAGCATCAACTCATGGCTTCCTTCCCTCTAATTAGGGTTTCCTCCTCCCCATCCACTCCTTATTTAGCAGGATGGGATAGAAGAGGGGCATGGGCATGGAAATGGCCTGCCCCGGTGTGGAAAGCCTGCAGGCAGGGTGCTTTACAGCAAAGCAAAAGGCCATCTCACCTCATGTACCGTCATCTCCGCTAATGCTGCTAGAATGCACTCTGAAGTAAAGTAAGAATTTTACTGATGCGTATTTTAAAACTGATTTCCTTATAGAAATCTGTTTTCCTAGCTTGGTAGCCGAAACTCAGCTTTAACTGTAACCTAATAACTTAAAATTTATCTGCAAGTTGGGTACATTTTATCACTAGATCCACTAGAAACTCCCATGACTGTCAGGTGAGTATTACATTGTTATTATTCAAATCTAAAAGCCTATTCTCTTTGTACAACAATTCAAGAATATTTCCAACCAGCAAAAGCTTAAGTAATTTTATACTTTAAGATGCAGAACTAACGCAGAAGAAAACCTAATTTAAAAGATAAAATTCCTTCCTCTTCCTCAGAACAAGAAACTAACAAGTTTCTTGAGCCACCTAACAGGTACAAGTCCATGCTTACAATGCATAANATTTTAAAACTGATTTCCTTATAGAAATCTGTTTTCCTAGCTTGGTAGCCGAAACTCAGCTTTAACTGTAACCTAATAACTAATAATTTAAAAGATAAAAATCCTTCCTCTTCCTCAGAACAAGAAACTAACAAGTTTCTTGAGCCACCTAACAGGTACAAGTCCATGCTTACAATGCATAACATCAGCACTTTACAGATTTTACTGTAAAACTTGGCATACAAGTGAAGAGATAACCATAGCTATGAGATACAACTGTAGTATCATGTAATTGACCTGTGCATGTACAGTCTGTTCCCAAGGTGCTTAATCTGTAGTAGGTCATAAGCAAATTTGGTGTCACAGCACTGCAACTCTCGCAGTTTGTATCGAAGTCTGAATAAAAGAGCTGGGTGGCACAGAAATCCGTAGTGTACGCACAATGCTTTGTAAACTATAGTGCACACAAACGGCCATTTCTAATTATTCAGAGTCTCACCAAGCTTAACTCCATTTTTCCTTATATGATCATATTTAATATTTGGTTATTCAAAAAGACATAATATCGTGTTTGCTAACACGATAACCTCTAGCATTTCTACCATATTATCATAGCCTGTTCAGAACATGTTTGATGTCCAGTTATTATAAGCCAAGCGACCTCCATCCTTGGAGAGTTTCAAGGCCCAGTAGGATAAAACCTGGAGCAATGTGGTCTGAACTCAGCTCACCCTGCTTCAAGAGCCTTGCACTAGAGACCTCCCAGCTTCTTTCCATCCTGATTTATCCCATACTTTTTCCTGTAAATGCTGTTTTCCAGCATCAGCTTTGAATTCATTAGATTCTATAATAATCTCAATCATGTTTGCAAATCTTTGCTAATTAGACCAGCTGTTCATATTCTCCCACCACTGACAGCCATTTGTTTTGGTTTTAACCAAGAACCTTCCTAACTGAATCATTTGGGAGAAAATGCTTTATAATGCTGAATCACTGGCAGTAAGGACTAGGACAAGTCAGGCACCGATTGCCATTTAGAACTTGCTGATTCTGAAGGGTATTTCAAGACGTGCACAGTTCTCCAAGCTGCAAGCAGTAGCACAACATACTATTTTTTTTCCTCATGACAGCACCTAATGAGAGTCTCTTCATTAGCCTGCTCCAGTCATTTTATCATGATGTAAACAGTATTTCCTAGGTTTGAGTACTGAAGAGGGGGAAAAAAGCATGCCAGTCATTCTGGAAAGATCCGATATAAAAAGGGACGTTTATGATTGCAAAAAGTGCCACCTCCTTTGGTGAGCAGAAAAAAAATGCAGCAAATCTTATCAAAAGCGTTAATGGTTGCACTAATTTGAGAACTGTACACCTCTGATTTGAAAGACTCAATCTGTTTATCTGCTCCCTTTAAATTTTATAAATGAAGAATGACAGTTGATATTGATGGTCAAGATTGGCCAATGTAAGAGGTAAAGCAAAATATTTAAATAAGCAACTGGTGAATTCAGTTGCCCTCAATAATAGAGAGCTTCAGTAGGAGACCCCAGATCATCAGAAATGCTCAGCATTAATTCCCAAATCAAAATCAGCTGCTTAGAAGAGGCTCCCTTTCGGCAACTAGAAATGTTAGAATTGAAGATTAATAATCACCTTCTACATATGTGCACAGCAATCCATATCTCCAGTGTAAAGCATTACCAGGACTTGATTTTGCCTCCCAGTATCATTTTTCCAAGTAAGTGAATACAGACTGGGCCTTAGCAGTAAAGTTTTGTGCATTTCCTGGCAAATATTCCTTTACACTGAATACAATGATGGCATAAATTAGGCTTTTATATAAAAACCTATTATTCAACCCAAGGTATGGAACCTTTCTTTTTACCTAGTTTTAGAAAAATACCAAAAGCTATTCCAGAATTTTAAGACATTTCCATGTGTCCAAACTGATAATATATATGCTAATGCTTATTTACTAAGTCTGTTTTCACAACATATTCATTATTTCTACAAAGATCCGCTGTATTCATGCAAATTGCAGACTGTTCCACAAAACCAGAACATTCTGGAACTGATAAAGAAGGATTTCTTCCAATGAAACAGCTATGGAAGCTAAAAATGCTTTAGAGAAAGAAACATCTTGATTCTAAGATGAATTTTCAATGCTAAAAGCCAAAACATCTGGCCTATGGGTTCAGGCAAGCTATAAATAAATACAGATTATTCAGGTTAGTTATAATCATCACTCTATATTTTGTGCCATTCTCTTTATTTCAGTATATCTCTTTAAAAATAGAGAAAACATTAAAAGGAAAGTTTTGTCTCACTCCTATATACTACGTTGTCTGTCAAATGCCTTCCTGTATTCTTGGGCAAATAAAATGTCACACCTGGCACTTATTTTTATGCTGTTGCTAAAGGTAGAGTGCAGAGGAGCACTAGTCAACTTCTGAAGATGCTCGTTACTTATTGGGATGCTGATTTTCCCTTGCATACGGCACTTGAGACAGATGTCTGCTTGCCTTTCTGCCCCACAAAGTACACTCTGATGCTCTATAAATACAAGATACTGCTTTATAGCTTCTGAATAGTGGAAATAAGAGCAACATCATACGCAGACTGTTCAAGTAATATGCTTGCTTTATATTATGAAACCAGACAGTTACTAAAAACTAGTTGCACTATGCCTATTGAAAGTGACTGACTAACCTAATTTTGGAAGAAGCTGAGAGAATCTTCCACGATTCACAAATACCCTAAGGCCATAAAACTGTCAGAAACTGCTAGCTTATAAAGGTGCTATACATATTACATCTGGAATCTAGAGTTTTATTTCAAATTATTTAGTATTTGGATAGCCTAAATTAGAAAACTTTCTACTTCTCAGAGCACTGGGAGCTGTGCATTTGGTGGGCAGGTTCTTAAATCTGCCTCACAAAAATCTGGGTAATGCAGACAGACTTTTTTTTTTTCCCCACTGCTTACCTTTATTGTTATTATTGATAGTCTAAGTTACTGTTAAGTAATGTATTTTGCAAACATTTTATATATGCAAATATTGCAAAATGATAATACAAGTATTCAAATAAAATTTATTGTGACCAAAATATATAGTTCTCCCCAGCATTAAAATATTTATAAACTCAACATTTGAATATATGTTTCATGCTGGTAATCTACAGAGAACGTTTTGTACAATTCTCTGCTATTACACCAGCATTTCATTTTGCCAAATGCCACAGGTCCCAGGCAGTTAATTAAAAACATAGACAGACATGAACAAAAAGACACAGCATTACTGCAGAGCCATACAATTGTGAATTGTCATAATAAGACCTATAACTGTAGCATTCTTTTAAAATACAGGTTGTTCTCAAGCCTAAGCATTATTACAGAACTAACTCACCCAGCCAATATGAGATTCATGCAGTTCAGAGCCAAAGACTGCTACTCGCTTGCTCTATCCAAACTGGAAAAGGTAAGAAAACCTGCTTTTTTATAAATTAATTATTCTTCTCTCTCCCTGATTTTGTAGAAACTCTTCTAAAGCAAATGGAAGCAGTGAAACCACATTACTTTCAAGGTCAATACAATAATTGTTTTGTTTTTCCCCTAAATTCCACTCTCATTAAAGAATGAAATTTGATTTCAATAATTCTGTCACTTTACAAGGTAAACATCAATGTGCCAACTATTTTGACAATATAGGTGTACACACATTTTACTTAAGCAAATTTGAATATTTTTATATAACTAAATATTTAAAGCTGATAATATTTTCCAAGAAGCTGTCAAACCATTAACATGGAAAATATTTAACTGACTAAAGTGGTAAGTCCTTCAATTTTAGTGAATGTGCTCTTTATTCAAACTAGGAAATAGGAAGGCTCTGCGGCTTAGGAATGTGTAGCTTAATAGCCAGAACAATGTGTGATCCCAGGCCTGTTCAAAATGCTATTGCTAAAACCCTAGGTAAATTCCAAAGAAATCCTTTTCTCACAGATGATCTGACCCATCTACCTCTGGACTCCACAAAACTTTCAGCTTCTCCACCAGGATCTTTCAGACCTTTTTCTGAGTTACTTTGTTTGAGAAAGACGGATGTTCTCAAGAAGCCAGCATTCAAGGACAGACATCCTTCACTTCACTCATTTGTTCTCCCGCTATTGAACTAGATATTATTGTTTGATTCACATAGCTCCTACAATGTCCTTACCTCATATATAAAGATTGTAACTTCTTCTGCATTTTCATTTACTGTACACTTGCAAAAATTGTGGATGTATGTTGGAAGCTGAACCGTTAAATAACTTATCTAAATTATGGCGGGGTGAAACAAAGGTAGATAAATTATCTCCAAAGAACATTTTCTTCATTGCCGTTGAATTTGCCTGCTGTTGATATTTCCCATTCATTTCATTTTAACATTTGCAGGGAACACTTCACAGGTGGTGCCATAGTTCATTAGACTTTTCAGAACTCCCTCATGCAAAATGAAAAGCAATTAAAAACTTGAGTGAAAATTATCTGATGCAGTCAAATGTACAGTTGATTGTTATTTCAGCATTAAGTGCCCTTTTAGTTATTTTTTTTTTAAAGAAAGACTACAAAAGCCAGGGAAGTTGTCTTCAGCTAGCAGTTAAACACACATGGAAAATTCACTTTGCAACCTGATGGGCTGCAGAATAAGGATATGCAAATCAGAGAAGTCCATCTGCTGTTACAGCTGCAAGATTCCTTCTCTTAAAAATAAAGCTGAACTTTACTCAGCACTGACATGAGAGAAAGGGAGAGAGGAGGAAAGAAAAGAAAAAAAAAAAAAAGAAAAGCAGTGAAGAGGGGAAAAAAAGAGCCTGAACTTCAAACATTTTCTCCATTTACCATAAATGAGAAAAACATGAACTGACCACACCACCTTTCTTGAAAGAAAGGATTTAGAGTGTCCTGGATGAGCTTCACACTAGTTTTCTCTGATCTTTATTTTGCATGTAAAATTTCTATGCATCCTTTGAAGGATGAAAGCTCTATGCCTTTGAATTGTCATTTTAAAACACATGCAAACATTTATGTCTTTTAAACAAATCAATACTGTGATTTCATATCCTTTGCAGGAATAAACACATATATATTAGATGAGCTGCAATCTGTCTCAGAAGGCCAAGTTGCGATGCACAGAAAGGCAGACTGATTTTCTTAGCTCCCATTAAGAGTAGGGCATGCTTCACCATTAATATTTACTACTGTTCAGGTTGTAAACAGATTTGAAGTAGCAAACAGTTAGCATGCAATAATGGCATGTGGTATTTTTAAACAGTCAGATCAGTATCTGAAAACTGGTATAACTTGAAATGGATCTCTATTGATTAAGATTCACTATGTTTCTTACCAAAACTGTATAAACCACTACCCTAGTGAGTTGGCTGCTGAACTGACAGATCTTCAGAAAGCTCTTCCACATCAGCCACAGAAAATTAACCTGTTGTTGCCAAACAAGGTAGAACACAAGAGATTAAGAACAAACAGCTCAAAACACCATAAACTCCTCTGGAAAATAAATTATAGCATCCCAGGTTTACCACAATGAACGAGACAATTCATGTCTCTGCAGTACTCTACTGTCTGTTACCTTTGTATCCTCTAGCACAACCCCCAAATTATATCGTGCTCTATATTCTTGCGTTTTCACTGTGGCTATTTTGCCTTGTTGGTTCACAACAGTCAGAGCCTGCCATGGGAGTTCCCACAGTACTATCTAAATTGAGAGTTTTTAAATCAGATGGGCCCTAAAGCTCTGTAAACAACTGATGTTGTACTTTTTGTTACTGCTATGACTGTATTAATTGTTTTAAAGGCATACGTATGTATTTATTTTTTAAGAAGTAATAAAAAGATAATATCAGGATAAATGAAAAAGCCTAAAAAGGATTTTATGTAAATATAATGAGCTAGAAAAGAAGTAAGTAAACAGAAAAGCTTATGAACTTGATCTTCTAGACAGAAATTCTCTAATATTCTCTTCTACGACATGTAAACCCAGGAGAAAAAAGTAATTAACTTGAAATTAAATGGTGTATGTAGGTGGGCTACATGCTAAGAACTTCAGGACAGCAAGCGTACAGTTGCTACTATTAAAAAAACAGTAATTCTGAACTCCGTAACACTGAGCAAAGTCATAACCATAGCGAGACAACTGAGGACAACAAATATCTCCATCTATAAACAGCTGTATCTCATATATTTGCAGTTCTACAGGACACACTCATGCCACACACTTTATTCATGTTTCTAGAGATGACCTATGCTGTTGCTCTAACTAGTTATAAACTCTTCCTGGTGACTGAATTGCAAGAAGTGTCAGGAAGAGCACTGCTGGGCATCAAACAATGTGAAATAAAACTGCTGGGGCCATCCTGACACATTTCTGGCTTCTACGGGTGCTGTATTCTCTGGGAAGCCAGTGAGTCTGCAGGTAATAAAGGAGAAATTCAATACAATATGCCTTAGTAAAAACTGTATTTCTCACTAAACTCTTAAGCAAGAAGCAAGAAAAACCAAACCTATAATAAAAAAAAGACAGAGAAGAAATGATCTAAGTTTAATATAAAAATAACCCCATCTTCCACTTTAAAATAAGCCACAGAAATATCTTTATCTTCAGATTCTTGGATAGAAACCAAATTAGTCCCAAAATATTGCTTGCCTTTCCTCACCTTTCTTGGCATAATACCAGAATCTCCTGAAAATTATTCTGAACAGATGGAAAGATAAACATAATACCCTTAGTTACCTGATGTGAAAACAGTCAATTCACAGCCAGTTCACTATAAAATATTTTATAGCAGGAATTTAAAAGGATTTAATTTAATTGTAGATGCAGTAAATGTGCATGTAATTTTCATTTCAAAGGACTTGATGTGGAACAAATCATAAAACATTTGCCATAATGCACACCCCAAATTTTAATTCGCAATGGCAATGGAAAAATATCTCCAACTTCGTCCAATCACATTAAAAATAAAAGGACTTAAGAGCTACGAAATACATAAGCTTTTGCTTCTATGGTCAGTTACACTATTAAGCATAAGGATGTGCTTTTCTAAATAAGACATGGTTAGAGAGATGATGTTTTTTCTAAGTAGGAGTGCTCTTTATACGCTTAGACTTCCTTTTTCCATTTCCTATGTAAGATTACTCCTTAACCTGCTTTGTTATCAGAAGTACAAAACTCTAATTACACTCCTTTGTTCTTATGGAGAAAACCATCAGAGCTTGTGCAGGAGGGGTATAAGTTTGTTTTTGTTACATGTATGTTTTCCTTCGAGGCCAGGGGATCAAAGATTCAGAAAAATGTCACAGAAAAAAAAAGAGACTATAAAATGCAGTATTGCTCTGCTCACACAGAAACAAGAAATAAATTAGAAAAAAAAAAATCAACCTTGACACGCTTGTTTTGCTGTGTGTTCTTATCCGTGCCTTTTCATCTAAAGCCCTAGAAACCAACATGTACAAGGAATCTATCCAACCTCAACAGGGGTTACAGAACGCTGAAATTCAACAAAAACAGATTTGGATGATGCACTAGTTGGAGCAGACTGTTCATTTGCATGCAAATGTCTTTAATTTCAAGATTTGCAACATTTCCGTACCTTGTGAACACATCTTACTCTTCATGACATTTCTGAACTGAAAGTTTGATGCTTCCTCTCCTCTTGAGATAGCAGAAAAAAACACTTCTAACATGCTTTAATCAAAAATATATTTTATATGTATTATTTAATCAAAAGTATATTATATCAAAATTATATTCACAGAAAAGAGATCTTATATTGTAATGTCTTTTAAAGTAATATCAATTTGATATTATTACTATAATCCTTTCAAAACAAGTACTAAAATTTCTATTTTTTTTTTTTAATTCCTGAACAGAAAGAACGAGAAAAAGGGTCTAATCTGGCATTTATGTTTCGCCTGCCCTTTGCTGCTGGCAGGGTTTTCAGCATCAGTATGTTGGACACGCTGCTTTATCAGGTACTGGGAATTACAGTGTGCCTCATCTCACCACAGACAGGCATTGCTACCACCTATTTCCTATTTGCACTCGGTTGGTATATGACCCCTGTCAGTTCTCCTGAGCTTGTTTACTTGGATGTTGGTGCATTAAAAGTTCTCGGTTCTACTTGAAAATTAAATCCCTGAAGGAAATTTCAAGGTACAGGGAAAAATTCCTGGAGCTAAGCTTTTCTCACAAACTCATTAATATACAGAATAGGCAGAAAACTAAGATTAGCCAACAGATGCAAATCCTTTTACTGAATTCTACACATTTTAGAAATAAATTTGCTCATGAAGCAGGTTTTTAAATGCAGGATATCAACACTATATAATATGGCATTATTTAAAAACAGTAAATAAACCAGAATACTTTTATAGAAGCAGTTTGTCATGATCAACCCCTTCCAACACATAAATAACAAGTATTTTATATTTGTTCCTTGCCACGATCAATCACACTTTGTCTTGACAGAGTGAAACTATTCACCAGGAAGTATTTAAAAACAGACAGACAACAACAACAAAACCCTCAAAACCTAACCTCTCATTGCACCTTTTTTTTCCCCTAGAACTCCTACTACTCAGGAGTCTCATTTTTCTAGTCCTATCTTGCCTATTCCAAGTCACACATATTATGATAGCAAGGTCTCATTGGTTTTCTTCCAATGTACTTTTCTAAGGAGGAAAGTACAGAAGAAGGAAGCCTCCTTCTTCTAAGGAAGAAAGTAAACATCACAGGGACCAGTGAGATTCCCATTCACTGGCTCCTATTTTAGTCCAAAAGACAAAAAGAGACATCCTTAAGGCAGTAAAACACAAAGTCAGTCATGCACATTCCTTAAAATCGGTCTAATGATAATTCTCTAGCATAAATGCCGAGATAGCAGTCAAGATGAAAACATAATGAAGAACATGACAATTGTCCATGCAGCCCCAAAATAAATACCATATACTGTAATAAATAATATGTACTGTCTGCAGTTAAACCAGTAACTTAGGGTTCAGAAAAGTACCACTTAACTGCAGTTCCCTAAAAAACAGGTGCATTGGCTAAGGCAAAATTCTCCTGTTTGGATGAAAATAATAGCAGTCTCTCTCTACTGCTGTCCACTCCTTACTACTCCAGCTCCATATAACCAAAAGATAGCACTTCTTATGCACAGAACTATAATACTATAACTATAATAATTTCACACTTAAGCCTTTCTTCTGCTGATTTATCCTTCTTAGGAATGCTTCTCGTGCTGCTATAAAAATCCTTATTATTAGCCTCCAATTCCTGTGCAACCATTGCATGCAAACATATAACAAAATTAAAAAAGATCTTACTCTTTTAGCAGATTCAGCACCCAAACAAATATCTATTTCTTCAGCGCTATTAAGCTACTTGAGAGATAGAGATTGATTGTAACTGTAAACCCATATATGTACAATTTTTTGAAATTCACACACTATTCATGGTTACCTGCTCATTAAAGCTTCTTTCTTTCTTCTCTCTTTAAAAATCCTGTAGTCATTTGTGAAAGATTATATGATCTCTATCACGCGACTTCTGCTGGGACTTGATACCACACCAGGATCTGGGTTTCTTTGTTCTGTAAGTTAAAAAATAAATAATCAGATTAATGGGAAGTTCGCAAAATGTCACTATTTTCTACATGTACTGGATTCTCATATGAAAGCCCAAGAAGCCTGCTTCCTTTTTCATCAGACAAGGAATTACGACAATTAAGTAGAAAACTTGCAAATTTTAACTGCTTCCAAAGTGGGGAAAAAAGTATCCCATCTCCATCCCAGGACCCAGTGTATTCTCTACAATGCAAAGCAAAATAGCAAAGAATAGAAAAACACAGAAAGAGTAAATTTCTGTATATAAAATAAGAATAACAGTTTGGCAACCAAGATCGTTGAACCTCTGAGGCCCATGATTACCTTTAAAGCTAGTCATGGTGCTTTTGAAATTAACACAAATACATATACAGGACCATGGGCAAAAATTCCCAAGTTACTGCCCCCCTTTCTTCTCTGCAAATTCTGGTCTAAAGAACATGCAGGTCACAGCATTCAGGATAACTATGTTCTTCAGTTTTCTATTACTGGTTTCTTACTACTAGTAATTCATTCTTTTACAGTTTACTTGAATACGAACACTGGATGAAAGATATGGAAGTTTTCATGTATTTTTAAAACTATAAAAAAATGATAGAAGCCATTTCCTAAGACACAGCCTTATGCACTACAGTATCTCTGAAAAAGGAGAGAGCAAAGAAAAGGGACAGTGTCTTCAGATTTAATAGAAATTTAAGATGCTTTTGTGGATTAATGGTGCAATACTACAGTACAGCAACTACCAGAATATGTTTAATTTTCCAAATTTTTCAATAGAATAGTGAACAAGAAATTAAATTAAATACTTCCTTTTATTTTTTGTTCAGATGAAAATAACAGAAGAAGATCTATGGATTAGGACGTATGCCAGACTGTATCAAAAACTGTGTTCTTCTACGGGAGATATCCCGATAGGAGTCTACAGGACAGAATCACAAAAGCTTACAACCTCTGAGGTATGTCAGTTTATTATACCTTTAATGTGGATTTGACTACAGTGACAACATTCTTTGGTCCTCATAATATTCTAAAACACTTCATAAAAGACTACTGGGAATGTAGTGGGTCTCCCCACAATCCCTCTGGCTACATGATCATAGACACATAAACACAGGGCTCACCTTCTCGTTCAGACCCCCTGAATCCTCAAACCCAGGCTACATCCTGACTGTTATTCTGGTGCTTGTATAGAGTGAACTGATGATCAGGAAGGACAGCTTCAGCACTAGTAAGACAATACTTGGCTCTAGCATATGAACTTGCATATATAAACTAAAACTGATCTCTAACCACCAGATCCTATATAGCAGGTATGTCACAGGAAGGTTGTATTTCAGTATTGGTGTGAATTTCTAACTAGAAATCAGCAACTAGAGAATAAATTAGTATTACTGAAAATATTAGAGGATCTCTCTGAGTTTAGCTCCCAAACAGTGGTAATTTTTGTGTATGTGTATGCATATGTCTGTCATACATATGTATGTTTCTTCCAACACAAATATAAGAGAATGCTGATGATGGTAACTTCTGCTAGAATCCACATGCTAAGATTACACCACTGTAGCTTACACTTAGCTGTCTGATAAAATACAGAGATTTTGAACTTCAAAATCTGTAACTCTAAACTGCTTAAGACAGATTTAACACATTCATGTTGTATTATCACATTTATCTTCAAGTATTCTTTATACTTTTATCAGAAGTTTTACTTTTTACCCTGAGTTTCCATCCTTCTCACATTTCTTTCTTACCATACAAAGCTAAACACATCCAATCCCTATCCCAACTACTGCCAGTCAGACATACCTTGCAAGCAGTACATACTGTTTTTCTACCTCATATTTATTCCTTTATAGACTTCTTTTCTCTCTGTCTTTTGTAAGAATTCTGCAGGAGCTTTATCATTTTCAAGACCAAAGTGCAACAATTGTGGCTAAACCAGCTCAGATTCAATGGCCATGTATGTCTGGTCACAAGTCATCAATTTCATAACACTACCTATTTCTGAATTGTTAAAAAAAATAATAAACAAGAACCTAATACATTAAAAGCATGCACACATGCAAACATTAGAGCGCCTAAAATGAACTGAGTGAAAAATTTTCAGTCCTTTGTAAACATTGGAAATTGGCTTCTTCAAAGTGCTGAGCCATTCTAAGTTTTCAGAAGTGGCTACTCAGCTGCTGACTCAGTACTTTCCATTCAGCTGCTTTCTGGCAACCAGCAGCAACACACTCAGGTACATTCAAACTTAAAATATGATGCGTATTAACCCCTTACCATCATTCAGTATCATCTAGGATAACAGACCATTGTAACACAACCATTTCCATCTGTTTATGTTATTTAGAACAGATTTTTGCACACATACATTATGCCAGTTTAGTAAGGTGCTATCCTATTATTGGTAATTCTCAAACTTGACAGAGTCCTGTTTTATGTCTTAAACAACTTTATAAGAAAGGCAAACAAAACATTTGTGTTAAGAGTTGGAAGCAAAATTTCTCTTGAAACTACTTTTTTTCAGCCCAGTCACATTCTATGCTAATGGAAATTCAAGAATTTAGGACTGATTTATTATTCACTTATTCATTTGCAGTAATACCATATCCTTCCAGATGTTCCACCTAAGATATCATTCTCCAGGTTCCATATGATTTTCCCACTACAGGCAGACTTTGTTAAATACTACCTTTCTAAAATGCTTATTTATGTGTGCTTATGTGCATAAGCACGTTTAAGATGCCACTCGATTACATGGTCATACGATTCTAACCATATCCATTGCATTAGAAAGCTTTCTTATTCCTTCTGTAATTTCTGTGCTTGCTGTTAAATCGGCCATGTTAAGCCAACCATTTGCTCATTTAGATTCACTTCTAAATTGTCTTGTTTTCTTTTTCCCCTTCCTCTGTCAGTCACGAGAAATGGCTTCACACGTAAGTATTTGTTTACCATCTGCCTGTTCCCAAGTTAAACTCAGGGAGTAAAACCCTTACTAGTTTTGAAAAACAGAATGGGTTTAATAAAGGCATTTTGTGAGAACACTTTCGATTAGCATCTGTTACGTACATGGCAAAGTGTTTATCTTTCAGTAGCACTTCCAGGAAAGGCAGCTTTGCAATAGACATCTGTTTGATTAAATTCAATATAAAATATCATTGCTCTTTACACAAACATCCTAAGTATCTGAAAGCTGATAGGATTTAGGTGGTGTGTCTCCAAGGAATTCTGAAGTTAAGAGATTACCTTTAGTCTGCTGTAAATAAGAGCTAGTCAGTGCAAACAGAAAAAGAAAAAATAGTGTCTTCCTCATGCTCCCAGACTTACTCATGTTGAGCTGTAAGTTTTTGACTCCAGGAACTCTACAGATGAGAAGGGATAGGAGGAAGAGACAAGCTTCAAAGAGAGGTTTTATCCAACACTGATGAGGACAGCAGAGTTTATGCCTTCAGGAGTCTGCTCATGAATGGGAAAAGGCCCCTTAGAACCTCAGAGGTGAACAAATCAGTAGCTCTTTGGATTAGATTGCTTTGTTCACAAATCACTTCCAACATATTGTAAACTTTCTGCTCTTTGGATTCATATTAACGGAGCAAGCTTCACTTCCAAGTAAGCTATCTTCTATACATTTGTTTCAGACTCGTTTCCCAGTATACACTCAGCCCTCTGAAATTACTGATTTCTAACTTGCTAATATGACTGCACTGATACCACTGAGAAGTCCACTACTTTTTATTATTTCAATATCAGTAAAAGATCTACCTTGCAAAGATCATAATGATAATTCAGAATTATAAAATAGTTTGTGGGGAAAAAAAGCTAAAAAATATTAGTTAATCTGACAGTGAAATTAAGATAATTACAAAAGTTGTCTCGAAATGTTTTCTATTTCATTCACTGTGTGCTTATTGTGTATGTTACAAATGCATGTGTAGCCCATTGACTTATTTCAGTACCTACTCAAGTGCTGGGTGCCATGATGAAACTACTGCAGTAGAGGGCCAGATACTGGCCCTTCTGAGTGTTTTTGCTGTTGTTGCTACAATGCAATACAACTTTGCTTGCATATAGGAACCACAGATTCTCCCCTTTGCAAGGAGTGTCCTAAGTCATGAGGGCTACGGCATCCCTCACTAGGACCATACACACAGGCATTAAATCAAGCTTAAATCAGGCAGTGGGTAGTCAAAAGTACTTAGGAACTTGAGAAACTAGTAAGAGTCACATTTCATCTGTGGTTCTAACCAGGACACTCAATCTTGCAGAGTCAGATCATTCCTTAATGAATCCACAACATATTTCTAAAAAGCAGTTATATAATTTGAATTTCCCAAAATACACAAAGACTTGTTAGAATGCAGACGATTCAGAACAGATCCCTGCATTTAGGAAATGCAGTAAAAGACAACTAAAGTCCTTATTTTCAGAATCAAAATGTAATCAAGCATTAAGTAATGTATAACTGATTTTGCAATTGAGAAATGCATTTACCTAAAAGGCTAAAAGTATTTTACCTAAAAGGTCAAAGTGTATAGCACAGGATGCCCAATTTCAGCAATGGTTTTTCACACCAACAGCTGAATCCCCCAGCTCCCCTGCAACCAAATCACATGTTCACCAACCCTATCACAAAGATGAGTATGTCTTTTTCTATTTCCATTTTTCAAAGCCCTCATCCCTCCTGTCATTTTCCTTTCAAGTCTCAAATCTCTATCAGTGTGGAAGAATGGGAAGACACCAAAGAACAATTTAGTTATCGCAGTAATCATCGTAACTCGACATCCAGCGACCAGTCCGATCACCCCTTGTTGCGGCGGAAAAGCATGCAGTGGGCCCGCCGGCTCAGCAGGAAAGTGCCCAGACACTCCGGTAAAACGGCAGACAGGATAAGCCAGCAGCGAATGAACCTCTACCGGAGGTCAGAAAGGCAGGAACTTGCCGAACTTGTGAAAAACAGAATGAAGCATCTGGGTCTTTCTCCAGCAGGATATGGTAGGACTCTTGTAACAACTTACTAAAACATTAGTACTATGCCCGGCATACTTCTTTTTAATCTTTTGCAGACTGACATTGCTACTACAACAAGCTGTAGTGTTTTTATGTTTTTTTACTGACAAAAACCTGATGGATTTTTTTTAATCAGTTCTACTGTGGTCCTCTCCTATTTTCAGATAAAAACATCACAGTACTGCATGTCAGTCACATTTATATTTCACATGTGTTAGATATATAAGATGAATATATAAGCATTTCCCTCTCCCCTATTTTTAATGAAGTTGAAAAATTGTCCCATGACAATCATTTTCTAAATGTGTTTCACTAGCTCTGTAGGTGCTGTTTGTATCCAATAATCCCTTTCCTAACAAAGCCAATATTGTCATTGAGGAGTCCTGTGTCCTATTTTAATATAGGCAAACATAGGCAACTGGATCAAGATCTACTTCATTTGCAATATTATTGGAAAAATAGTTAAATAGTTAAAAGGCAACAGGAAATACCAATTTCTGTTTATAGTTTTCATCTTTCAACTCGTTGGCAAGGGTGATAAGAGGAAAGCATAACATCACTTGATACATACGTAAAATGGGGGGGGAAAAAGTATAGTGACCAATCTGGAAGCAGATGGGAATGCCATGCAACTGGATGTACTCGGCCTTGGCTGTGCGTTTGACTGCTGCACAGCGGGGGATGAAAATCCCTACTTCCCAAATACTGACATGACTAAGCTACATGACAGACAGACTTTAACTAAACTGAAATTAATTGCTACTAGTGTACTCCCCCATTTTAGAGCATTCCTACATCGCATAAGCTATTATACCTTATGAAGTTCGATTCATATTTCATGAGGCAAAGAAAAGGCAGGAAAAGCATAAATGAAAAACTGAAGCTCTGGTACATGCCAGAAGCATCTCCAAAACATCACAGTGCTGCATGTGCCACTTCAAACTTGGGCTGTCATATTCTCAGTTTTGGTGCCTTCTCCCTGTCACCTGTAGCATCCTCCTCTCTAACTCTCCTAATGCCTCCTTCCAGTTCTGCTGTACTTTAGAGGTGGGATAGAAACTTTAATCTCTCTGTTCCTTCAAAGCTATAGGAATGTCTGGTGGAGCCAAGCACACACTTAAAGAATAGATGTGGAAGGTGTCAAGTTGAAGAACATGTTTATGCTGATGCCAGAGATAAATTGCTGTGAAATGAGGGTAATGTGTTCTTCACTTGGAGAAGTATTTGTTCTGTAGAACTTACTTGCCCACACTGATTCTAGCATGAAGAGCAACATAAAGCAACAGAAACCTCTAGTGAGGTTTTAGAAAGCAAACACACATGAAATAATCCTACAGTCCCAGGTCTTGTGGATGGAAGTCTGCTGCCCTGCCTAAGCAGCACCCATAAGCTAAGCTGCTGCTAAGCAGCATCCCTGAGCAGCACCCATAGCTGTCACCTTTTCATACTGTGGCTGTTTTTCAAGTGCGCTCCACTGGTCTCAGACATTCTGGAAACTTTGCAGCATTCAGTGACTTAAAAGGATTCCCAACAAACTGTCTCTTCATCCTAATTCAGTGGAGCTCTTCCCAGCTGCTGACGTATTTCTTTCCCAGGGACAATAGGACGTTCAGCTTCCTCAGTTCACAGCCATAAAGCTGCTCAGTGTGTCTGCTCGGTTTGCAAAAACACAGTCTTCTCACCACGTGGAGCTGGAAGGCCATGCTTCTGCCATGTACTGTAGCATATTGTTGTAGATTTAATACTGCTCTGAAAGTGGCACCGAGCCTGTTTCCTACTACCGTGGCCAGGCATGCAAAGACTGCTTTTAGTGTAAGCCACCACAACGCTTCAGTTTAAGCTTGCCTTGTACTTAAGGAACATTGAAGCCTTTCACTGTCATACAAGAATGCAGCACATTTTAACATCTCCATTCAAAATATTCTATCACGTTGATATGAATTAAAGCTTCGAATTCTTAGCTATTACTATAGAATCACAGCCTGAAATCCTAGCTATCTTCATGCTTTTCCAGCACCACCAGGTAGTACACTTTATGAGCGTCTTTTGCCTCTACTTTTTAACCTCAATCTTCTGTAGAGACTATAGGAAGCTGAGTAAAGTTTTAAAATATAAGCATTATATATGTAATAGCTTTAAAATATGAACATTAATGCCAACATCATTTTTCCCCAGGTAACATATTAAACATTCAAGGGGACTGCAATCACGGAACAGTATTGTATTTATGTAATTTATAAGGGCTGCTACATAAATTTAGAATTATAGCTTTTTGGATCAAAAATACACCCGAAGAGGGACGAGGGGGAACGTATTCAGATATATAACTTGCTTTCAGCTAATTTAATGTTAATTACCAAATAATAAAGTGAAAGTAAATGCAGGTAAATTTTGAGGTAATTTGCCCATGATAAAGTGAAACAACTCTAAGTTTAGTTGTGATAATGCTATTTGATATTTTAAGAACTGGTAACTCAAAAGATGCTGTTAGATTGCTCCAATGCATGTACAGTTGAAAGAAAATCATGAAACTTATCACTAGTATCTGATACTTTGTTTTAGACAACTCTATGAGTCAAAGACAATCTTCTATAGAAATAATTTGTTAGTTCTGATACTCTAAACAATTGCTTTGTAAATACTCTAATTAATCTATCTGTTTTTTTTGTTCTTTAGATGAAATGAATGACCATCAGAATACCCTCTCTTACATCCTGATCAATCCTTCTCCAGATACAAGATTAGAACTGAATGATATAGTGTAAGTTAAAGCAAGAAAAAGACCTGCAAAGTTGCTTCTTCACACTTCTGCCTCATTTTAATTTAGCTAATACTGTCCTGCTAGAAGACCTACTCCTGCAAAACAATAAAAGCTAAGATAGAGCTTCTGTTTAAAAAGACAATAGATTTTATATAGTTTTATATATCTGTACACACACGCACACACACACAGTGTACATCTACACACAAAAAAACATGCTTTCTCTAGCAATCCTTTGTCCTTTGTATTCTCTGGTTCTTCTTTTACTCCCTGTATCAAAAATAATCCAAGCATAAACAAGACTGCTGGACAGCTTCAGAAAATTAATCTTTTATTTCTTTATTTATTATTTTTAATACAGATACTTGATCCGACCTGATCCTTTGGCTTATGTTCCAAATACTGCATCCAGCCGAAAAGACAGTTTCTGCAATACAGTGGGACAAGACACCAGGGAAGAAACACAACTTTGATGTGTAACTCATCGCAAAATTAAGAGACAGTTTTATACACATATGCTGTTTTCAGTATCCATTTTGAAAAGTATTTTGAATGATATATTTCATTCAAATTTGAGAGCCAGAGAAAAAGTGATAATGGTAAGTGACCAGCTTTAGACAGATGGTGTCTACGAACTCTGATTTTCTGAACTGACTTGTAATACAATGCAAGCATCAATACAGTAACCAAACTTTGTTATCTTAATAGAATTATGAAAACTATCACTGCTTAATCGATATGAACAAATTATTTCAGAAGAACACGTTCAGACGGATTTCATGTAGAAGCTACGTATATTTATCTCCGTGACAACATAGCAGTGACTGACTAAGCTCCTTACCTATATCCCAAAGCCACCTGATGGCTGCAGAAAGACTACGCACAACTTGTAGTAGTAAATATTATTTTAATGCCTACATGTGCCAATGAGGCTTTGTGTGTCCAGCCTTTCATATCAATTTATATTAGAACAATATAACAGCAGTCCCATTATAGCTTCTATCTGGCACTGGGGTGCTTGAGAACACAAATCCGGTCACACAACACAGCCTAGTCATACCATCGAGTTTCTAATTTGAGGCATATCCACTGCAAAGGAAATTCAAGAAGTTCATATCTAGAGGAAGTTTCCCATCATCGCACACTGGCATATTAAGTTATAGTAGTTTTCTAGAGCAACAGAGACAGACCTTCCTTCTGTAGGGATATAGGAATTTCATAAAGGCAGCCCTTCTACATATGCAGAAACTCATAAACTACCATCTATGGGACACCACAAACAACAGTAGCTCAAGCAGAATATAACTCTTAATGTGAACAATTTGTCACTGAGAAGCTTGTACAGATTTTGAAATAGAAGTGAGAGCACACCTGTAGAAAACATTTTATACCAGAAATCCAAGGTGCCACGACTGTTACTAAAATCAGTCAGTCAGATTAGCGCAAATTTGGATTCCTCATGTGAAAATATCATGCTGAAAATTAATCTACTGCTCATTCCTGGAAATGAATAGAATAAGTTGCATGAAAAGGCACAGCTTTTGCATTTAGCACCCAAGAAAGTGTCTACTATTAAGTCAAACATCTGAGGCTGCTACAAAGTCTTCAATCTACAGATATCAGAGTGCCACAAGTTTTGGTTAAACTTTTTACAGAATAAACATGCCTGTATGTGGTCTTCCAAAATTCCATTCTTCCTTTGCCATTTGTTACAGAACAGGGAAAGAGCACACACGATAAGATAAAGGGCCTACTGTTGAAGCAATCTATAGATACCTGTTCCAATAAATTTGGCAGGTAGTCTACAGTTGCAAAATTGATTTCTTTGAACTTTCTCAATGTACAGACGAAAAGTCTAGAAACCATCTATTCTATTTTATTTAGAAAAGCAACTACATGGCTGTTTTTGTTTCAAAATCTAAAATGCCAAGTTGCCTAATGAACAACACGTGGATTTGAGCATGCTTATCAGTATTATAAGTATGTTGAAACTAAAACCCATTCACATTAGTAATGGCAGCTATTGTTCTCTCCCTTCTTCCCAATTCTTTTAAAACATAACCACTTTTTGCTAAGTGAGAAATCCTAAAGCCACAATTATAAAAATTCTCACGGTAGACTGAAGTCATCATGGTATGGTCATCAGAAGATGAGGACTTTTGAGAAGAAAAAAAAGGTAGCTGGAAAGCAGAGTTTCTCAGCATTTTTTCCCTCCACATATTAAAGCAGTACTTGATTTCAGAAAGGTTTCAAGGGTTTGCTTAGAGCCTGTTACTCAGTGCTCCCCCACCCCCAAACTAGACATCTAGTCAAATTATTCACAGGTGAAAATGAAGTATTTCAAATACCATGTCCCTTTGGGACTCGAAACAATTCAGATTAACTGCAGCCTGGAGCCTGAACAGCTAAAACAAATAAATGAAAAACCCCACAGTAAATGGAACAGAACTGCATACAAGACCTGGCAGAACTATACCAGAAGAGACTGTGTAATGTAAAAAAGTACCCATTTTTAGTACCTTCAGTGAAAAAAATTCTATTCCAGCTGAACTCTCAAAATAAATAAAAGTTCTGCATTTGAGTTTTTAAAAAGCAGTCTCTCCAAAACGGCAGAGCCACCTTTGTTTCATACTGATGACTTGTTCTAACGATCAGAGCAGGTGTTGCAGAAACACATCTACCCTTCAGCTGGCAAGCGAGACTGACTGCTTCCAGTGGGACCCGCAGGCTTGGTCTAGAGGCACCATCCAGTGTTCCAGGTAAACTGGGTAGGGTACCTACCCGGTCCGAGTTAAGGACTCTGCGTCAAGATCCATAGCTAGGATTCAATAGCTGGCATTGAACAGCCTACAGCCCAGCAGAAAACAGCAGTCAGGTGAACCACCTCTTTGGAGCCACCTCAAAGAATTGCTCAGCTACAGGGAACAGTAGCAGCTAACATCACCTGATATTGCCCTTGCTTAATGAATTGTAAATTGCAAATTAGAGCCAGAAGATTTGCTTGAGCAAACAGGAAGACAACTGGAAACAGATGGCAGCCTTCTCTGAAATTAATGGAAGGCAATCTCTCTGAACAATATATTACATCCAATTCTCCTCAGAATGGGAAGCTAAGCAAGGCAATAAAACTAAGTACAGATCTTCTGAAGCAGCGTTGCTAATAATCCATGAATAAACACTGTTCAAAATACATGGTCTTTGATGTCCTGAGTAGAACAGCTCCCTTTCCACTGACATATCTTCACACAGAGTCTCCCAACTAGCAGAACGTCAAACCTTCAGGAACCATCCTGAGGACATACACTGTCACCAAGACATTCCTTTGGAGGCCAGGAAAGAAGTTCCTCGAGGGTCAGAGCACAGGTGCTCTAACGTTCACCTGCTCTCTTCTGATCATGATAATCGGAAACACAAGACATGGCTAGCCAGTTTGGATATTCTGGAACAGTTTTGTTCAGGCTCTGTGCTGGAAAGAACATACTGAACTTCAGGAGCCAGTGCACCCAAACAGGGGTTGAACAGAGGAGTTTTGCCTAGCGATAGTTCACTTAGCAGATACAGAAACTAATGATCACTGACATAAGCAGAACATTTAATACTAAACTATTTGTCAGGAATTGTCTGGTCAGATACCTATAATTATTTCTTGCAAAAAATAAATCGCTGATTAAATCTGTATTTAATTATATATATTTTTTCCTCCTAACCCACTTCCACTTATAAATTGACAACACCCTGTTTCTCCAACACATGAGAAGGAATTTACTCCTGGGAGAAAATCCCAGTGAATAAAACAATAGCAGGTGATAATTACTTCCTTCTAACTAAGCATCAAACATGAGAGTTCTCCAGAAGAGGGAGATTTGCCTCAAAAAGAGTTAGCTGGTCTGCGGTTAAAAAGCAAAACAAAGCACACAAAGGAAAATTTACACTTGAATGCAGGTTGTCTGCTTAAGTATTTCACTCCAACTCCAGAACAAACATTCACTCAAATCAAAGGGGATTTTATATACAAAGTAAAAAGCATTTTCAGAATCTGTAGCAGAATGACTTAGTGATGTTCTTGCATAATTTGACTTGACAACTAAACATTTATTTCGCAGCGTATCTTTTATCTCCCACAATTAATATTCTACTATAATTACTCTTATAATCTATAAAGTGCACAAGCATATTACTAAACTAATATATTACAAAAAAATTTTTAGTCTTTGTTTACTATTGCACCACTAAAATGTTAAAGAACAAATGAATAGAAGGTTTCAGCAGTGGAGATAGACTGAAATGATACAAAGTGCCAGCAGTAACAAGCAATTCTGTAGTTCGTAGCCTGCTAGCACTGACCACAACCATTTTGTAATTTTGGAGCACTGACGCATGAGGTTTTACTTCATTCAATTTCACTATCAGAAGGAATTCAGTCACTCCAATCTGGAAATGAATTAATGAAAACCTACCAAGCAACACTGTGTAGCAACATGAAATGTACAAAGTTACAGAAAAATCCCTTTTCAAGACAGTGATATAACTGCAGAATTATAAAGTCAGACATGTATAAAATACTGTCGCATAAAAATATTGTTGCATATAATTGATTTTATAAATTGGGAATGGCCCACTTTGTTTGGAATAGACATGTATTTATGTTTAAAGGCTGCACTTAAGTTTTTATCCAATGTTCCATTTTTTTGATGAAAATGATGGTTTGCAGAGTAACAGGAAGAGAGTAATGAATTCATATTATGTTATCAGGGATGACCAAGATCTCTCTGATGGGCACCTTGTGAATTTAACTGACAATATTAATGGTGATCATGCCTAAGCATCCAATGTAAGAACGCTGCCAGTACCAGTAATTCATCACAGGGAAACTCCCACAACCTCTAAGTAAGCTTCAAAGTTTACAAATAAGAACTTTTTTTTCCTTCATAAAGAAAAACAAACATTAGAGGTTTCTACAAAATTTTCTATTGGTTCTATAGATGCTAGACTATATACTTTTGTAGCACTGTAAAATAGGATAAATACATTTCTTTGGATTTGTGTCTCCTTGGACAAAAAGTAAAGGGTCAACATACTTATTTTCACTCCCTTCTTTCCATAAGCGCATTCAGCAGTTTCTTTACATTTCCACTGGTGAAAACTTGAAAGTTTTCAATCTCTTTGTATTTGTCAGAAAGAGCTGTTGTACTCCTGAACAGCTCTTCCCTAACACAAATAAAGAAAACATGTTGAAAGGAATAAAGTGCATTCAGAAGATTCTTGTCTATTGGGAGCTTCTGTCATTGGTTAGATGAACTCACACAAAGGAGCATACCCCAAGACTGTTTTTGCTGCAAGAATGCCATTTGTCTCAAAATATGACACAAGTAAGTGCATTTCTCAATAAACATATCTAATGCATGTCAAGTATATGACATCTACATCAGTCTCTTCAAGTTTCAGATTTTAATTTTTATCTACAAGATACTCAGTGACTTGAGCTTGGAGGAGTGGGCACATCAACTACTGACAAACAAGGAATGGAAGTTGCAGCAAAACTCAGCTCTCAGGGAGGAACACATGTGGAGATGGGCCAGACCCAAGAGAGCTCTAACAGGAGTTTGTTTCTCTAAGAACTGAACCCCAATTCAAACCCAAACAATGACTGAACTGCAAAAGAAGATATCATTACCTTTAAAAGTTTCATATGAGTTTTAGAAAGTAAAAGCTAATTTCAAAGCAAGAGACTCAGTGGAAAAAAAGGATGAGGTATCATCTACAACTGATGCTGGCCATTCCAGTTATTCCTATACTGATATTTACTCTGAAACGACAGCCATCGTTTCTATACACATCTGATGGAGGAATCTACAGACATAGTTCACTTAGACAAATCAGATCAGAAAGTCTTCAAGTCAGTGTTTTGATTTGTTCTCACCTATGAGAGTGTCCTAATATTATAGAAATAAGAGATAATTAAGGTCAGTATTGTAGTTACTACCTTCTTTATCAGTGGGCACAAGCTCAGGTTCCTGTCTGGCGACAGAAAAGGGACAGGAAACACGCCTTTAGTGCTTCATTTCATGCCAGATAGACAGATGGACAAATTCAGTGCCAATGAAAGGACATTTTCTTGAGCAAAATTGAATTGTAAACAGCCTACTGCAACCAGTGTTTTCCAATACCAATTTCAATTACTGAGTTACTGGGCACACTGTTGGTCTCTATACACATTCTTGATTAAAGATGTTATATTGTTTATGCCACAGTACTTACACTAGTCTTACCTGAGGCATCTATACAGAAAATATTCATAGATGCTCCCTGTACTTAAGGCCACTGACAGAGAGAGAGGATGTGATAATAAACCTTAGGAAGTTGCTTATTTAGAATATATCTGTATTCCACTATTTTAGCCAGAAGTTTGAATTATCTATATCTAAACTCACAATGGAGCCAACTACAGCCTAAAAAAAGTAAAAGCAAACGGCTGGTGAGAACTTGAGGTGGAAATAAGATAATCTCAAAAATGTATCTGAGGCCAGGCTGAACAGCAGATGAGAAGGGGAGAGTCACAGCAGAAGGACCTCAAGCAGGCAGCGGGATGCCTAGCCTAAGTCATGTGCCCATTTTCTCAGCTCTCCCAAAGAAAAAACACATAGAGTCAAGTCAGGTCCTGACTGTAACAGAATTCATTCCTTCTGCAGGGAAACTTGGAGGCTGCTGAATGCAGCTTTCTCCTTACTAGCCTAAGGAAAAGTGACACCTCCCTCCCCTACACACGCTAAATCCAATTACAACAACATCACACAACAACTACAGACGTTCACAGCCACATTCACTACCTTACTACAGGCAATCCACGCCTTGCACCAACATGCCCTTGCCCTACTGCCACCCAAACCAATGGCCACAGCTCCAACACATTATGGCAGGAGCTATAAACATTTCCTAGAAGCACTTCATAATTTTGTGCGTTTGTATAACTCGAAAAATAGAGTTCAATACAGCTTAAGACCACTCAGCTGTGCTAAGCTAACTGTAAGCTTTTTAATTAAATGGAAGTAGTGACCCATGAATTAGAGCAATCCATGGGCTTTCGAGCTCTTAAGGATACTTGACGCTTACTACATCTTTGTTCAGCCCTCGCGACGGCTGCAGCATATAAAATACTATTCCATATCCCACAATTTCAGTTTTAAGACACCTCTTCAAATAATTTATTGATGTGTCTGGAAGGAAGAGGAATACATTGCAGCATAAAAAAGCTCAAATAATGAGTTCTCCCCAGGCACCTTAAGATGGTATGCAAATGTTTGGAAAACAATCCTGATTATGAGCGCAAATCAATATAGTATCTGAGGCAAGAGATTACTCTGATGGGATTGCACTAGTCATTTTTTTCTGCACTTTTGCTGAATATACCCGGAAGAAAAATATCTACACTGAACAGGCAGTGGGGAAAGGGATGTTCCTATACCCCATGGTCATTCTAAATCAGAGAAAAATTTCATCAGAAGTTTTATTGCCTTCTCCAACAGCTTTTAGGGGACAGATGTCCTTAAGAAACAAATCAGGGGATACAAATCAAAGTCCAAGAGACAACTTTTTATAGGTCTGTGTAGCAACAAACAGAGTAGTAAACAACCTGTCAGCAACCATAAGAACAACCATAAAATCTAGTTGCTGATTAGCTTTTTTGGATTAGCTCATTTTCTAGTTATCTTTAGAGGCAAAGCACGTAACACATCCTATTTTTACCAGCCAACATACGAATTAGAAGTAAATAATCTTGGTGTGGTATTTCCAGAAGCCTCATCTGAGTACAAGAACTGTTTGCAGAGTGCCGAGGAACTTCCTTCCCGGTATCCTTCCCAGTCAAAGGCTTCAGCTGTAACTAAAACTCCCTTGCAAAGAGGCTCCTGGAGGCAGGAGGCCTTGCTCAGCTGCCCCTAACCGGGTCCCACCTCCTGCAGCTGAAGCCAGCCTTGCAAGCAAAGGGGAGCTCCTGAGCATCTGCCCAGGCTCTAAAGGAGACTCAACCTCAGCTCAACCTAACCAAAGATATCTTTCTCAGGAAGCTTCTTCATAAATCTTTCCATTAGCATTTTGAAAGCACCCAAGCTCACATGTAGAACCTTCTAACCATGGAGCCCCTGACCCTTTCAGATCCCATACTGCAGGTCCTCAAATTATCCCTGTCCTCCTCCTGTTACTAGAACTGTGTTCATTTCAGCAAGCCCTCCACCTGCCCTACAGCACTCAAATCAGCTCTGGGACTCCCTTCCCACTGTCCCCCCTTCCCTTATCTTGTACCTAAACCACTGAGCAGGAGCATCCCCTGTGCCTGCAGCCAGCGTTAAGGAGCCAGCACAGGCTCTTGCACAGGACCCAGCCACTTTGTAAAGTAAAAACTAAAATTTCCTGCAAGTCCAACAATATAAAAATAAATAAATAAAAATTGAAGGGCTTTGGAACCATGACTAATGTCACATCAAATCTCACTCATTTTTAAGGAATCTGTTGTTTTAGGGATGGACAAAAACGTTTTGAAATGTCTGAAGAAAGCAAGCTTACAGAAACAAAGCAGTTTTTAGCAGCTTGTTCTCTATTTCTAGTGCCAGATACACAGCCCACAATATTCTGGGTGCATAGTCATAATATGGGTCTCAAGTTGACACACTCATTAAACTTCTCCAAATAAGCACTCTTCATTGGCTTAATTGGAAAATTTGCATCTATTGGTGTTGTCAGTGCTAGCACAGCATCCTGAATCAGCGTCTTTTTCAGTACAAAGAATTATTACTGCTCCAATATATCTGTTCCAAATGGACAGATGGAAAATCAACTAGAATCCCAGCACGCTTTAGGTAAGTTCCTCTTTGCGTGTCCTGTCACAGACTTGGAGGATCACAGGAAGGAAGCTCAGGAGAGCTCTAAACCTCTGAACCAGGTTGTTCAGGTCTTTATCCAGTCTGCTCTTGGAAACCTCCCAGGATGGAGATGGCAAATGACATTAAATTTAAGGGAACAGTTGATAGCCTTGAGGGCAGTGTTGCTGTTGAGAAGGACCTAGAATGACTGGAGGAATGGGCCAAGAGAAACCTCATGAAATTCAACAAAAGATGTGAGGTCTGAGAATAACGCTGTGCTCAGTGCAGCCTGGGGACAGGCTGGCTGGGGAGGAGCCAATAATGTGCCCTGGCTGAAAAGAAAAAAAGGCCAACAACATCTTGGGCTGTATTACCTTGAGAATGATATGTATTATATAGGGTTTATTTATGGACCATAGAAAGTTGAAAATCATTTTAGAGGAGAAAGCTCCCTCCATAGTCAGTAGCACAGAAATTGGTATTAGAGAAGACGCACAGTGCAAAGGGCTTTTCCGAACACATGTGCTGATGTGAATGAAGTTGTACAAAGATTTAGCTTTTCATGAGAGACTCTGAGGAGCCCATTACTTTTTTTACTTTGCCATAAGTCTGTATGATATATTTTGCTGGATATTCTAGCAATACATTTTTTTTGCCTTGTACTAAAAATCTATCAATAAATGGGTTTCATTTATTTCCCTGACATGAAACATAAATCTTTTTTCCCTTCCAACTATATTTTTTCTTCTTAGTAAATCATAAGTGTGAAAATGTGTAGTAAATAACTAGGTGTTAAAAACTGGGCACAGGGAGTGAAAATTCTTCATCCAAGGGAGGCCTCCACCAAGTTTGGATAATGTTTTCCCACTGAACATACATTACTAGAAATATGATGACTAGACCTGTCCAATTTTGTAATAATAGTTTTTAGCAGCAGTTTTTCAGGACTATGTCACATTTCCTGCTGAAATCAATGACAATGTCCCCTAACATGCAATTTTGGTTTACAACTCACTAGAAAAAAAGGCAATAGCAGTTGGCAAGTACACAACCTGAAAAACTTTAACACAGTAATTTAAAACTTCAGATAGAAACAGATAGAAGCATTGCTTTCCTCTGAGTTCTTGTTCTATTATATCTGAATAACTCCTTCCTATTCAACAAAATAAAGAAGCAAACAAGCACTTGATAAAATGTAAATCATGTTTTTCATACACATAATTCTGATCTCTCTTTTTGTATATTCAACTTTGTCCCCTTTTCCAAAAATGACCTCATTGCCGAATCTCAAATTTTTCTTTTATGACAAAAATTATTTGACTGGATACAGATTAGCAGTCACATAAAATTAAAAATTATTTCTAATTATAAGACTGTGATGTACTAGGTTTTTCAATTTATTTATAAAACTGAGTGCTATGTAATATTAGTTACATTACTCTGATTACTACATTACCCCCTTACTTTTCCTACAGCTGACTATTATGTTATGGCTAAACTGACTCCTGCATATTATCAGCTCATAAATCTACTGAGTTTCACTGAGACATTGCAGTAATATGTATAATTTTGAGACACTGCAGTAACAATATGTATTATTTAAATGATATTAGAAGATAGTTTCTAGATAGTTCTATCTTGGAAGAGTTTAAATTCCCACTTTTGAGTCCTTAAAACTTGCTACACAATTTCAGTATGCACATCAATATTATTATTACTTTAGACTTAAAGATTAGGGTATTTAACAAGTAGGACACTTTTATATTACAAAATGTGGTATTAAGAAATAAGCAAAGCAGGAACTTTATAGACAGGATTAGCCTTGAGTTTCAGTCTTGAAACTGTGAACAGACAGAAAAGAGTAGGAGAGGAGACAAAATGAGCAGAAAAGGAGTTCAACTAAAATTAGGAACACTTGAGTTCATCATTTTATATAAATGAACAAGTTGAACCAGTATCTATGTCAAGAAACATTACACAGTTAGTACCCTGAAAGGTGACAATGTTAGAAGCTGCCATACTGGCCATCTGCCAGTGTAAAATGTGCAGATTTTTAATACACATCAGATTTAATACACAACTTCAATCAAGCTTTTAAATGACCATGTTTGACATGTCAAACACCATAGTCTAAATAATTTTCATCTATATTTTAAGATCAGTCTTAGAGAACACCCTACCCTTTCCTTGCATGCCAACGTGATCCTAAGATTTCCTCTACTAGAGCTGACCAGAAGGCACTGGCGGGTGTCCTAGTGTGGCCAGTGTCACAGAGTCTGACAAGATATTTTCCTGATTCTACCAGCATTTCAAGTTGAAATTTCACAAAATCACCTAAAGGGTAAAGTGCAACCAAATACTCAATCTGCTTAATCCAATATTGCAATCAGTCTTTCAATATTAAATATATATATCTGCAAAATGCCGGTCAATCTTTACATATGGTTGTCTTTCATACTTATGGAAGTATACTGAAGATCTAAGTAATATAACATATTGTAGAATACATATTATTCCAAAAGTATACATTTATTTTAAAATGCCAGAAAGATTTCTACAATAAAATAACTGATATTCCAATTGCTACACCACCTCTGAGCTTAAAAAAAAAAGGCAGGGTAAGCAGGGATATGGCTTAACTTCCTGTAAATTTTTCGAGTGTTACTGTAGAACTGAATGAATTCAAAGCTAATGAAGGATGACGGTTGATTAGGGGTTCACAGCCTTGGAGACTAGATGAATTACACAGCAAGAATCTTCCACAGTTTCCAAACTAGAAGCACAGCTGACAGACGCTGTCTAGGTTACATGAAGTGTTAATGCAGGCAGTGGGAGCACCTTTCCAGAGGGCACTGGGAGTCTGACGTGCGATGAAGTGTCCTCCGGCAGTGCCCACGTCTCATCACGGACTGTGCGGAGCGTTTCAGCCAACAGCTCAGGCTCCAGCCACACGCTAAATGGCAGTGGTCGAGCGAGTGGAGCCCAGTGCTCACAGACTGCAAGGTCAGGTGGAAGGTACTGAGCACAGCTATTGCCTGTAGCTCCTTTTAGAGCTTTGAGTAATTCTCTGTTATTTACAAAATAGTCACTTCAAATTATGCCTTCCCCTCACCAAAATGATACAGAAGTTTATCTAAGTCTTGGAGCTGCCCCAGCGTTTGCAGGGACAGGGGAGATAATCACACGTTTCCCTTTTCGCACACCACAAACTGGTGAGAGCCAAGGAGGCAGTTTACAAAACGTTCACATTACCTGTGCTTTTTACAAATGAGGCTCCGAAAAGTGAGCTGCAGAAGTATAATTTAGTGAAATACAGATATAATTCAATCTGGATAAAACATGTTGTTTAAGCTGAAAGTGAATACAAGTACAGACTACCTGCCTTCTTTGAGAGAAAAAACAGTATCTTAAAAAATAGTGCAGATATGAAAGCGTGTGCAAGAAAACATTTAGACACCTTTTTATCATTTGCATCTTATGCAGATTTCCTTCTAACTCTATGTTTATAAGCAAGCATTTATAAACATGTGTATTAGTACTCAGCAACTTATGGTTGTATTTGAAATTTTGTAATAGAAAATTAATTTACAAAGCAAATATTTTAGCATCTCTCTATATTTGCAGATAGAAGAAAACAATATTCAACATTATTTATGCATTTTAGCATGGTGATTTTCTTGAATACACTAAAAATGCTTTATCAAAGTTTGTTTTGATGTGAGACAATTCTATTTAATAAAATTCTGATTCCACTGTCCACGAACAGGAACTTCTAAGAAGACTTTTCTAACAAGCAGCTAGAATGTTTCTTGTTGCAAGTTTGGTAAAGTTATTAAAAGATAAGCAGAGAATTCATATTTCGGAGAAGCAAGCAGTGCATATATCTGAAAAAATGTAATTTATTTTACTTATAACTTCTAAAATGCTAGGAAGCTCTCAAAATACACTCCTCCTTTTCTATTACAATTTCCCCTCCAGGAAAAGGAAAGAAACAAAATACGTTTAGAAAACAGAACGCTTCCTACACATAATGTAGTGCCCATCCTATTAATCAAACTGATTATCGTTCACAGAGGTTTTCTTTCTGAAACAGGGCAGGGAGCAGCACTGGTCTCGCAGCACCGTGTATATTAAGGTGCCTCAGCGGCCCAACATCTACCCCCTCTGCTTCCATATATTCCACCTTCCGAGCCCTCCAGCTTCCGTGCTGGCCGGTTCTCCCCAAGTTTGGCTGAAGAAGCCAGTGCAACCACCGTATGGCCCCTGCAACTACCCTTTGGGGCCAAAGTATTCGTTTCTCATCTGCGCACTTCTTATATTAAGCCTCGAAAGAGTCCTACATGCCTAAACAGTGGCAAAATTAAAAAAAAAAAAAAAGTACATATGGAACTGTTTTTCCTATTTGCTTGACACAAAGCGTTTTGCAACGATGCCATCTCGTGATCATATTGGAAAGAACATTATCCCTAAATACAGTCATACTTCATTTATTTCCCATGTATTTTTAGGCTCAGACAGCTAGTGAGCAGACAATGCTAGGATGAAACTAATGATGCACAGATAAATCTCCTAAAATTTGGAGAAAAAAAATCACCCTAATTTAACAAGGAAATAACAAGCAAAGTGTTTTTGATTTTTTTTGTTGTTTGCCTTCTTGTTTTTTGTTTATTAGCACGGAAATGCCACCAGAGTGATCTGTTTATTGTTTATCATGTAACTTGGCCAATGACACCTGCTCAGCAAGGTGCGAGGGCACCTGCCCCGTGCCACAGCTGTTTCAAAGTCGCTACGTCACACTTCATTTCTCAAGTAAAGAGAAGATGCAAAAAGACAACAATATTGAAATTCAAGGTTAAATAAAAACTATTTTACTTTCGCAAGTAAGAATATATTATGCCTTTTCCGCGTGCTCCTTCAGGCTTTTGCCAGACTCCAGGAATTTACTTTTAATCCTGACAGCCAAGAAGAATTCCTAAGATTTTCAGCGAGTTCTCATAATGTACTCAAGCCTCTGAGTTGCCAGTTGACAACTTTCAATGCATCTGCTGTTTTTGCCCTAAGATTACAAAACTCGGGTCAATAAAAGGTCTTAAAAACAGCAACCAGTTGCAGTGATTCTGAGAAACAAATACCCTGCGACTTGAATTTTTAAAGAAATTTGCAGAAGGAAGATTTTCTAATTTTTGTTTTAATGTTATAGTTCAAGGAGAAACAAGATTTTCCTTAATGTCTTAAATTACTTATTAGGCTGATACCTAATAAGCAATTAGGCTGACACCTATAAAAGCCTCCACACTGCAACCCACGGGCTGGAGAGGCGCTCCTGGGCGCACTGCTGCGCGGCACTGAATGGGAGGTGGCACCACCAAGCAGGAGGACGAGCCCCGCTCTGGCACCGGTGCCAACACGCTGCGTGCCCAGGGCTGCAGACTCTTTTCAGGCATAAGGAAAAGCTTCATCAAAAGGTTCTCGGAGTAACTGGGGGTCTAGGTGACTTTAGGTCAAAGAGAGATTAACGTTTCTGAACAATTCTGAATCAGCAGTTACTCATAGTCCTTTAATCTTAGCTGCGCCTCTAGATGGTAGTGTAATACCAATATCCATAGCAGAGAGGAGTCACAAGAGGGTGTGAGCACTTTATCTTCTATCACTGGCCAATATTCCGTTTATATTAATAATTAGCCATAAAATCCATTATCATTCTCCATAAAATGAGCTGGTGGTCCCAGCTCAGGTTTAGTTGGAAATCTGTCTCGTTCCACTATCCCAACTTGCATTCCTACTGGCCCCAACAGCCAAATTACTTTTCTCTAGCATAGACCATGCTTAAAACCTCTGCTGTAATAAAATAACATATTTTCTACAATATTTCTCTGGAAAGCAAAATTCAGGTGGTCTGGCATTTTAGTCTGGCACCTACTTTGGTGATCATACGTTAGCAATCTTTAAAATTGAAATCTTAAAAAAAAACTTGTGAAAAAATGCATTCTGAATGGATTTGTATATATATGATGTTCAGTTTTCATGGATATATTAACATACTATATTTATACAGATAGAAACAAAAATGTGCTTTAGTACATGAAGTAAAAATTTACTGCTGACCTATAGTTTGTTTTAAGGTCTAAATTATGTCATGTCCTTTCTTATACTCTGATCATTGTTTCTGATGAATAGCTGTGTTTTGCCATGTTATATTTACATTATTTTTATTTTTCACTGAGATATCTACACTAAAACTCATTTTCTGATAGTTTTCTGCAGGTAAAATTACTCTCACTCTCCCATTCCAACTCTGCAGCATTATGCACTAGCTGGTGTAATGCTAGCGTTAAAATAACATTTTTAGACTGAGTTAAACTACTCAAAAAAAAGAAATAAAAAGAAATACTGGACGTTTCCAAATTTGTCCATGGTCCTCTGTAATAAATACCTGTAGTTAGACTGTTGCACTTTCACAGAAATGCAACACCACAGAAATGGTGGTGTTAAACAAAAGTAAATAAATAATCTAAAGGAAGGAATATATGAGAAGAAGAAGAAAAAAACAATCTCTTTCTTGCCCCCTTGGTAAGAAAACTATGTTTTTTAGAAATAATTTTTTCCTTGCTAGCAAACTGTTCAATCATTTGGCTGTGAACTAGGGCAGTTCATGATGCATTTTAAAGTCTCTTCCGTACGTGAGTACAGGCAGATGTTTACACATGGGTATAAATCCCACTAATACTGCAGCACTGACATAAACTGAAACATTTAGCAGAGCTTTAGAATTTTAAAATCACTGTTGTACCTAAAATCTTTGAGGATATGTTCAGAATGATTTCTTCTTTAATATTCCAAGTTAGTCTTCTGCTCAAAATGAACCTAAAATTCACAAAAGAAAATGTTCTATAGACTGCACTAGAACTTATGGAAAACTCTTATGCAGAATAATAAATTCTGATACAACCTACTGTTTTTATTATTGGCTTCTTTTCAAAGGTACTTTGGGACTGTTCAATGAAAATTGCTTGATAAGAGCTAATTTTTTGTTTTTTTTTGGTGTTTGGGTAATATTTTANTTAATTTATTTATTATTATTTATTATTTCAAAGGTACTTTGGGACTCTTTGATGAAAATTGCTTGATAAGAGCTAATTTTTTGGTTTTTGGTGTTCGGGTAATATTTTAAGTTCATAAAAGGCTAAGTTGAAACCTATGGTATAACTGGAGTAAAATCTTTCTAGGTTGAATTTGGTGATGCAGGAGTAAGGTCTCACTTAAAATTTCATTTGGAAGGGTCCTCTGGAGGTCACCTAATCAATGTGTACTAGCTTCAAAATTGCAACGGGCTCCTGAGGATCTTTAATATCTCCAGGGATGTTCAGAACTTTTTCTGCTAATTATATTTCCCCACTTCCATCAGAATCCTAATCTCTGCCATGGTTACTGCAAACAAAGCTGTTGTTCACTTTCCCATTCACAGCCACTTCCTAATCAGAATTAGCAGAACTACTGTGGCAATGACGACGCCTTCATGACCTAAACTTACTAAATCAAACGGGAGATCACCTAACATTTTTTCACTTATTTGCATTTTTTTATGATTATTCTTTCCCTGTTCCTCTTACTGATTTTTGGTGCTGTTGTGGTGCTGTGTTACTTGAAATAACCGCAATTTAAAAATTTGATGGAAATCACCTCTTCGGGGAGGGTAGAGAAACTGTATTTAGGCATGTGCAAGTTTTTCACTGAGTTCTCATGTTCTTCCAACTGCTACTAAACACAGAGCTCTCATAGCATTTTTATTGGATCAAGAATTCAGTTTTGCACTTCAGAATATTACTGCAAGTAAATCAGTCATATATAAATAAAGCATAGTTGTGAACTGTCATTTTTTCATAAAGATAGAAGTAGCACGTATGTGGTAGTAAAAAGATGCTAGGTTCAGCAGCAAAAGCAGTGCAAAGCAAAAATCATTAATACTGCATATAGACGTTATCAGAGTACTCAGACACTTTGGTGTGTATTTCCCTTACGATCAAAGGGTTCTTTTGCTCTTTTTACACCAGTCTCTGCTAGCCTTAAATGCTCAAGTCATCTAAAAAGGGAAGCACACGCAAAAAGCTCCAACCTGAGAATTTTGAGAGTGCTTCTGAATTTCTTCTTTACTTTGAAAGCAGAGGCATTTTCAGATTTCTATTTCAAGGCTGCAGAGGGGAAAAAAATCACTTTAGAGCTTTCAAAGACTTTGGTCTTATATCACTGCAGTTGCAAATATTTTTGAAAATAGGTAAGATTGCCAAGAAACTGTCAGCAGCAATAAAATAATTGCCGCCTATTCATAAAATTCTCCTAAGCCGTGTTTCCTCTCAAGGTATGGCATTGAGAAATGCAGGTTTGGGGCCTCTTGTTTCAGACTGTTTATGGAGTGTGGGATACCCCAAAATTAGTATGTGAAAGTTAACCTGCATAGCAATGAGCACAATTCCAGGTACCGTAATACTTCCCTTCATTACAGGAGTTGTCAGAGTCACTTTACCTCCTTACAGAGATGGTGACATCCTAAGTTATTTATTTCCCTTTTTTTTTTCCTTGTAAATAATAGTAAGTGGTTCTTCTGAAAGGCAATTCAGATTATTGCTTATGAGTGCCATCAAGTTATAGATGCATAAAAGTGCAGCAGCAATGGAATATCTATCAGTTCACTACTCATGATGTGTCCAAAAAGCTTAGCTGTTTTAATAGACTGTAATATATTTTGTCACTGTAAGTCACTTTCACAACTCGTGGTGCAGCAAATTATTTAACTATTACCAATCTTTTCTCAGGTAGCAAAGCCATTAATTAAGTTTCAATTGCATGCACTTTTTTGGTATTGGCAATAATTCCCCCCATCTCCTCATAAATAGAAGTCTATAGAGAAGAAATCTCTCCTTAGGGCAAACTTCAGGAAGCAGGGAGAGAAGTACCGGGATAGGCTCTTGAAAAAGCCCAGAAACAAATTTCACCGAGTTTTTAAGCATTAAGGCTGTGCCTGTGATGGTATGCATAAAGGTGTTATGTAGGATATGAAAGTAATAAAATCATTATTTGAGTAATAAATTATAATTTGAGCCACTTTTTTCTCTCTTTCTTGCTTTAGCTTATCACTTTCCTTTTCTTCTTCCAATTTCAATTTAACCTTTATGACTTGTGTAAGAATAGTTATTTGAAACTGAAATCTTAACATTTGTTAAGAAGTACAGAAGATACGGCCTGCTCTGGAAGTAGTGGTCTTGCCTCGCATTTTTGGATTTTAATATGGTAACAACAAAGGAAAAAGAGCTCTTTGGTGCACATACAACAACATCTGCATGCCCCTTTAACATCATACATAAACTTTATTTCCTACCTGTCTAGCTGCCTTGCAGCCTAATATACTTTACATTAGCTATTACTTCTACAAATTCTCATTTTCTCTGTCAAATGATGCATGAAAGTTAGAATCACTGCAGCTTAATGGAATAAGCCTCTTATCAGTGCTATATATCAAAGGCATCCCTCTCTGAACATCTAAGGACAGCGGGATCGCAAGCTCTGAAACGATTTCAACCAGACTTGCGTCCACGGCTTTAAGTTGTGCCGGAGCTCTTCACATTTCCCTCGTGGTGGAAGCAGTAGATATTGCTATGCTATTATTTGTATTTTAGAGATTAAAGTGTGCAGCAGGACATGGCAGGCTTTAGTGGTATCACAGCCAAAAAAAAATAAAATACAAACTAAATTTTGTGTTTACTGAGGCTCTGCCCTAAGACCTGAAGCACTGATTTGGGGCAAACTGCAAAGAATGATGAGGCAGGGGAGAGAGAGAGAAGATTCAAGCCCACAAACACCTTGAGCTGCCTTCACGCCTCCTCTGAGCAGGTGGTAACACTGTTTGACAGATGTAAGACACATAGGATGATTAAAGTCCCATCCTGGAAAGTAAGAGTCAACGACATAAATTCAGGATGAAGTCATGGATAAACATTGGGTTTTCCTAACTCCAGAAATACTCTGAATAAAATCTGCTGCAGATATTTGCATATCAAGGCCTGTGCCCTTCCATGCTGATCAATAATCACAGGGAAATGATGTTTAATAAGCTACAAAATATTCCAAATGTACTTTTCCACAGAAAAAAAGGCCAAGACGATTCAGTTGAGAATGGTGAAAATCAGTTCAGAAACCATAATGTTTCATATTCTTCCTCTTTTTGAACAAAGTGCAAAAACAAATCTTAGTTTATTTTTCGTATCTTAAATTATACCATGCTTATGATCTTGCAGGATAAAGTTAGACTGCCTGAAACAATTCAGGTGGTTGTCAATTATTATCTCCTTTTACAAAATTCCATTTTCGTTACAAAGCTGCATCTTAGCCTAAACCTTCTGTCTAGACATTAACTTATATCAACCATTCATATCATCTTATTAGATTCACCCTCTTCTGGTTTCAGTTGACCAGTATCTCATATTTCTCTATTTGTGGTTGTAGTTTACACTCCCCACACAAACTGCCTAGGATTTCTTTATTGGTTTTGCATTTATCCTTACAAACAGAATTTGTCAGTTTGGCACTCCATTCCCAGAAACTATTACAGCGTCAGTCATTCAAGGAAATCAGATTTAACTAAAAATAAACAAACAAACTATTAATCAAAAGAGATTATTTAGGTTTTGCTTTTTTTGTGTTTGGACTTCACTCATTTTTCTTTGTCTTTTTTTGCCTGAATGTGCGGAGGAGACCCAAATGGCAAACTCTTCTTCCTGCTGCCTGAATTACCTCTCAGTAGATCAACAGATTCTCTCCAAAATCCAGCTGGAGAGAATAGGGCTTTTGTCCTTAAAAAATCTGCATAGAAACAGTGCAGGTTGTAAAACTTCCCTTTGAATAAACAAACACTTCTCTTCAGACATGAGGATTTTGATCCTCATTTTAATACTTATGTTCAACCTAGCTATTAAAAAGTTTGGGAAATAGGAGAAGAAAAGAAAGCCAAACTCAGAATAGTATAACCAAATAATCTTCCAACTCTCCATTTATGCATTCTCAAATTCATTCCGTTTCCACCTAAAATGCAGACTTTCTACCAAACCTGTAGCTTTGTTACTATCTCTGAAAAAATAGTTATAAAAATCAGAAACAATCTAACAGTCGCTTCACTGCTATTGCTAATCAGACACATTTTTTTCCTTGTCACTGAGAAAACAAATTCTCACCGATGTGCAACTGGAGTCTGTTTGTCATTGTAATCGACAAGGAACACTCCCGAAGTGCGCATTACATCCTCCTCTCAAGTATTTACATAAAAGAGTCTTCATGAGGTTACAGGTTTCTCCTTTCAAAGTCTGATGGATTCAATTTCTTAACAGCTGTGGTGGGATAAGATCACTTTTCTGACCCGACACCCTTCTGTGGCAAAAACCCATGTCCACCACAAGAACTAGATGCCCAGTTCCCATTCCCAGGAAAGGACCTGCTTCCCAGACCTTTTATGTGCTGGTGCTGACGGATATTCCTTGAATCTCCTTGCAAACAACAGTAATTCATCTTCAGGTAATACACAGAATTCCACATTCCATGTTAAATAAACATATAGAAGAAAAAAAAGTACAGAGATTGTTTAGAAAGCCTGAGATGAAAGGGTTCATACTATAAAAATTTTAGAAACCTTGTTTCATATTCTGTCTATGCTTCACTGTGATTGATCAGTACAGCACTTTTTGCATCGGGACTAAACTCCCTTTATACACACAGACCTTTCCTCATATTGAATATGATGTCAGCAAGAGCGTTTCAAAGGAAGCAAATCACAATACCGTTAATATGTGCTAAGCTGGTCAAGTACAAGCCATGATTTAGCATAGATCCCAGCACATTTTAATGGATTTTCTTTTATTTAATCTTGCTGCTGCTGAGTCCCTGGTGGGCTCTCCAGACCCCTGCAGGATTCAGTGCTGGTGCACATGGGACACAAGTGGTTGGGGCTGCGCTGATGATTTTCCCCACCCTCCCCCGGACAGCGGGTGCTCTGTCCTCCTCCTGCTCCTGTGTTTTTCATCATCTGCTTATTTTTCATTTCTCCTCCGTGCGGTCGTTGCCAGGCTAGGGCTCCGGCTGGCACAGGACAGCGGATGGCTGCCCATGACTGCATAGCTGAAGCCGTTACCATCTAATCCTTCTCCATCCCATCTGCTCAGGAATCAGCTCCAGCACTATTACAGTTTTCTGCCTGGCATATTAAGGTAAACTGTCTGAGATTCACACGTGCAAAAGGTAGCTACAAAGATGATAAGCCTATTTTATACCTAAATAAATTCTAAATATGCATGAAGATTAAGGGTAGACTTGATGAAAACTTTCTACCAGACAAGGCATGAAGCATCAGACTAGATTGTACAGGAAGGTTTTGGAGCCCCAAATACTGAAGAACCTTTGGAACAAATACAACACACTTCTGTCAGGAACAAAAACCGGCTTCGGAGCTGGGGAACACACCTGCTCATTTCTGAAGGTCTCTTCCCATGTCATGGCATGATCCTAGAAGACACCCATTTACAAAAAAGTTGCTTTAAGATCTCTTAAAACAAAGCTTATCACAAAGCCTCTGATGATTCTCCTTTTTTTTAAAGAAAAAAAGAGTATTTTTCCTTGAGTTCATTTATTCTCAGCGTACAGGTGAAGTGGCATGGGCAAGACTCATATGAAAGGGACCCATAAGAAAAAGCACTGACAGCTGGCAGGGCTGCCCCTGCTCGCCCACATCACCGACGGGGCTGTGCAGCTGCAGGAGCAGACCTGATATTAATTCTTTTCTCATTTAGTGAGACCATGAAGATTTTATTGTTGTAACCCTTTATTTCTTGTAGCTTTCATAATGACACGCAATTTACTTAAATAGTAACCCTGATTATTAAAGGTAAAAAGAGCACTGCCAGTTGCATGCTATGAAATCCATGCTAACAAATATGTTTGTATACAAAGCAGGTCAAGGACATCTTGACTATTTAACTGAACCTTCAAATTCTGTCTCTGAGAAGCTTTAACTCTGACAATATACTGTACCATTTCTTTGGGGAAAATATAGCAACAGTTTGTAACAAATGAGATATTTTCCTTCTTTTTGTTCACAGGTTGTACACAAAATTTTCCCCTGAGCTGTATTGCTGGTGAAAATATTTATCAAATATTTGAACGAGCGATTCCTGACTGCAACATCTTTGCAACTACTCAGACCGATGCAGAGGACACTGAAGTAGCCCCTGCTATGTGTCATTTTGAGTTATGATACTCAAAGCGTGCTTTCTGTCGATATGCAGTATTACTTGCATAAATTCACCTGCTGTGGTATTAATAGAGGAAGTATACAAAAAATAGGATGCAGACAAAGGAAAAAGAAAGAGTAGGTAGAAGAGTTGTTGGCAGAAGGAGCAATATGCAAAACCATGCAGCAATATGAGAAGAGAAATGCTTCTCTGTCAGTACTCCCGGCTATGCTTTGCTAGGCACCTGACAGTTTGGAGAGCTGTTGAAATGTTTCTATTAATGTGTTGGATCAAGCCCATAGGGACCTGCTTCATCTTGTCAGCAGAGATGCCCACACCAGGAACATGCAATTCCGCCGTGTTCCCTGTTACAGAACTTTCAGCGTCCGCTCGAATAACAGTGACTGGCGCCTCCCTCGCTGCAGCTCAGCTGCGGACACGTGCGGATCCCCAGGAAGCTGGTTGCCTACATGAGCTGTGCAGTGTTGCCCTCTGAGGACAGCCACTCATTTGGAGGGGACCTGGGGATCATGCGCCACCTCTCTAGTGATTCTGTGCTGTCCCCTTCTACCTTCATTCCTCTTCTCTTGCTGAAACAGGGTTGCACACACCAAGATTTAGTGTGGTCTGAGGCTGAGGACACGCATCAGTGGGATATGCTGCTGCAGGAATGAGGAAGAATAGGAAGCTATAGGACTGTCCACAAAACTGCAAACCCGAGTGAGATGTCAAACAGCCCAGAGAGGACACAGCTTCCTGCAGATACCCAAACACCAGCTTTTCCAGGAGGACTTTCTCTGATTTTCAGTGGGTTGTATAAGACCCATGTGGATACCACTTTCACAAAGAAATCAGCAGAGCTATTTCAAAGGACGAGGACTATGGATGACCCAGTGAGACAATCTTTCTATTACAATTGATAAAATCAAATTAGAACTCTTTAAACCTAGTGATATAGATGATACCTTTGTATTCAGGAAAATGTTCAGATTCCTGACATTTCTAGAACATTAAGCATATCTTTCATTCTTTATCAAACTGTCATAGTGGGCATTTGCTGAATATTATGCTATTTTACGATTTTAAAAGTTCTGAAGCAGAGAGCAGAAACAACGTCAGATGATTAATGCGATCCATTACAGAGCACAAAGTCAACATTATCCTGCAGTGTCCAAATGTCGAATATAGCCTACGTACAGAAAAAAGGATCTGTGAGCAGGAAGGCCAAGAACAATCTGACCTGGTTATTAACTGCAATAGCCTTGAAATGACCATGCATACTAGTAATATTGAAATATTCTCACCATCTCTTTAAACACCACAGTTCTATTAAGGCTAATTTTTTCTAATGCAAAATAATCAGTTATTTCCTTTTCTCTCTATATAAACCTCCTAATGTAAGAAAATAGCTACAAATCAGTGTTCTGTTCGTTTTACAGGACCTGCTTCCTCTGAGCATGAAGCTGCCTGATCACTTAATGATACAGTGTAGTAATGCTGATGTAATTACAACCACTGCAACTAGTGGCATCATGGAAAACTATTCCAACATATCCATATGCTTTATGCTATGCACTTTTAAACAAAAAATTCATATTTAGGAAAAGTACAGAATCAAATTTACAGTGTCAAATAGAAGAGAAGAGCTGTCAGTCTTCATGTCAGAGTAGAGAGAGCAAAGAAAGTTTGAAGTTAAGATATTTAAGGACAGTGTGTAGTAGAATAGAAGAATAAGGTGAACAAGAAGGACAGGTACTGACTGCTGATATATTATTTCTTTATGAGTGCAACTCATTAACAGCAACAGGTTTTGCCCTGATGGCAATGAGATCAGAATCCCACTTCCTAGAACTATAATCCAAAGTGACTAAAGCTGTAAAGCTGTAACAGACAAAAATGTCCCCAGAGATGTACGTTTGAATTAATGCAACTAAGGCATTACTTAAACTGCTGTCTGCTGTATACAGAGCACTGATTTAATTTTAGCTCAGAGAGGCTGAACTGCGACTTGGGCTTTCTAGTTTTTAGGTTTTGTTTTTTGCTAGGAAATTGAAGATCATACTCATTGCCAGGAATGTAGAGGGGGGAAACCTTCTACCTATATGTTAATTCCAATAAGGATTTTTTTTTTTTTGGTCATCTCAGTCACAAGCCAGTCATCAAACCATGACAGGATGATAAATGTGTCATCAGAGTTGTTTCTAGCTATGGCACTACTTGAATCATTGCAACAAAAAGAATAGTGTAAATTAAATAGAAACCCTGTTTGAAAGCGCACTGCAGTTACCAACTTTTTTTTCAATCTATGACATTATTCCCTCGATCAAAATCATTCAGGGAGGACTGAATCACTGCGATCAGATTCACAGTGTGGATCTACCTCCTGTTTCATCAGCAGCCCCCCATGCAGACTGGGCTCCAAATGGCCTCTCAATCCCAATCCTGCTCTTTTCAAGTCTTACCTCTGCTGCCTGAATCTTCCCAGACAGATGTCACGGGNGAATCACTGTGATCAGATTCACAGTGCGGATCTACCTCCCGTTTCATGAGCAGCCCCCATGCGGACTGGGCTCCAAATGGCCTCTCGATCCCAATCCTGCTCTTTTCAAGTCTTACCTCTGCTGCCTGAATCTTCCCAGACAGATGTCACGGGTCCTACAAGATCCCTGTAATCCCCTATTTTCACTTCTTCCCTTCCATCACCTTTTTTCCCTTTCCTTTTCACTCTTCCATCTAACTTCCACCTGCTTCTCTCTCTCAGTTAAGTGCCACTAGAAACTTTTCCATTCTTCCTCAGATTATGAGGCTCATCTTTAAAATTTCAATCAGATGTCCAAAAACTTGTCTCTCCCACTGCCTGACAGGAAACACACCTGAAAGAATATCTGTACTCACAGCAGGGCTGCTGAGCTTGCCTGCTAACTCCTACTGAAAAATAAAATTAAAAAAAAAAAATTGAAAACCAGGTTTGAGGGGGATTTGAATCGTTCCCATTAAGAGTTACCCCTTGGTGACTTGCTCCAGGAAGGGCCTTCGCTTGCTGCCCAGGCTGGCAGGCAGTGCTGGACCTGTTTTTCTCTGAGCTCTGGAGCCAAAATGAGTGGCCTGACTGTGGGTCAGCCCAGGTTACGATAAGATAGGAAAACTGAAGAACCAGATTTATTGTTAGTTCTGACGTTTTTGTGGTCTCTGAACAAGGATGGCATGGTCATTCTAAACAAAGCAATGTCTGAATTTTTATTCTTAACCATACATGCTTGCCATCCAGGGCAAATCCCCATACTAATGCAAATAATATGTAACTCTGTATTATTTATTTGTGATTACCTTTATTACTCTGAACCACCCACCCCTGAAATTTCCAAGGTAAATAGTTTTCATTCTCCTTCCATGTCCATCTAGGGCTGATATCCTTAGATGCTGACATTTTATAAATGTCATAGTTTATGAGGAAATAATAAAAACCCAGATAACATGGCACAACTCTGTGACCTTTAGCTGAGGGATTGATATGAGTTCTTAAGTAAGCCCAGTAAAGAAATTCAGGAGTAAAAATTCAGGTTCTAGTAAGTAATTGAGGACTTCAAAGGTCACAGATTTACCAGCAATCTTGTCTATAAGCCAGAGCCAGTAACACCTCTTTTACCTCTTGCTTGTGATTTCATTTTGCAAATGACCTGCTTAGCTACATGTTGTAAATAGTTTCAACTGAAAACTTGGATATTTTAAATTATTTTTTGAAACTGAATTTGTTTATAGTGATGAGTCTCATCAAATCTAAAGAAATCCCCAATATTGATGTTCCCATTTAGGAATTAGATTTTGCAGATATATTTCTATGACAATATTTCTGGCATACACTCAAAACAAGTATATATTTCCATTTAATGAGACATTTATTCCCAAAATATAGTTGGACAGTTGACACTACCAGGTCTATCTTCTGCTCTTTAATCTGCAAGAAAAAGGTCTACTTTGTAATCAGATATATATTTGTCTCTTCCTGAAATCTTGAAAAAGAAATTTGCTATTACAGAGTTTCCTACTTGCAGATGTCAAATCCAGCCAAATTTATAAAAACTGTGCAATAAGCAGTGTTGCCACTGATAAATTATAAATGCTTTGCCAATATAAATGTGCATTTTGTTAGACTTAACTTGCACTGATGATGAAAGGCAGCATATGAGATTTATCACAAAGTCCCTAAGGATTTTGCAGTGTGACTCATTCATAATAATCTTTAATACTCTTTAAACAAAAACCTATTAAAAAATAATCTCACTGTCACAGCAAAGAGCATTTTTAATACATTTTGTAAAGTTAATATCAATTTATACCTACTTTTTTTTTTTCACAACAGGATATTGCACATATGTGGCAGTTTCTACAAAATCAAATTTAGAAGATCTCTCCAAAAGTGCTGAAGTCCAGTTCATAAGCCAGCTGTGATGGGAAAGGATAATTGGTGGATATTAAAATTAAGACATCAGATTTTGTAAGTAGAGTGACATGCAAAAAATATTAACTAAGGGTTATTAGGAACCTAATCCGAGGATCATTTAGGAAAGGTCAGGTGAAACTATTTCAAAGAGGAAATGGAAAGAATATGAACATCTCTCCCCTTTCCTCTTCCATCATTAAGTAATCATTATGAGCCACAATTATGCAAAAGGTTTGAAATCCTGCAACTAGGTGATCACTTAGTCTGTGCGGCAGAAGGTTAAAGACTCTTCAGCGTTACACTGGGCCATCCAATTCTGATGAAGATTTTGGGCAGCAGGAATCTTGCTCTTGAAAAATCCATAGAGATTAATTTTCTCTGTGGGGCTTTTTTTTTTTTCTCAAGATAGAAGATGATGAATCTCTTTACAGAATCATTAATCCTTAAATGTAATTTGTGCTCTAAAATGCTGGGATTGGAAACACAAAACTCTTTTCAAGATTCACTAGAAAGAGAAACAGCTCTAGACATTTCATCACTCATTCATTAAAAATGAGTTTAAAAGAAACTCTTGCTCTCCTGCCCGAGGCAATCTTCCTCGCACAGTTTTGCAGCCGGAGCAAGGCGATCCCTCCAAACAGAGAGGTTTGGGAGCAGGCGGCTGAGATGCTTCCAGAGCACAGGACATGGAGACCTGAGAGGGGCCCCCTTGATTCTGTTTCCTGATCTTGTTGATCCTGGTCTGTGGATAGCAGAGTCTCTGCCTACCTCCTCGCTGCTCCCTGGAATCCTTCCTAGCTAAACTGCTTCGAATGCATAGAAAATGGAAAGACCACTGGCTTCTAAGACTCAGCAGAACTTCTGAAATCCAGCATAAAAGTACCAGAAGTGCCTAGCATTTGGAGACAGTGCACTCCGCCAGGCATATCAACAACACTGGTTATGTCACAAATGGTATTTATTGTCACTTTTTTCAAGTAATATTCATGCCCACAAGATATTCAGGCCTCACTCCCTTCATCACTGCTTTACAAGAAAGGAATTTGCCTGCAAGTAGGAGAAAAACTTTAGAAGGCAAGAAAGACAGGAGAGCAGTCCAATGCTATTTTAGCCATCCAGGAGCTGATGAAACAGTTCAAAAATTGTTTTCTATTTTTTTTTTAAATACAGTAAATGCCAATTTGTTGAAATAAAACCTCATTGTAAAATTCATCAGCTCTTATCAAGCTCCCTCAAAGAAGTTTTCAGGGATGAACTTTGAGGACAAGGAGGAGAAAGATCTCCGCAGACACTGGGGAGATGCCTATATTTGGGCAGCAATTTAGGGAGCCCATGGAGACAAGTGGTTAAGTTCCTCTTCTCAAGTGCAAAGACTTTGAACTCATCTCCCCAGTCACCAGGTGAGGGTCCTAATTATTTGGCAGTTCATTAGATAAAGTCTGATTTTCATTCAAAACTATTTCACTAAATTTTGATACCTCAACATTTTTTTTTGCAGAAACAGATTATTGCTTTATAGGCAGCTTTTTAACTAATTCTCAGTTTGCCTCTTAAAATATCCTCCAAAGATTTCCTTGTAAGCTATTCTTTGAATCTTCAAACATATCAATCCTTGCTTTTCCTGCTACATGGACAAAATTATTTGTGAAAACTTCTTTAGAATTTATAAAGCAAGCTGAGCTAATATGAAAATTACTTTGCAAATACAAATACTGACTGATGGTTCTCATAACAACGATAATATTCTTAATGTGCACACAGTATCACAGGGCAGCTGAACCTTGGAATTTAAAAGGCTGGTTTGCTGAGAGAAACAAGTTACGTGATCCGTCATCCTATAATCTTCCAACTGTTATTGTTAATCCTCTTACTTATGCATCAGTTATGCAAAAAATAAGTTGACACTTACCAAGACCGCGCACACACCGCACATTGGCTTATCCCCGCAGCCAATAGCTGCATCACTCCAGGACCTTCTCAGCTGCCAGGGGCTCGCCCAGCCCATCACCCTCGTACTGCCTGGCATGCTGAGGGTGGTAGGAGCTGTCCGGGAATCATGGGAAGCTCCTCCCGACCCAGAGCACCGGAGCAGCTTCGCAGCCCTGGGAACATCGTGCAGCTAGAGATAGAGGATCCACCAGGGCAGGTATGTCATCGCTCCCATCAGTGCACGGTCCACGGATGGGTCTCCTTTGGAAGTGCTGAAGTAACTTCCCCAGCCTGCCTCCCCCTTGACCTGCCTCAGCTTGTGCTTGATCGGTGACTTCTGGGCTCTGTGTCTAACTGCCTGCCCATTCAGATGTGACTTCACTTCTCAGGCCCTAATTCCATGCAGTCATCATTAGTCTCCAGATCACACCTGCTGCTTTTGACCAGAGACCTTAAAGGACAATATTCATTTTCCCTTTTTTTATCGCAGCTGCTTTACAGCTCAATGATTAATTTTCCTTCTGAATCCATCACCTTAAAGCTGCAGTTCACAGATTTGTCTTTAGCAGATTTCAAGTGTCAGGAAAAGGCTCTACTTTGGCACTTTGGGTCATAAATCAATATTTAAATCTTACTTTTTTAAATGAGTAAAAATACATTCTATATATTAACACTCCAATCAGAAAATGAAAACAATGACATTTGACCCATGTAATAAGCTACATATCCTAAGAGTAAAACACCTTGCCCATCTAAAACACATGCTCAAGGCTAGCTATTACATGCCTAAACTTTGTCGTAAATAGTGAATCAATGTGTTAATAAGACACACAAGGTTCTAATTTTGAAATAATTTTGCATCGGCTTTTGTTAATTTTGCAGAAAAACATTTGAGCTAATTCTCATAATAAACTGTAAAACAAGTTGCTGCTGTTCATAACAGTTAATGACTTTGTTTCTCCAGTGCATTAGAGTTTCGTTATATTGCAAACAATGCAAAAGGCAGCTGCTATGGGAGATGATGGCAGGAATATTCCCTAGAAGTAACTTCAATAATACTTCTGATTCTAATAATTTCTAGCTGTGTCTTCTTCAGGCTGATGCTGGACCAAAACTTGCTCCAAATTACTGATTTAGATCAGCTCTTTTACCTCTCAGATTTTTTTTTTAATTGTTACATTATTGGGTATGAGGAGTTAAGTTACTCTCCTTGGGAACTATAAATTCTGGTATAATATATAAATATTTGGAAAGCAGGTATAGCTGTTAGAATGATTTTAGTTGAAAGACAGAAGTGTCTTCTAATCTCTATTATCAAAAGTCAAAGTTGTCAAAGTTTTTTCCTGTTCATTTACATTAATGTAAGGTTTATGGAAAATAAAAATAAAAAACAAGAAATAAGAATTAATTAAAGCCTTTTTCTGATAACAGAATAAAATAAAAATCCTGAAAATCCGTGGGACCAATACCATGTCAATTTGTGGAACTTAGTTGTCTCTGTCTACAGTTACCGTAAGTAGTCTAAGTAGATATAAGAATATCTATTATTTCCCCTTCAAAACTTAAATCTTGAATTCTTTGACCATTATTATGGAAACATCAGGTAGAATGTTGTATTTAATATGTTCCATTACCACTGAATTCAAGTATACCAGTCTTTTTAATTGATTTGTAAACTTTCTGTAAAGTCATGAATTCCAGCATAAAGGACTGTTTTCAACACACTGTGTTTCTCTAGAGACAAATGGATATGTTCAATATATAAATATTGAACAGAGGAAAACTAAACATATTCAATATGAATTAACAGACACAACTATTTGGCTCTAGAATATATGCCAAAAAAAAAGGAAAGATATAGACTTGAGTAAAACAACAACAGAACTTCTTTCAAATGAAGATTAATTCTCGGAAGATTCTTCTTCCAACAATTGTTCACTAACTCTGTTCACCCTGCTTATATGAGTATCCCGCAGCTCACTGTCCTCTGAATGCCATCCACCAAATCACATCTTTGTAAGATCAGCGCGTAGCAGTCCAAGTGTCTTCTCTCAGGTCTATTTCTAGTTTTACTGCTCTCTTGATCATGCATGGATTACCAGCAAGCAAGCTCCCTTAATTATTTAGCTTTCTCAAGAGGGTCAGTACCAGCTGTGCTACCTCTCAGAGCAGAATCTTCATACCAAGGCCAAACTCATCACTGAAACATTAAATACTTGGAAACTATAACACAAGCAAACTTTTCTTTTCTCCACTACCCTTCATATCAAGCAATGATTTATAAGGTGTCACTAAAGACATCCTGAAGAGAGTGCTTGTAAAGGGGAAGCTCTCTACAGTAGCACTGATGGTTTACTTCTAGGTTTACCTCCTAAATCCACCATGTTCTAGAGATGGGGGTTGAGTGAGCTGCAACTATGTGAAACTGATGCAAAATGTGCATCCTTCGCTTGAGCGGATAGCCTACAGAAAGCTTAACATCTACGTGTAGGAGAGCACTCTGTACTTTCAGCTGCTCTTCCAAGACAAAAGTGTTTTGCCTCATGAAAATTGCTATTTCTCTCTGGCACACTCCATTTGTCCATATGACTTTCTTCGTATGCCTGCCTAGCACTTCACCAGAAATGGGAGATGCTTTTTCATTTGGCTGCTGTCTTGCAGATTTCTATTATGCTCTGATCTTTGCAAAGTTCTCATTTGTACCATGTACACTATTTACAATCATATCACCAAAAATAAAAATATTCTTACTGCCCTTTTGAAAGAGGGCTTCCAAAATTTCTCCCTATGGCATTCCCAGGTTCTGTTGAAATTGAGCCATTTGCTGAGTAGAAGGTATGACCAGTTGATTAGGAGAGCTCACTGAAAGACCACACAAACACATGAAACATGACCCTATTTACTTTCAAAAACAGTATTCAGATGAGATTGCTCTGTTCTTTACTGCTAAAAGGCAGTTATTGTACTGCTCCTGCAGCTTTTTGGCAGCTGTCAACCTTGGTTATATTTTTAGCTGAGAGCCTAAAAAGCACATAGTTAAAATTAAGACATAATATTCTTACATTTTAATGTCCAGGAGTACCAGAGGGCCCTTAGATGGTGCAATTATCCAGCTTATGACTTGGCACAGCCGAACACTGAATTGAATTCAAGTCCTTAATGGTAAGGACGATGGCGGAAAATGGGAGGGAACCCGGACTGCATCTACTTCAGCTTCCTTGATGCTATAGTGAAGCTAGACTGTACCCTCCCTGCAAGGAATAGTTAATTGCCTGATTCAGCTGTATAATAAAAAAGGTGTTTTCCATACTCTTCATGTCCATTACTTTCCTTTGTCCCGTTTCACAGTGGACAAATTAGTCAGTCCATGACCTCAGCTAGTTATTTATTAGATTCTTAGTAGTTTCCTAGTAGCTTCCAGGTAGATACCTGGTAGCTTCAAAAAAGGCAAGAAGGAGGACCCGGGCAACTACAGGCCGGTCAGCCTCACCTCCGTACCTGGAAAAGTGATGGAACGGCTCATACTGGCCGTTGTCTCCAGGCACGTGGAGGACAAGAAGGTGCTCAGGACTAGTCAGCATGGATTCGCGAAAGGGAAATCATGCTTGACTAATCTGATAGCCTTCTATGATGGGATGACTGGCTGGATAGATGAGGGGAGAGCGGTGGATGTCATCTACCTTGACTTCACCAAGGCTTTTGACACCGTCCCTCACAACATCCTCCTGGACAAGCTCCGGAGGTGTGGGCTGGATGAGTGGTCGGTGAGGTGGATTGGCAGCTGGCTAGATGGCAGAGCTCAGAGGGTGGTGATCAGCGGTGCAGAGTCTAGTTGGAGGCCTGTGTTGAGCGGAGTGCCCCAGGGGGTCAGTCCTCGGTCCAGTCCTGTTCAATTTATTCATCAACGATCTGGATGAAGGCACAGAGTGCTCCCTCAGCAAGTTTGCAGATGATACGAAGCTGGGAGGAGTAGCGGATACTCCAGAGGGCTGTGCTGCCATCCAGAGGGACCTGGACAGACTAGACAACTGGGCAGTCAAAAACCTCATGAAATTCAACAAGGCCAAGTGCACGGTCCTGCACCTGGGGAGAAATAACCCCA